>NW_024121210.1:16034897-16202397 GCF_016745375.1 Pimephales promelas
CCGACAAAAAAAAACGACAGTGTTACCCCTTTCGTTTTTTTTCATTTTTTGGGCGAAAAATTAAGTTTCTCCAATCTTTTCCAAAACTCTGGGATATGATAGAGGGCTGTGAGACTTGACCTGAGTGCAAAAATGGAGGCTCTAGACCCTTCCAGAGCTGAGATATCAAACTTCAAAAATTTCGACCCGAAAAAAAACGACAGTGTTACCCCTTTCGTTTTTTTTTCATTTTTGGCGAAAAATTAAGTTTCTCCAATCTTCTCAAAACTCTGGATTATGATAGAGGGCTGTGAGACTTTGACCTGAGTGCAAAAATGGAGGCTCTAGACCCTTCCAGAGCTGAGATATCAAACTTCAAAATTTCGACCCAAAAAAAAACGACAGTGTTACCCCTTTCGTTTTTTTTCATTTTTGGGCGAAAAATTAAGTTTCTCCAATCTTCTCAAAACTCTGGATTCTGATAGAGGGCTGTGAGACTTTGACCTGAGTGCAAAAATGGATGATCTAGACCCTTCCAGAGCTGAGATATCGAAACTTCAAAATTTCGACCCGAAAAAAAAAACGACAGTGTTACCCCTTTCGTTTTTTTTTTTTCATTTTGGGCGAAAAATTAAGTTTCTCCAATCTTCTCAAAACTCTGGATTATGATAGAGGGCTGTGAGACTTTGACCTGAGTGCAAAAATGGAGGCTCTAGACCCTTCCAGAGCTGAGATATCAAAACTCAAAATTTCGACCCGAAAAAAAAAACGACAGTGTTACCCTTTTCGTTTTTTTTTCATTTTTGGGCGAAAAATTAAGTTTCTCAATCTTCTCAAAACTCTGGATTCTGATAGAGGGCTGTGAGACTTTGACCTGAGTGCAAAAATGGAGGCTCTAGACCCTTCCAGAGCTGAGATATCAAACTTCAAAATTTCGACCCGAAAAAAAAAACGACAGTGTTACCCTTTCGTTTTTTTTCATTTTTGGCGAAAAATTAAGTTTCTCCAATCTTCTCAAAACTCTGGATTATGATAGAGGGCTGTGAGACTTTGACCTGAGTGCAAAAATGGATGCTCTAGACCCTTCCAGAGCTGAGATATCAAACTTCAAAATTTCGACCCGAAAAAAAAACGACAGTGTTACCCTTTCGTTTTTTTTTTTTTCGGCGAAAAATTAAGTTTCTCCAATCTTCTCAAAACTCTGGATTCTGATAGAGGGCTGTGAGACTTTGACCTGAGTGCAAAAATGGAGGCTCTAGACCCTTCCAGAGCTGAGATATCGAAACTCAAAATTTCGACCCGAAAAAAAACGACAGTGTTACCCCTTTCGTTTTTTTTTCATTTTTGGGTAAAAAATTAAGTTTCTCCAATCTTCTCAAAACTCTGGATTCTGATAGAGGGCTGTGAGACTTTGACCTGAGTGCAAAAATGGAGGCTCTAGACCCTTCCAGAGCTGAGATATCGAAACTCAAAATTTCGACCCGAAAAAAAAACGACAGTGTTACCCCTTTCGTTTTTTTCATTTTTGGGCGAAAAATTAAGTTTTCCAATCTTCTCAAAACTCTGGATTATGATAGAGGGTGAGACTTTGACCTGAGTGCAAAAATGGAGGCTCTAGACCCTTCCAGAGCTGAGATATCGAAACTCAAAATTTCGACCCGAAAAAAAAACCGACAATGTTATCCCTTTCGTTTTTTTTCATTTTTGGGCGAAAAATTAAGTTTCTCCAATCTTCTCAAAACTCTGGATTCTGATAGAGGGCTGTGAGACTTTGACCTGAGTGCAAAAATGGAGGCTCTAGACCCTTCCAGAGCTGAGATATCGAAACTCAAAATTTCGACCCGAAAAAAAACGACAGTGTTACCCCTTTCGTTTTTTTTTCATTTTTGGGCGAAAAATTAAGTTTCTCCAATCTTCTCAAAACTCTGGATTATGATAGAGGGCTGTGAGACTTTGACCTGAGTGCAAAAATGGATGATCTAGACCCTTCCAGAGCTGAGATATCAAACTTCAAAATTTCGACCCCGAAAAAAAAACGACAGTGTTACCCTTTCGTTTTTTTTTCATTTTTGGGGCGAAAAATTAAGTTTCTCCAATCTTCTCAAAACTCTGGATTCTGATAGAGGGCTGTGAGACTTTGACCTGAGTGCAAAAATGGATGATCTAGACCCTTCCAGAGCTGAGATATCAAAATTCAAAATTTCGACCCGAAAAAAACGACAGTGTTACCCCTTTCGTTTTTTTTTCATTTTTGGGCGAAAAATTAAGTTTCTCCAATCTTCTCAAAACTCTGGATTCTGATAGAGGGCTGTGAGACTTTGACCTGAGTGCAAAAATGGAGGCTCTAGACCCTTCCAGAGCTGAGATATCGAAATTCAAAATTTCGACCCGAAAAAAACGACAGTGTTACCCCTTTCGTTTTTTTTTCATTTTGGGCGAAAAATTAAGTTTCTCCAATTCTCTCAAACTCTGGATTCTGATAGAGGGCTGTGAGACTTTGACCTGAGTGCAAAAATGGATGATCTAGACCCTTCCAGAGCTGAGATATCAAACTTCAAAATTTCGACCCGAAAAAAAAACGACAGTGTTACCCCTTTCGTTTTTTTTTTTCATTTTTGGGCGAAAAATTAAGTTTCTCCAATCTTCTCAAAACTCTGGATTCTGATAGAGGGCTGTGAGACTTTGACCTGAGTGCAAAAATGGAGGCTCTAGACCCTTCCAGAGCTGAGATATCGAAACTCAAAATTTCGACCCGAAAAAAAAAAACGACAGTGTTACCCTTCGTTTTTTTTTTTCATTTTTGGGCGAAAAATTAAGTTTCTCCAATCTTCTCAAAACTCTGGATTCTGATAGAGGGCTGTGAGACTTTGACCTGAGTGCAAAAATGGAGGCTCTAGACCCTTCCAGAGCTGAGATATCGAAATTCAAAATTTCGACCCGAAAAAAAAACGACAGTGTTACCCCTTTCGTTTTTTTTCATTTTTGGGCGAAAAATTAAGTTTCTCCAATCTTCTCAAAACTCTGGATTATGATAGAGGGCTGTGAGACTTTGACCTGAGTGCAAAAATGGATGCTCTAGACCCTTCCAGAGCTGAGATATCAAAATTCAAAATTTCGACCCGAAAAAAAAACGACAGTGTTACCCCTTTTTTTTTTTTCATTTTTGGGCGAAAAATTAAGTTTCTCCAATCTTCTCAAAACTCTGGATTATGATAGAGGGCTGTGAGACTTTGACCTGAGTGCAAAAATGGAGGCTCTAGACCCTTCCAGAGCTGAGATATCGAAACTCAAAATTTCGACCCGAAAAAAAAACGACAGTGTTACCCCTTTCGTTTTTTTTCATTTTGGGCGAAAAATTAAGTTTCTCCAATCTTCTCAAAACTCTGGATTATGATAGAGGGCTGTGAGACTTTGACCTGAGTGCAAAAATGGAGGCTCTAGACCCTTCCAGAGCTGAGATATCAAACTTCAAAATTTCGACCCGAAAAAAAAACGACAGTGTTACCCTTTTGTTTTTTTTTTTCATTTGGGCGAAAAATTAAGTTTCTCCAATCTTCTCAAAACTCTGGATTCTGATAGAGGGCTGTGAGACTTTGACCTGAGTGCAAAAATGGAGGATCTAGACCCTTCCAGAGCTGAGATATCAAACTTCAAAATTTCGACCCGAAAAAAAAACGACAGTGTTACCCCCTTTCGTTTTTTTTTCATTTTTGGGCGAAAAATTAAGTTTCTCCAATCTTCTCAAAACTCTGGATTATGATAGAGGGCTGTGAGACTTTGACCTGAGTGCAAAAATGGAGGCTCTAGACCCTTCCAGAGCTGAGATATCGAAACTTCAAAATTTCGACCCGAAAAAAAAACGACAGTGTTACCCTTTTGTTTTTTTTTTCATTTTTGGGCGAAAAATTAAGTTTCTCCAATCTTCTCAAAACTCTGGATTTGATAGAGGCTGTGAGACTTTGACCTGAGTGCAAAAATGGAGGCTCTAGACCCTTCCAGAGCTGAGATATCAAAATTCAAAATTTCGACCCGAAAAAAAAAACAGTGTTACCCCTTTCGTTTTTTTTTCATTTTTGGGCGAAAAATTAAGTTTCTCCAATCTTCTCAAAACTCTGGATTATGATAGAGGGCTGTGAGACTTTGACCTGAGTGCAAAAATGGAGGCTCTAGACCCTTCCAGAGCTGAGATATCAAAATTCAAAATTTCGACCCGAAAAAAAACGACAGTGTTACCCCTTTCGTTTTTTTTTTCATTTTTGGGCAAAATTAAGTTTCTCCAATCTTCTCAAAACTCTGGATTCTGATAGAGGGCTGTGAGACTTTGACCTGAGTGCAAAAATGGAGGCTCTAGACCCTTCCAGAGCTGAGATATCGAAATTCAAAATTTCGACCCGAAAAAAAAACGACAGTGTTACCCCTTTCGTTTTTTTTCATTTTTGGGCGAAAAATTAAGTTTCTCCAATCTTCTCAAAACTCTGGATTCTGATAGAGGGCTGTGAGACTTTGACCTGAGTGCAAAAATGGAGGCTCTAGACCCTTCCAGAGCTGAGATATCGAAACTCAAAATTTCGACCCGAAAAAAAAACGACAGTGTTACCCCTTTCGTTTTTTTTCATTTTTGGGCGAAAAATTAAGTTTCTCCAATCTTCTCAAAACTCTGGATTCTGATAGAGGGCTGTGAGACTTTGACCTGAGTGCAAAAATGGAGGCTCTAGACCCTTCCAGAGCTGAGATATCAAACTTCAAAATTTCGACCCGAAAAAAAAAACGACAGTGTTACCCCTTTTTTTTTTTCATTTTGGGCGAAAAATTAAGTTTCTCCAATCTTCTCAAAACTCTGGATTATGATAGAGGGGCTGTGAGACTTTGACCTGAGTGCAAAAATGGAGATCTAGACCCTTCCAGAGCTGAGATATTCAAACTTCAAAATTTCGACCCGAAAAAAAAACGACAGTGTTACCCCTTTCGTTTTTTTCATTTTGGGCGAAAAATTAAGTTTCTCCAATCTTCTCAAAACTCTGGATTTGATAGAGGGCTGTGAGACTTTGACCTGAGTGCAAAAATGGAGGCTCTAGACCCTTCCAGAGCTGAGATATCAAACTTCAAAATTTCGACCCGAAAAAAAAACGACAGTGTTACCCCTTTCGTTTTTTTTTCATTTTTGGGCGAAAAATTAAGTTTCTCCAATCTTCTCAAAACTCTGGATTATGATAGAGGGCTGTGAGACTTTGACCTGAGTGCAAAAATGGAGGCTCTAGACCCTTCCAGAGCTGAGATATCAAAACTCAAAATTTCGACCCGAAAAAAAAAACGACAGTGTTACCCCTTTCGTTTTTTTTCATTTTGGGCGAAAAATTAAGTTTCTCCAATCTTCTCAAAACTCTGGATTCTGATAGAGGGCTGTGAGACTTTGACCTGAGTGCAAAAATGGATGATCTAGACCCTTCCAGAGCTGAGATATCAAACTTCAAAATTTCGACCCGAAAAAAAAACGACAGTGTTACCCCTTTCGTTTTTTTTTTTCATTTTTGGGCGAAAAATTAAGTTTCTCCAATCTTCTCAAAACTCTGGATTATGATAGAGGGCTGTGAGACTTTGACCTGAGTGCAAAAATGGAGGCTCTAGACCCTTCCAGAGCTGAGATATCGAAACTCAAAATTTCGACCCGAAAAAAAAACGACAGTGTTACCCCTTTCGTTTTTTTTTCATTTTTGGGAAAAATTAAGTTTCTCCAATCTTCTCAAAACTCTGGATTCTGATAGAGGGCTGTGAGACTTTGACCTGAGTGCAAAAATGGATGATCTAGACCCTTCCAGAGCTGAGATATCAAACTTCAAAATTTCGACCCGAAAAAAAAAACGACAGTGTTACCCCTTTCGTTTTTTTTTTTCATTTTTGGGCGAAAAATTAAGTTTCTCCAATCTTCTCAAAACTCTGGATTATGATAGAGGGCTGTGAGACTTTGACCTGAGTGCAAAAATGGATGATCTAGACCCTTCCAGAGCTGAGATATCAAATTCAAAATTTCGACCCGAAAAAAAAACGACAGTGTTACCCCTTTCGTTTTTTTTTTCATTTTTGGCGAAAAATTAAGTTTCTCCAATCTTCTCAAAACTCTGGATTATGATAGAGGGCTGTGAGACTTTGACCTGAGTGCAAAAATGGATGATCTAGACCTTTCCAGAGCTGAGATATCAAACTTCAAAATTTCGACCCGAAAAAAAAAACGACAGTGTTACCCCTTTCGTTTTTTTTCATTTTTGGGCGAAAAATTAAGTTTCTCCAATCTTCTCAAAACTCTGGATTATGATAGAGGGCTGTGAGACTTTGACCTGAGTGCAAAAATGGAGGCTCTAGACCCTTCCAGAGCTGAGATATCAAACTTCAAAATTTCGACCCGAAAAAAAAACGACAGTGTTAGGCCGGATTCACATATAGCGCCTAAAAACGCGTAGAAAACGCTGGGCGCGCCGCATTCTATATTTTGCAAAGCGCCAGGGCGGTTGCGCTTCAGTTGGTTCTTGTCAAAAATGACTATTGTTACCGTACGGTGCGCTTGCGGTATTCTGAAAAATTGAGAGTTTCTCGAATCTTCTCAAAACGCGATTGGAAAAAAGGAGCGGTCGCACTTTGACCTGACCGCTTCCATTATGAGGCTCGCATTACCTGAGCGCTAAGATATGAAATAACGAAATTTGAGCCGAAAAAAACGCGACATGTGAACGGCCTTACTCCTTTTGTTTTTTTCATTTTTGGGCGAAAAATTAAGTTTCTCCAATCTTCTCAAAACTCTGGATTATGATAGAGGGCTGTGAGACTTTGACCTGAGTGCAAAAATGGATGATCTAGACCCTTCCAGAGCTGAGATATCAAACTTCAAAATTTCGACCCGAAAAAAAAACGACAGTGTTACCCCTTTTGTTTTTTTTCATTTTTGGGCGAAAAATTAAGTTTCTCCAATCTTCTCAAAACTCTTGATTCTGATAGAGGGCTGTGAGACTTTGACCTGAGTGCAAAAATGGAGGCTCTAGACCCTTCCAGAGCTGAGATATCGAAACTCAAAATTTCGACCCGAAAAAAAAAACGACAGTGTTACCCCTTTCGTTTTTTTTTTCATTTTTTGGGCGAAAAATTAAGTTTCTCCAATCTTCTCAAAACTCTGGATTCTGATAGAGGGCTGTGAGACTTTGACCTGAGTGCAAAAATGGATGATCTAGACCCTTCCAGAGCTGAGATATCGAAATTCAAAATTTCGACCCGAAAAAAAAACGACAGTGTTACCCCTTTCGTTTTTTTCGTTTTTAGGCGAAAAAATTAAGTTTCTCCAATCTTCTCAAAACTCTGGATTCTGATAGAGGGCTGTGAGACTTTGACCTGAGTGCAAAAATGGAGGCTCTAGACCCTTCCAGAGCTGAGATATCGAAACTCAAAATTTCGACCCGAAAAAAAAAACGACAGTGTTACCCCTTTCGTTTTTTTTTTTTTTCATTTTTGGGCGAAAAATTAAGTTTCTCCAATCTTCTCAAAACTCTGGATTCTGATAGAGGGCTGTGAGACTTTGACCTGAGTGCAAAAATGGATGATCTAGACCCTTCCAGAGCTGAGATATCAAAATTCAAAATTTCGACCCGAAAAAAAAACGACAGTGTTACCCCTTTCGTTTTTTTTTTCATTTTTGGGCGAAAAATTAAGTTTCTCCAATCTTCTCAAAACTCTGGATTCTGATAGAGGGCTGTGAGACTTTGACCTGAGTGCAAAAATGGAGGATCTAGACCCTTCCAGAGCTGAGATATCGAAATTCAAAATTTCGACCCGAAAAAAAAACGACAGTGTTACCCCTTTCGTTTTTTTTTCATTTTTGGGCGAAAAATTAAGTTTCTCCAATCTTCTCAAAACTCTGGATTATGATAGAGGGCTGTGAGACTTTGACCTGAGTGCAAAAATGGAGGCTCTAGACCCTTCCAGAGCTGAGATATCAAAATTCAAAATTTCGACCAGAAAAAAAAAACGACAGTGTTACCCTTTCGTTTTTTTTTTTTTTTCGTTTTTGGGCGAAAAATTAAGTTTCTCCAATCTTCTCAAAACTCTGGATTATGATAGAGGGCCACGAGACTTTGACCTGAGTGCAAAAATGGAGGCTCTAGACCCTTCCAGAGCTGAGATATCGAAATTCAAATTTCGACCCGAAAAAAAAACGACAGTGTTACCCCTTTCGTTTTTTTTCATTTTTGGGCGAAAAAATTAAGTTTCTCCAATCTTCTCAAAACTCTGGATTCTGATAGAGGGCTGTGAGACTTTGACCTGAGTGCAAAAATGGAGGCTCTAGACCTTCCAGAGCTGAGATATCAAATTCAAAATTTCGACCCGAAAAAAAAACGACAGTGTTACCCCTTTCGTTTTTTTCGTTTTTTGGGCGAAAAATTTAAGTTTCTCCAATCTTCTCAAAACTCTGGATTCTGATAGAGGGCTGTGAGACTTTGACCTGAGTGCAAAAATGGAGGCTCTAGACCCTTCCAGAGCTGAGATATCGAAATTCAAAATTTCGACCCAAAAAAAAAACGACAGTGTTACCCCTTTCGTTTTTTTTCATTTTTGGGCGAAAAATTAAGTTTCTCCAATCTTCTCAAAACTCTGGATTCTGATAGAGGGCTGTGAGACTTTGACCTGAGTGCAAAAATGGAGGCTCTAGACCCTTCCAGAGCTGAGATATCAAAATTCAAAATTTCGACCCGAAAAAAAAACGACAGTGTTACCCCTTTCGTTTTTTTCATTTTTGGGCGAAAAATTAAGTTTCTCCAATCTTCTCAAAACTCTGGATTCTGATAGAGGGCCACGAGACTTTGACCTGAGTGCAAAAATGGAGGCTCTAGACCCTTCCAGAGCTGAGATATCGAAATTCAAAATTTCGACCCAAAAAAAACCGACAGTGTTACCCCTTTCGTTTTTTTTTTTTGTTTTCGGGCGAAAAATTAACTTTCTCCAATCTTCTCAAAACTCTGGATTCTGATAGAGGGCTGTGAGACTTTGACCTGAGTGCAAAAATGGAGGATCTAGACCCTTCCAGAGCTGAGATATCAAAATTCAAAATTTCGACCCGAAAAAAAAATTACAGTGTTACCCCTTTCATTTTTTTTTGTTTTTGGGCGAAAAATTAAGTTTCTCCAATCTTCTCAAAACTCTGGATTATGATAGAGGGCCACGAGACTGTGACCTGAGTGCAAAAATGGAGGCTCTAGTATCGAATTAATTTTGAGCCAATAAAAATGAACGTAACTTTTCAAGAAACGAATGAAAATATAAATTGAAACTGAATAAAATATCTTTGAAACTGAAAAAGAATGAACCGCAAGCAATTTTTTTGACTTTGTTTTTAATACACTACATGTTTTGCTAACTATTCCTCATATTTCGTTTACTGATCTACACTTACAAATGCGCTTCCAGAGTTTTCATTTACGCTTCTGA
This sequence comes from Pimephales promelas, assembly GCF_016745375.1. The sequence goes on from NW_024121210.1 coordinate 16,044,342, forward strand.
AGTTTTCGTTTACACTCCCTGAGTTTGCGTTCGCTGTTCTGACACAAATCTCTCGTGGGGGCGGGGCTAGTAGCAGTCTATTCTCATTGGCTACTGAGTTTTTGATTGACAGCTTCTTGACCTGGAAGTGAAGACGTCAGTGAGTGTTGTGATTACACGTTTGGATGTGAGCGTCTGTAAGCGTAGCTTTCTATTTCATTTAGGTGATATTAAGTTTATTTCTTTATTTATTTACTGCTACACTATATTGTTGATATGATTTCTTATAGAAGGAATAGTACAGACAAATGATATAATTTGTCATCGTCGATATCAGAATACTGGATAGCATAGGCTACTCGTGGTAAGTCTGATTGTTTTTATTATTTTTATTAATTAATACTAAACTAATACTAATTATAATACAGTTCTTGCTTTTTCAGGTGGAGAGGCATATTAGAGCTCAGTGAGAGCCCATAACATTATACAGCAGTGTTGTCTTGATTTAATTGGTAAGTTGTTAGCCCAATCATTACATGTCTTGTTTATCTAACGTTACATACGGTTACAGTCTTCGATTAGATCATATTTGCTTCAATTAGATCATATTTCCCCTCTGCCACCCCAAACAACATTGTGCTAGAGTACTGTACAGTATCTGTAGTGTAGCCTACAGTACAAAATGTACTGTATCAGACAATGACCGATGCCATTGGACCAGAGCCCTGTCAATCACTGCCTAGTTCAACTTTGGCAATGTAAAGCCAATTGCTGATTAATTTGTGATGCAGAGTTTTTAAAAGAAGAGAGAGAGTACTTGACCATTTTCCACGTCTCCATTCATAATATGTTAACACTCATTTGTTCCCAAGTATAACCCTGGGCGCAATATTTATTCTGCAAAAGGCAACAAAATGCTTTTTCTGTATCCATATTTTAGTAATAATTATGTTAAAAAAAAAACAACATTTTTGAGAAAAATGTTGAATTTTTAATAGTCTTTAATAATTTATATATATATATATATATATATCCAAATTCAAAACCTAATACATGCAAGTAATTATGACTGAAAAAATCCAGCAACTAGGGAGTAGACGCTACACCGCCATGGATAAATGTTTATTGGGCTATAGAGCCATCTACTGGTTATACAATAGTATTACAGATGATAAATGGTGTGTGAGTCAGGTAAACATTTGGTACTGTAAAATCCCTTAAAACATTTATATAATTTGTTTGAAATAATTATTTTAAGTCTGCAAATGGTTACTGCATGTGGGAGTTCAAAGCAGTTTGTATTGTTAGATTATAATATATTTCCTTTCTCATTTTCCAGGGATTTGAGCAACTTTTCCACAAACAAAATTCTGATGCTGACACAGAGGATGGAGTGATAATACCAGAGATCAGCGTCTCCATCAGACTATAATGTTACTTTGTTCAGACATATCACCTTTGAATGACTGGGATCCTTATCTTCAGACACCTGTTGTATTTTATTTTAATATTATAAAATAGCAAATATTTTAATTTCTTTGGAGCTCTAGATTAAAACAAACACAGTACACAAGAGGTTGCAGTTTATTCTTATTAGTCTCTGCTGATCATGGATTAGCATACCAACAGCATATGAATGGAATAGTTCATCCAAAAATAAAATTCTCACTTATTTTACTCACCCTCATGCTGTCCCAGATGCATTTTACTTTCTTTCTACAGATAAATACGAATGAAGATTTTAAGGAAAGTAATCCATCTCTGCAAGCCCTAAAGATGCTTTAAAAACCACACACAGTGACCGTGATGTCCATGTGACCTCAGTGGATGAATCAATACTGAAGTGAAACAATAGAATAAAAAAAAAAAAAAAATACTAATAATGTAAACTGTTTTAACTATTAAAAATAATTTCCGACCAACTGCCATACATGGGTACAATCCACTTGTGTTATGTGGACTCACAGAGATGTATTATTTCATTAAAAATCTTTGTGATTATACATTTTATTATCTATATTATGAGAATACTGTGCATTACATGTATAGTATGCAGTTAATGTTTTGTGGAGTCTGGTCTTTCCTGTCATAACTGCATCCAAGACTTTCACTTTGGTACTTGTGTATATGCTGTAGTGACAATAAAGAATGAATACATTTATTAGATTTTTTATTTAAATTCATTTAACTGATTTTATAAGTCATAATTGAACCTGTTGATGATTGTTCAAATATATTTACCATTTTAAATGTTAGAAAATAATATTAACAAAATGAAATAAATAAAATGATCAGCATGATTAAAAAAATACCAACAAAAATATTCTTTGTGTGAAATATGTAATGAAATGCCCTTTGAGGTCTGTATCATCTGACAGCAACCCACGATTGTAATTTTCATATAGTTTAAATTCCTCTTATTTAAGTGATCATACATGATCATTTGATGGTGTAAATGCATATGGTAACAATGAGAAATTTGATGGCCATGGTTGCCAACCTTGATTACCTGGTTGAAGTGAAACGTTCTTGACTGCTGAATATATCACACACGTATACTAGTAGGCTATTCTCTTGTAATAGCACAACCTATTCAGAGCCTAACATGCAAACGAATCATCAAGAATAAACAAATATTCCTCCTAAAACATTGGACAAAATATTTTAAGTAGTCATATACAGTGGGCCTACTTTGATGTACAATTACACCTGAATAAACTGATCTCTTGTGAACCTAAAAGCTTCTGTTGACAAAGTAATCGCAGCAGAAGGTAAATACAGATAAAATTAAAAAAACAACCATAACTTAATATCACTAAAATTAAATAGAAAGCTGCGCTTACAGACGCTCACATCCACACGTGTAAACACAACTCTGACGTCTTCACTTCCAGGTCAAGAAGCTGTCAATCAAAAACTCAGTAGCCAATGAGAATAGACTGCTACTAGCCCCGCCCCCACGAGAGATTTGTGTCAGAACAGCGAACGCAAACTCAGGGAGTGTAAACGAAAACTTCAGAAGCGTAAATGAAAACTCTGGAAGCGCATTTGTAAGTGTAGATCAGTAAACGAAATATGAGGAATAGTTAGCAAAACATGTAGTGTATTAAAAACAAAGTCAAAAAAATTGCTTGCGGTTCATTCTTTTTCAGTTTCAAAGATATTTTATTCAGTTTCAATTTATATTTTCATTCGTTTCTTGAAAAGTTACGTTCATTTTTATTGGCTCAATATTAATTCCATACTCTAGACCCTTCCAGAGCCGAGATATCGAAATTCAAAATTTCGACCCGAAAAAAAACGACAATGTTACCCCTTTCGGTTTTTTTTTCGTTTTCGGGCGAAAAAATTAAGTTTCTCCAATCTTCTCAAAACTCTGGATTATGATAGAGGACTGTGAGACTTTGACCTGAGTGCAAAAATGGAGGCTCTAGACCCTTCCAGAGCTGAGATATCAAAATTCAAAATTTCGACCAGAAAAAAAACGACAGTGTTACCCCTTTCGTTTTTTTTTCGTTTTTGGGCAAAAAATTAAGTTTCTCCAATCTTCTCAAAACTCTGGATTATGACAGAGGGCCACGAGACTTTGACCTGAGTGCAAAATTGGAGGCTCTAGACCCTTCCAGAGCTGAGATATCGAAATTCAAAATTTCGACCAGAAAAAAAAAAAAACGACATTGTTACCCCTTTCGTTTTTTTTTTTTTCGTTTTTGGGCGAAAAAATTAAGTTTCTCCAATCTTCTCAAAACTCTGGATTCTGATAGAGGGCTGTGATACTTTGACCTGAGTGCAAAAATGGAGGCTCTGGACCTTTCCAGAGCTGAGATATCGAAATTCAAAATTTCGACCCGAAAAAAAAACGACAGTGTTACCCCTTTCGTTTTTTTTCGTTTTCGGGCGAAAAATTAAGTTTCTCAAATCTTCTCAAAACTCTGGATTATGATAGAGGGCTGTGAGACTTTGACCTGAGTGCAAAAATTGAGGATCTAGACCCTTCCAGAGCTGAGATATCAAACTTCAAAATTTCGATCCGAAAAAAAAAAAAACGACAGTGTTACCCCTTTCGTTTTTGTTTTTTTTGTTTTTCATTTTCAGGCGAAAAATTAAGTTTCTCCAATCTTCTCAAAACTCTGGATTATGATAGAGGTTCACGAGACTTTGACCTGAGTGCAAAAATGGAGGCTCTAGACCCTTCCAGAGCTGAGATATCGAAATTCAAAATTTCGACCCGAAAAAAAACCGACACTGTTACCCCTTTCGTTTATTTTCGTTTTCGGGCGAAAAATTAAGTTTCTCCAATCTTCTCAAAACTCTGGATTATGATAGAGGACTGTGAAACTTTGACCTGAGTGCAAAAATGGAGGCTCTAGACCCTTCCAGAGCTGAGATATCAAAATTCTAAATTTCGACCAGAAAAAAAAACGACAGTGTTACCCCTTTCGTTTTTTTTCGTTTTTGGGCGAAAAAATTAAGTTTCTCCAATCTTCTCAAAACTCTGGATTCTGATAGAGGGCCACGACACTTTGACCTGAGTGCGAAAATGGAGGATCTAGACCCTTCCAGAGCTGAGATATCAAAATTCAAATTTTCGACCAGAAAAAAAAAAACGACAGTGTTACTTTTTTTTCCGTTTTCGGACGAAAAATTAAGTTTCTCAAATCTTCTCAAAACTCTGGATTATGATAGAGGGCTGTGATACTTTGACCTGAGTGCAAAAATGGAGGATCTAGACCCTTCCAGAGCTGAGATATCAAAATTCAAATTTTCGACCAGAAAAAAAAACCGACAGTGTTACCCCTTTCATTTTTTTTCATTTTCGGGCGAAAAATTGCGTTTCTCCAATCTTCTCAAAACTCTGGATTATGATAGAGGGCCGTGAGACTTTGACCTGAGTGCAAAAATGGAGGCTCTAGACCCTTCCAGAGCTGAGATATGAAAATTCAAAATTTCGACCCGAAAAAAAAACGACAGTGTTACCCCTTTCGTTTTTTTTTTCGTTTTCAGGCGAAAAATTAAGTTTCTCCAATCTTCTCAAAACTCTGGATTATGATAGAGGGCCACAAGACTGTGACCTGAGTGCAAAAATGGAGGCTCTAGACCCTTCCAGAGCTGAGATATCAACATTCAAAATTTCGACCCGAAAAAAAAACCGACAGTGTTACCCTTTTCGTTTTTTCGTTTTCGGGCGAAAAATTAAGTTTCTCCAATCTTCTCAAAACTCTGGATTCTGATAGAGGGCTGTGAGACTTTGACCTGAGTGCAAAAATGGAGGATCTAGACCCTTCCAGAGCTGAGATATCAAACTTCAAAATTTCACCCGAAAAAAAAAAACGACAGTGTTACCCCTTTCGTTTTTTTTTCGTTTTTGGGCGAAAATTTAAGTTTCTCCAATGTTCTCAAAACTCTGGATTATGATAGAGGGCCACGATACTTTGACCTGAGTGCAAAAATGGAGGCTCTAGACCCTTCCAGAGCTGAGATATCGAAACTCAAAAATTCGACCCGAAAAAAAACGACAGTGTTACCCCTTTTGTTTTTTTTTGTTTTTTTTTTGGGTGAAAAATTAAGTTTCTCCAATCTTCTCAAAACTGAGATATGTAAGGTGAATGTAAGGTGAAAATTGACACCCCAAATCAAAAGCTATTTCAGCCCCTTCTTATGTTCAGTTTGCTGTTGTGTCATTCTACCGTCAGAGCTTTTGTTTTGCCGTGTTTTGTGTGGCACCTATGGGAAAGCTGACCCCACAGATGCAGGTGCCGAAATAATTTATCACTTCTGGCACCTCGAGGCAGAATCACAATGACCCGAGGTTTCGTGAGGAACCAGATCTCGCCACTCGTTCTGCGAGACAAAAGCACAGGTGAAATTCCACACTCGTTCCCGCTTAGCTGACGGTGTTAGCCCGCGTGCGGCTCCCAGAGCTCCAGCGCTCCAGTAAACGCTGTTTGGCTCACACTCGTTGCCTGTCGCCTCGGTTTGCCTCACGTTTTGTGCGCTTCGTGTTTATGCGGATGTTCTTTGGCAGGAATGTTACCATATCAAGATGACGTAGGTAGCCATTCAAGTGGAAAAGATGATGACATCGTGTTTTGTTTTTAGATTGAAAAATTATAAATCAAACAATTCATCTAATTTGCTGAGGCTTGTTTTAACATGTCTGTTGCAACTGTAAAAATATTGTATAATTTTACAATTAGTTTGGATGTGTTTTAATAACTGCTATTTATTAATTCATTCATTTAAATTGTATTTATTATTGTTTTTAGTTTCAAAGGCATTTCCAGCTGAATCTGACCAGAACAAACACACAGCTCTCTTCTCACGTCAAATTATTTTTCCATTTGCTCAGCAAGTCTTCTGTTGACTCTGTCATTGAGCCTGTGTTTCTCACGTTGCCGGGCAACCATGAAAAAAGACATCCTAACATTTAAATCACACGCAAAACTCGAACCGCAAGAATGTACGAGTGCTCCGCCCACGGCCATTAGGCCTGAACGAGTCTCCTGACGTCAGTGTGTCGTGGAGGCGGACCGTCGGCCTCAGCTGGGAGAAACTACTGAGAAAAGAGCTGTGATTGACTCGAAACTCCTTCAATGAGGATGAGTCTTCATTGCACTGATATGGCTACCCTGTACAATTAAATTAAATAATGTGTTTGTTAAATGGTTTCAAATTGAATTTATCTCACCTTTAGAAGACAGTCATAACAGGTTTGAATACAAAATCAAAAAATCTGTAGATTGCAAATATGCATCACTTAATTACTGTGATCTTGTTAAACGTGTGTTAGAGCCATAGTCAGTTTCCATATTCACACTAATGCACTGACATTACTGGATGAGAACTGAACTGAGATGGACAAGAAATGCTTTATAGAGAACTTACTTAAAGGCCCCCTGAAATCAGAATTTATGGTTTTAGCTTTTAGTATGAACATGCTATAACCTTAAAGTAATGAATAATCTGGTGTGTTCCAATGACATAATTCACATTGAAGAGAAATAAGCATCCAAAACTTACAGTGTCTCAATAGGGGTTATGCCGATCGCCCAGTGTTCGAACCGGAAAACGGGTATAAGCGTTTCTGGTTTGCAGTGGTGATCTCTGAGGTAACTTACAGGATTAGTTCAACTCAAAATGAACATTTCATGATATTCATGTCTTCATGTCTTTCTTTCTTTCTTTCATAAAGAAATTGAATTGAATTTTTTAAAGGAAAACGTTTTAGGATTTTTCTCCACATAATGGACTTCAAGCGACATGTTGAAGTCCAAATCAATGCAGTTTAAAAGGGTTTTGAAGAGATTCAAAGGGCTATCTAAATGAATGAATCTTTTTTCGTGTCATTTGGTTCATTCAATGAATGAAATGAACGAGTTGACTCGGGAAAAGATACATTCATTTTGATGAACGAGTTTGAACAGGAGAGTCACGAACGCACATCACAGAACAGAGCAAGGCGAGCATTTGAGCTTATAAAACTTAAACTTTGTTATTTATTTATTAAATGAGCGATCGTTTCGCTTGATAAGACCCTTATTCATCGTCTGGAATCGTTTAAAGCCCTTTGAACAGTTTGCACTGAAACTGTCTTTTGGACCCCATTGAAGTCCATTATATGGAGAAAATCCTGGAATGTTTTCATCAAAAACCTTAATTTTTTTTCGACTGAAGAAAGAAAGACATGGACATCTTGGATGACACGGGGGTGAGTAAATTATCAGCAAAATATTTTTCAAAAGTGAACTACTCCTTTAACAATGGAGCTGAATCAACCCTGAACTGACTTCAGCTGAACTGCACTCTTTTCTTTTAGAGCTGCCGAAATGAACTCTGTTTCATTTCCTCGTTATCACTGTAAAGGTGCTTTGTAGGGGATGTGATTGTCTTGATTGTCTTTATAATAAACATTGCTTTCGTTAAATCGTCATAAGGGACATTCTTTAAGCACCATCACTCTACTTAAAGATGGAGCGTCTAAAGTCAATATTTGGCCTGTGTGGTTGCCGTGTCGTGAAATACACAGTAATGAGGAAAAAAGGAGTTTGCGTCATACCTTTTACAGTGATGTGTGTTTTAGCAAGACTCGAACACTACACACACTCGCACCAGAACTGCTTTACTGTTACGGGTTGATGCTTATCATTCTTCTTATACTGTAATATCATATCACAAAAATTCTATCACCAGTGCTGATTTGAAGTATTTCTCAGGTACAGGAGATCTGGCCGAATGATATACTCTTACTGTAACCGTTTGCCTTCCGTCATGATTCATACTTCAACAACAGACCGCTCTTTGTTCAGTGGAAAGTCCACATGTCCTGTCATTTTTCAAGAACTTTCTCAACAGGAACCAAAGAAAGTCTTTTCATATGATCATTTAAAGGGGACAAGACCACCTGCACTGCAAATGTATTAATATCTGTTTTATTATAAACTGTTTTATTAAAGTTCATAATGTGAAAATACGTGTCTTTCTTACGCCACTGTTTTTTTGTTGTTGTTGTTGTTTTTTATGCATATCTCACTAGATTTGGTGAAAAGACAATACAAGTCTCAACAACCTTTGTGAAAAAAATCTATACCAAAAATACATTTATTTCATACTAAGTATACTATAAATCCATTAACATATTTACTGACATATCCCTTAAGACTTTCTCATATTAAACTGTATTTCACAATGCACATTTCTTAGTATTAAGTCTAAAATGTGTTTAATATCATTATTAGAAAGGATAGTTTGATCTCTGTATAATGTCAGTCTTTAAATGCAATATTTTTATAGTACACTTGCAATAGCTCCACTTTAGCACAAGTATATATTTAGTTGAACTTAAGCACTATTTCTGGATAACAAAAGTACATTAAGCACAAAATTATTTGTTCCAGTTTAGACAGTATATCACTTTAGTATACTACAATTGCAATTCCTGTCTGTTTAGCGTTCACATTGGTATTTTAACACAATAGGGATACGTTTACAACATGTCGGCTTTCATTGAGACAAAACATTCAAACCAGTCAATCAAAACATTCAACCTATTCTGACCAGCTGACAACTCGTGAAGAGCTTAAATAAAAGCTTAAAATGTAAAGGAATCAAAACAATCTCTCCGTCACACACACACACACACACACACACACACACACACACACACACACACACACACACACACACACACAAAGATCTACAGTGAGGAGGTTTGGGCATTCTGTCCTTTTTAGGGTCGCAACTTCTGACATCATGTCCCGTTTTTGATTGGTTCACATGTGTTTGGTCCGTGTCGAAGAGTTCGGGTGGAGCCCATCTTCTGGGTGTGTTCACATCGGCATGTTTGGTTCGATTAAAGTGAACCGCGGTGCGATTGCTCTGTTAGCACTTTTAATAAGCGCGAGTAATGCCATCCAAACGAGCAGACAGAGACAGCTGAAAAGATGGGTCTCGGCCCACTTCGAAATGATAAACTTTCGGTTCGTATGATATGCAATACGAACCAACCAAAGACATGTAAACGAATCAAAATCAGGCCAGGGGTCAGATGTCAGCGTTCACACTTCTTCACATGAACAGCACACACAGAGCAATCGCCCCAGAGTTCGCTTTAATCAAACCAATCATGTTAAGTAGTGTCACTTAGTGTCACTACTTTAATGAAGATGAGTGTGTGTCTTCCATACCCAAACCAAGCATGAAGACACTCATTACAGTTTGAGATATTGTGTTGTCGGTCCAGACTGGACTGGGATGTCACCCGGTTGATGTGGGAGGAAAGACAATGCAGGACAAACGGGAAATAAACGATCTCTGTCAGACACCGAGTGTGGGAATCTCCTGGGACAATTGCTGTTAGTTTATGGAGGAACAATGGAGAGTTGATCCCTGAGCCTTCTCTCAGACTGGACTTTAGGTAACCTGACACTGTGGGACCAAAAAAACTAAACACACACACACACGTAGGTTCATAGATATTGCGGTAACGGCATTGTGCAATATTTAACTGTTCTCCTTTGGTCCTTGCAAAACTGGTTTAAGTATCAGAATATTGATCAGTCATGCCATAAAGCGTAGCATACGGCTGCAGACAGATGGTGACTGAGCTGGAACAGAAGACTGCCTTAAAAACCTCCGCAAACAAGCGATCACTACAACAGGGGACACACACTGGGGAAAGGGTTCGATTCAAAACCTCATTCAAACCTGTAATCGGGAAGTTGAAAAGAATTGTGGATATCAAAGTGAATTGGAAATATTGAAGATTACAGAATATTAATAATATTAACAATATAAGCTTATCATTTTTTAACAACCAAAAATGAAGAAGTTAAAAATATGTACCACTTTTCAAACGTTTTGGGGTTGGTAACTTAAATATTTTTTGGGAAAAAGTCTCTTCTGCTCCCAGAGGTTGCATTTATTTGATCAAAAATACAGTAAAACAGTAATATTGTATTAGGATTTAAATAACTTACCAATTCACAAAAAATTAACGGAATGCACAGCTGATATAAAAATAGGATGACTAGTAATTTCCTACTACAAAATTCTGGAAAAAAAAAGAGATTGTAATTATTGGACAAAAACGTCCACACGTAATAACCAAGAATACGTCTTCGTTGTCGGTTAGGAACCTGTGTGTGTGTGTTTGTGTGTGTGTGCTCTTTGATATCAATCTCTCATTTGAAAGTCATGTGTCTCTGTAAAACTGCATTTTTCCATCTTAAAAATATATCTAAATTACTCCTTATGCTCTCATTGATAAATGAGGAACAGTTAGTTCATGCATTCATGACATCAAGGCTGGATTACTGTAATGCTCTACTGGGTGGTTGTCCTGCACACTTAATAAACAAACTCCAGCGAGTCCAAAACGCAGCCGCTCCAGTTCTTACCAGAACCAGGAAGTATGACCATATTAGCCCGGTTCTGTCAACCCTGCATTGGCTGCCTATTTTAAAATATTGTTGATTACTTATAAAGCACTGAATGGTTTATCTCCAGTACTTGAGCGAGCTCTTAACGCATTATAGTCCTTCACGTCTATTGCGATCTCCAAACTCCGGCCGGTTGATAATACCGAGAATATCTAACTCGACTGCAGGCCTGCGCTCATTACTCCAGTCTTCAGTGTCACATGATCTCCTATTAAATCACTCTAATATACTGATCTGCTGCTCATGAAACATTTATTATTATTATCATTTTTGTAAACAGTTGTGCTGCCTAATATTTTTTCTATAAACCACGATACTGCATAAGCATAATGCAAAACTGAAGCACTAGTTTTTTCTCGCGTTTACACCCCATCAAAATTAAGTTGCTCAGGCTTAAAAAAAAAGGGTCTTTTGCAAACATAAAAGCACAAAAGCCACATTTCATCATCTAATATCACATGTTGCTTAAGATATCCGTTTTTGAAACGTGTCGACAGTAACGTTTCCTTTTTCTCACGCAAGGTCATTGTGACTCTGCGTACTGCAGACAGGCGTATCTACAGTGAATGACTTCAAATTGCATGTTTTATAGATAGTGCGCAGAAATGGATTAACTCGATGTTCTCTGACCTCATTCCAGTGAAACGTCATCACTAGCTCACCTGAAGGAATTCCAGCACTTCCTGAGCCCATATATGGGCACGTCCCACTGAATTCCTGCTCAGGATTGTGCAACAGTTACAGGCAACATCCTGTTTGATGTCAAAGACGTTTAATGGACAGGCACATGCGTAATTTTGTTATAAAGCAAACATTACAGATGTCACCTTTAACCCATTGGTTTCCGTAGTGATTCCAATAACAGGTATTAATATACAGTAAGGTCTGTGGGAAACTGATGTGCGTTGTTATTCTGTCTTTGTCTTTGAAACAATAGGATCTTTGACGTTTTATAAATCTAAAGATCTTGGGCAAACAGTCTGTTTAAAAATCACGTTGGTCTCTGAAAGTAAAACGGTTTTCTAAAGATAATCAAATATCAAAAATGATATTAATATTCAGTGTTTAAAACTCTACATTTCTTGACTTTTATGTCACAACACAAGCGTTCACGTCAAGCGTTACAACAGCTCACATTGTTCTCGGTGTATTTGTGAAGGTTCAGATGACCCATGTGAAGTTTTGCCCATTATGTTTATCCAGGTGTCTCCATTCAAAACTGCAAATTATGTGAAAACTTCTCAATGAAGACTTTTTGATGAAATCAGAGAGATTTCTGTCCCTCTATTGACAGTCCAACCACAAAAAATTCAAAAAGAGATCGTAAACAAATCCAGTTTAGTCCTACATTTTCTGGAGACCTGCTCACTTTATATGGAGAACAGATTAAATGTGGCCTTTTATTCACATATCGATCAGTGAACATTTATATCAACCGTACTGCTTTTAAAAAGCCACTGATAGGATTTTTGCATTAATTTTAACAAAATATTTTGTGGCATGAATATCTGAACATGCACTGTGAAAAAAAAGTTGAATCTCGTATAACTTTTAAAAAAACGTATTTTGATTAGTTGAAGTAAAAATCTCCTTTGTAAAAGCTTTACGAGGCAGAACTCCTCACTTGATGAGATGAGCTCACAAAACTAGTTCACTTACAATTACTAAACTGAATTAGTTACAGCAGGAATACATTAATTAATCATTTACTCATGCTTAACGAATGACTCATAGCAGTTATGATATAGTTTTACCAACATTTTGAACTCCTATCGCTTGTTTCTGCTTCTTCTTCACCTGTGTTTCGAACTCTTTTAGATGATGCGTACTTTTGGAAAAGTGAAAGAGTTCTCAAAACATCATTTATAGATCGTTTGTGAAATGTTTTTCCTGACGTGTGTTCTAGTGTTTTTTAAATGTTGCTTCTTGTTTCAGAACATTTAGATAACATCATGTCTGTTTGAATAATGATGAAATGAATATTTTGTTCACAGATGTGTTATTAGCTTTAATATGAGCTCTAAATCCAGTCACTCAGGTAAGCCAGAGGCAATATTTTACATTTGTGTATGTATGTATTTATACGAGACAACATGAGAGAGAGAGAGAGCCGTACAGCTTATGGGCTGATAACTTCTGTAAATGCTCTTAGCAGACAGCATAATAACCCAGCAGTGAGTTATAGAGTACTGTGAGGATTTTTAGATTTTTTTTTACATACGGGCATTGTGTTTTAGAAAGTGGCCATAGTTTGTATTCACTGGAAGAACAAAAAAATCAATTTTTCACCTTTTGTCAAACTACTCATTCTGTCATTTCACAATGAGAGTCTAGGCGTGTGCACGGTTGGCTGGCGCTGCACGGTTTGCTTAGATCAATGCTGATTCTTACCGTATTGAAAAGTACACATTTTAGCCGCAGTGCTGTAATAGCGGAGAACAATCAGGGCCTATTCAGGCTGAAGGACACCCTCCCTCAGTCAACATTTGGCTCTCAAATCCACAGCCGGCGCTGGCTCTCCGGCCCCCGGAATGCATCAGTTACTCTCAATGTTCACATATTCATTTACAGAGCTGTTGTGTGGCCACTTTAAGCTGTTCACTGTCAGAGAGCTTTTCCAGCACTGAAAAACAAGATGCTAAATGTTAGCGTATCTGTCATACTGTCGGACACGGCGATCGAACAATGAAGCAAAACGGCATCGAAACACAGCGTGAGTGGATAAGTGTGTTGCCCCATAGCACACGTGTTCAGGAGTGTGTGTGTGTGTGTGAGAGCTGTAATTTGACCTCAGGAAGGTGAGCAATTGCAGGCAGAGCGCTAGTCACCACACACTGAAACTCACCGCAATCCATCAACCAATTGCCCATGCAAATCTGATACGAACCAGGCAAAGACAGGTCTGTTGATTACACAAGCGCACATGCCGCTCTCAAGCTGCTCAGGTGAGATTCTTTAAGAGTTAGTCTATCTATCCATCTATTAACAATTATTAATTACAATCATTTTTGAAGTTATATGAATATCTTATTGATTTATTGAGTGGACCAATTTCAGATTCATGTGTCCCCAGAATGCGTCTATGACACAGATCATGTATAGCATGTTGTAATTGACCATTTTTGAGTGGAAGGAAAAGCATGCTGTTTTCGTGCATGTCTCTTTAAATGCAAATGAGCTGCTACTCCCCACCCAGCTTTCCAGAAGAGGGCGGAGTCTTTACATCTGGTGCATCCGATACTAAAACATCTGTTTGGTTTTGATTATCTCATGTGAGATTTCAGTTCTTCATCATTATGAAAATGTATTATCTGCATGTGTTTTAAATCCATATCATATCACTTCTGGAATAATGCTATCTTACGACCAATTCGTACAAATTCGTACGAGTGATTAAATGTGGCTAATTCATACAAATTGGTATGACCTCACTCAAGATTTGTCTAAACCCACATGATTGGTAGGTTTAGGGGCGGAGTCAGGAGTACGAATTCATACGAATGGTGAAATTGTGAATTCGTACGAGTGAGGTCATATAAATTCGTACGAATTAGCCACCACGTAAAATTCGTACGCATTGCCGTTAGATCGGGTTGGGTTTTTCTGAGCGCACACATCCGAAGCAGTCGGTTATATCTGTGAATATAAACAGCAAGTAAAGAAATCGCTTGTGTATTTTAGATCTGTGTATTAAAGTGAAAACAGAGTAATATACAGCACTGCTGTTTATATGAATCAAACAACAAAAGAAAAAACAGAAATTACAGCTTTATAGCTTTACATTTCTTACTCGAATGCTGCTGTTAAATGCTCTGTCAGGAGATAAACATGGCTGACTGTGTACAGCTCACTGAGGGCGGGGCCTATGCTAATAGGGCAGAGTCAGAAGACATGGGCGGGGTCTATGCTAATAGGGCAGAGTCATCAGCAGTCATGGGCGGGGTCTATGCTAATGAGGCAGAGTCATCAGCAGTCATGGGCGGGGTCTATGCTAATAGGGAAGAGTCATCAGCAGTCATGGGCGGGGTCTATGCTAATAGGGCAGAGTCAGCAGACATGGGCGGGGTCTATGCTAATAGGGCAGAGTCGTCAGCAGTTGTGGGCGGGGCCTATGTATATGTGATGTCACACAGCTAGAATCTGCAAACAGTTTGTTCTGAGACACTTCTTATGATTTATGGGAATTAATAAAAGGGGTGGGTTTTTACCATCATAAGGTGGTCGTTGACACACTGCCGACACACATTTATGTTCGAACACCATGTAAATGTGAATTTTGCATATTGCATATATTAAATTACAACTGCATCCAGTTTATTTTCCCCTAATTCAATTTCCATTCAAATTCAAGAACCACAGAAATGCAAATCACTGACATTAAGTAGCCTACTCTATACCTTCTTCTCCAAATATAAGTTCACGTCGTGCAAAGATCAGCAGAATGCTCTGGAAAGTTTGAGGTGATGTAAGATTGATGGGCGCGGAACGCTTCATGTTCTGAACTGGGAGGTGTTCACTCCTAACAACCATCATTTTGCTGCAAATTATTATAATTATAGTCTATCACGGCCTGTACTGTCACCGAGGTCGATCCTTTCCTCACTTTGAACGCCAAGAACATCCATGAACAAAGAACATTCAAGTAAAACAAAGAGACTTTCATTTTTAAGAAGCAGAGGTTTGTTGTTGCACTCGTGTCGTGTTCTCTTAATCATTACGCATTTTGCATTATAACATGTATATTATAGGCTATAATATGCACATTACACAACGCATTCTGCACTAAACTCAGTGAATCTTTCTGTACGGTTTTAAACCCACGAACAGGTGTTTTGACCTTGTCTGACCTCTCTCACACAGCGAGTAGTGACCACATCTGTTCTGGACTGACCCGTCTGTCCTCGGGCTCTTTGAGAAAACAGGAGGAATGCAGAGGATCCAGTTTCCGCCCCATCACTTTTATTCTTATCCTCCGTCCACGCTGTTGTGTTGAGTCTAGAAAATTCAGGGAGCCGTGGCTGCTCTAAATCTTTACATCAAGATAAATTATTAAAACGGGTTGGTTCGGTGAGGTATTCGGTGGACACAGATTCATGTTCAGATATGTTTGAGTCCGAGATAGGCTTCAGACAAAACAATGGCAGGTTAACAGGTGAAGTGGGATTTACAGAGTTTCACTGGTTATAAACGGGCATGTTACAATATGCACTGATGCCTTGAGTAACCACACAACACGAGAGTTATGGAATTATGTTGTTATAATGATTGAGAGAGCCAGACACTAGACAGAAACAGCAGCACAATAGTTTGGTTCATAAACTAAACAGGGTTAAACCTCAAATACAAATCGTTTATATAGATCGATGTAATGAGGGGGGAAACTGTTTACAATATGATAGCATCGGTGTCATTTTCTTGACGGATAAAGCCTCCATGTTAGACACCTCTCAGGTGAGCCACGCCCTCCTGCACTGTGATTGGAGAACGCGCTCTTTCCTTCGCTCTGATTGGCTGAGGCAGCTGTCACTCATGTCCTACGTGTCCTCGGTGTGATACTTTACAACAGGTAAGGCTACCTGAGGGACACAGGGAGGGCTTTTGGATACACCGCGCGTCTGGATGTACCGACAAGGACGTTTATAATAACCTCGCATATGTGTATTCGTCATTGAGAATAAGTTTTTAATATAATATTCGTCATTTGCATATAGTAATGGCAAGTGTAGGACTGGTCGTCAGCGCCCCGAACACAGACGAGAGAGCGGTGTTCACGCAGCTCAAACCCGTGCGGATGTGTGGCGCGGATGGCCCGGAGGATTCGTCCGTGTTTGAGGACGTCAAACCCGCGGTTAGAATCGCAACAAACGCTGTTGAAATGGCTCAGGTATGACCGGCGCTCTGTGCTGTCCAGACTTTCAATATTTCAACATCTAAATATCCCAATAAAGATAGAGCAGATGCAGTGTAACTGAAAGCACCTGATCAGTAGTGGAAAATAAATTTATGAAAGGCTTCCTGCAATGCAAGGATTTGGTTCATAGATATATATATATATAAAGGCCTCTAAATTACTGTTTATTTGTCTTGCATTGCTTTTACATTTATTCATTTTGTAGGATTTGTATGAAAAGTTGATTACAAACAATACAATTATTATTAACACAGATAACAATATTTTTAATCATATATCTTTTTTTTTACTACATCACAGTTGTAGATGTTTTACTTTAAATAGTTTATTTTACCTAAAAACACATTTCTCTTTAAATTTCCATCTTGGTTTTGCCACAAACATTGACGTCATATTACGTGAGCTTATAAGGTTCTAACTCCGTTTAGTTCTGAGATATTGAGCATCAAAGTTTGTACATCCCAGCTGGCAAAACTGTTATTTAGTAGTATAATCTTCTATTATAGCATCTATGAATCTTTACAAAAATAACACCACACAGGCATTAATAAACACCTAATTGATCAGATTATGTCAAAAACTCAATTTCGACCAAAAGTGGAGATAGAACCTTATAATTCTAAGCTCACGATTATTCTCATAAATGGTGTAGCTTATACTTGACTGTGACTTGGCTTGAATATCATGAATATATTATTCCAGATAAATTGGAGCTCAACCTGCTTTACAAAGGCACTATGACATTAATACTTAACTTGCTAGTAAATGCACAAGTTTGGGCCTCAACATAACTTTCTTTACAAGAGTGAAATCGAAGTATTGGAGAGTGTATTGAAAAGCAAAATAAATCAACAAACTAGAAACATGTACCTTGATGTTTACTGGGGTACAAGAATACACAAATGCTCAACAACTGATTTGAAGTAATGTATAAAATCATGGTGCCGATTTAACGCTGGGACAGTGATCGTGAGAAGTTTAGTAGGTTCCCCAAATTCAGATTAATCCACAAGTTCTTAGTTCATTTCAGATTTCTGTTTTTCGTTTGGCGTTGGTCATCGCCTTCCGTACTACACATTACTGTGATGTTTTGATGATCGTATTGGTCGAGTCCGCAACGACACCTGAACATGGATGGCTCTGTTGGACGGTATGGGAACAGTGTTTATGACGGGTTTAGCCAATGACTGATGACCCCGTTGCACTCCTTCAGAAGCTGAAACGGCCACAGGGCTCACGCAGGACACCGCCTGGGCCTTCGCTTCGGCCTTGTTAACTTGTTGACGCCTGCATTGTGTTGGAAACACATGCATCGAAACACACCAGAATTTAAGTGATCGTTGGAAAAAAGTACCTGAGTAATAATTACCCATAATCATAGTCTAAATTAAATAAAATTGCTTAAATAACAATCCTTTTAAGTTTAAATGATCTTGATTTTTCACAGCTAATCAAAAGATCCATCCATCTGTGATGACGTGTGCATCTGCAGGTTTTTCGGTTTGGTTTCTTCACAGCATTTAACAAATCAAAGTTCCAGTGGTTCCTTCACTATTCATTGGCCTGAAAAGCCAAAACCACTGTTATCTATTTCCCCCAAAGCCATAAAACATCTTTTTCGTCTCAAAGGTTTTGTTTTCTCTTGCGTCTCCCTCCAATGACTTGTGCTGTTATGGCTCTAGTAAACAGACAAGAAGCCTATCAGTTCTGGTTTATTGGGATCTGTGGAAACATCTATTTTTTTTCTTAAATTACGTTTGGGCCATAAAATGCAATTATTTCAAAGGGAAAGACCTTTTGTGTTGTAATTCGTAAAAATGTCTTTGGGCTGACCGGCTACTTGGACCCTCTGGGGAATTGTAAGAAGGACACACGCCGGGGTGCGTTTCCCAAAAGCAATCGCAATGATCGCAGTTTCCATTGGTAACAACGCAACGTTCGGCTTTGGGGAACGCTCGCCTGTCCGGGTTTCTGAGCCTATTGTGTGTGTGTGTGTGTGTGTGTTTGATCTGCGCAGTAAAATATTGTTTGATTTTCATTGCATGGACAGCTTTCTTCCCAGTGTGTGTGTGTGTGTGTGTAAGTCATACAACTTTGGAACAGCAGAACTGATAACACAAGTTTATGAACGAATTGGATTTTTCAAGAAAGTGAGCCGTATTTTTGAAGAACGTTGATACATGAAAACCTCCATCTTATTTATCTCAAAGATTATGTTTATGCCTAACTCGGCTCCCAGTCGTTATCGGTCCCTAAAATACATAACTGAGCAGTTGTAAATGCTCTCCAATCATTAACTCAGTTCTTGGGCCAGGGTTCAGCTGCTGTTCCTGTTCCTCACACACACACACACACACACCTCGTGAACAGAACCGGGTCTCCATGGCCAACTGCGCTCGCCTCTCTGCCAGTGCCACCACAACACAAGGCCCGTTTGTGCCCAGGACTGAGAGCAGGGGCAGTGCGCTTGCCAGGTCTGGAGATAAAGCCAAAGCTATTCTCCATTAATTACCTGGGTTTTAACTTTCCAAAGCTGGCCTGATGGGGACGAAGGTGGAGCTGTTGAGGTGAACACTGAGCGCAATCGTCCACAGTATCGCAGAAAGCTGCAGAAGAGTCAGCGTTCATTGTACATTCCCCGAGAGTACATGACCTCACACGTTAGGGATGAGTTACCTGAAAGGATGAAGATATTTCTACATGAAACCACATCAGTGGATTGCCAAGGAAATGCGTTTTGACAATACGTCCCACATTGTTGACAGAGCTGCCACTTCACACAGCCGGACGTCGCAGTGCTTTTAAAGTGTGTATTGTCTAATATGATGACGACAATAAAGGCAGTTGTGTGTTTAATGTGGGGTCCAAATGTCTGTCATCACGTTAATAGATTTAAAAAGAAGTAGTCTCGTATTGTTAAACCCAAAAATGAAAATTCAAGTTGTTGCAAACCTGTTTGAGTTTCTTTTTTCTGCTGAACACAAAGGAAGATATTTTGAAGAACGATACAATCAAAAAAAATATTTATTTTCAAGATTTGTTATCACAACGTTTTTCTTTTGTCAAATCAACTTAAATAATTTATTTAGTTCAGAACTTATTATTTTGAGTTTATGATGATTAAATTAATCTCCTTCATTATATTAACTCACTTTTTCCAGTTCAATCAACTTAATTTTAAGGCAACCAGGTTACTTCATTTTTTAAGTAAAACCAACAACTTTTTTTACACTGTAGAAACTCGTACAGGTTTGAGGACAACAACTTGAGGGAGAGGAAATGATGACAGAATTTTCAATTTTAGGTGGACAAAACTAGTTTGTGTGTATATATTTATATAAATGTAGTCAAACCAAACATTATTCAAGATATATATTTTTATATATTGTTTTAGCGTGATCAGGACACTATAGTTTATATACGTGAGTATAGCAAAATAAAGTAAACTGTGACATATTATATTCAAAATATATTCTTACAGTAACATTTATAAAAAAAAAAAAAAAGGGGCCATATTTTTTTCAGACTCTTTGACCTGACCTGGTTTTGCTGAAGTGTTTTGTTTTTTTATTGTTAATGCGACCTTTTTTACAGACTGAACAATATTAATCATTGCTTGGTAATTGAGCTAAATTGGTATTATCTAATAGTGTAGTTAAATTTAACAGCTGAAAACTGACAGATCTTCAGTCTAACAGAAGAATGGCCTAAACCACTGAAATATCACTGAGTTCGTCATATTTTTTTATTACCATTTTCTAAATTATAGTGAATAAACTGTGATAATGTGAGAAATGTTGAAGGTGCCTGAATAAATTTGGGATATATATTTATATTGTTAATCAAAATAATATTGATGAGATAAAACAAAATCGAAGTGTAGAGTTATTGAATCGAAACTTTCCTTGGAAATGAAAACTGATTGAAACCAACATAAAGAGGAGTTACGTTTCAAAGAACTTGAAGCTTGAGTACTGCTGTCCTTAAAGCAAAGAGATGACTTAAATAATCATCATGAAATGCATTTTATTTTTCGTATATAAAACAATATAAATATATTTTGAAACGTGTACTAGTATAGAGAAATATGAAAAATAGAGGTCATTATTTTGGTTGCACGCGGGCTGTGTGAAGCTGGGACGTTTTGTTCAAGACAGGTATTTACGTTGTTCAGGTTTTTGCATGTGCTTACCATTTCATCATCGCACATTTGACTTGTCAATTGTCTGGTTTGGTAGGTCTGCTTCTGTATTATCGCAGAAATGGCCTCGTTATCAGTCTCAGGGTTACGGCACCGTTGCACCTGAATGGCTCTCCAGGGTTCACTCGTTTTTTAGAGCTCTATTTTTGTACGTTGTTTGTGCCCATATCTCCGCTTACTATCACATGTCACTGTTTTGGTTTTGCTTTGTGTTCTGGTCCTCCATGGCCGCCACACCTATGAGGTTTCTGTTTACTCTGCATTAGCGCAGACGCACAGCTCTGCTTCGTGTTCACGGTTACAGAAGGATCTCACACTGCTGTGCCAGGCACGGCCATCACAAATCAACTTCATCTACTGCGAAAGACAATACACAGTATATTCAGCCAAATCTCTTCTCTTTCTGAACCGCTGCGGTGAAGAGAAAGGAGCAAAATGGCAGAACAGAAACTCAGTTTATGCCAGCTAATCCAGTTACCAACACACACACACAACCATAACTACACTCAAAAAATGCTGGGTGGTTTTAACCCAATTTTGGGTCAAATATGGACAAACTCAAACATTGGGTTAAAATTTTATTTAAAAATATAACCCAAATGGCTGGGTTTATCCATATTTGACCCAAAAAAAGGGGTTAAAACAACCCAGCATTTTTTAGTGTGCCTGGACTGCATGCAAACAAATAAATAATAATATAATAAAAATAGAAAAATTCAATAAAATTACTTAAATTGAGCAAAGTTTTTCCGATTAAATCTATCGTTTGAAGTAATGAAGTAAATTAAGTCTTAAGTAAATAAAGTCAAATGGCTATTTTCTGGCATATAGAACAAGTCATGAATAAATTACTGTATTTTAATTGATTAGAGTGCTAAATGTCATAAACTACATAAAAAAATATATTATCAAATTAATTTCTTTTCTTTTTGTTGGATGTCTATACATCTGGTTATGCCAATTATTTACTCAAAAACTTAGAATATCATGCAAAAGTTCATTTATTTCAGTAATTCAACATAAAAGATAAAACTAATAGACTCATTACATGCAAAGTGAGATATTTCAAGCCTTTATTTGTTATAATTTTGATGATTATGGCTTACAGATACGAAAACCTTTTCAAAATATTCTAATTTTGAATTTGGGGTTTTCATAAGCTGTAATCCATCAAAATTTATTTCAAATAAAGGCTTGAAATATCTAAATTTGCATGCAACGAGTCCACATAATATATTAATTTCACCTTGTAAGTTGAATTACTGAATTAAATGAACCTTTGCATGATATTCTAATTTTTCGAGTCATTCACCGTATAGTAAAACAGATTTATATAAAAACGGACTTACATTTATACAAATTCAGTTTAATTGCATATTCAACATATTCAATTTATTGATATTATACAAATGTAATAACTATATAATATTATCACTATTATTATTTTGATGTAGCAGAGTTTTATAGGTATACTCTTAAAAACCCCTTTCCACTATAAAAACTAAACAACTCTTTGTGCAATGGAAAGACGGCATGAATGTTAAAAGTTCTTCATGCCGCTGAAGATGCCTAGCTTTATTTCTAACAGTGTACTGTATATCATAAGGATCTCCTGTCGGTTTCAGACGCGGATGGAGATGGAGAAGTATTTGCCCCAGAGCGGCCCGGTGCTGACCCTAAACATGATGGACAAGAAGTACCGGCGGGAAAGCGCCTCAGTGGTGGACGAGTATTTTGCGGATGAGAAGCCTGCGCCGTACAGTCTGAACATCAACGTTATCCTGCCCAACACCACACATCTCCGCACGGGCCTGTACCGGCCCAACAAACCTGCGGCGCATCCGATCAAAACAGAGCCTGGCGTGGACGAGCCGTGCGGCGTCCAGGCGCTCCCCGAGTTCACCTCGGTCTTCAGCGTGCCCCAGACGGTCAACAGCCTCTTCATCAAACCCGACATGTCCGTGTCCGACGAGCTCCACATCGGCCCTCAGCAGCCGTCCGTCTACCAGATGCCCGTCAGCAGCGCCGACCTGACCTCCATGACCTTCTCCCCGAGTCAGGCCATGAACGGGGTGGGCTCGCCCGGCAGGACCATGCTCAGCCTGAACACCGTGGCCTCCGGAGAGTTCGTGATGCCCGAGCCGTTCTTCACCTCGCCGCAGCCGCACAGTCTGCCTCCGTCGCCTCCCAACTCGCAGCCCGGCAGTCCGGAGAACCAGCCGGACCTCATCGCCTCGCCCCCCCCGCCGTACCAGGGCCGGATGGGACTGAAGGTGGGCCAGATGACCCCTCACTCCATGCTCATGGCCCACGGGCAGGGCATCCTCACGGGACCCAGGTACAACCGGCGGAACAACCCGGAGCTGGAGAAGAGACGCATCCACCACTGCGACTTCCCAGGTTAGTGTGCCTTTCCAGTCAGTAGTTTGGATGAAGATGAGCCGAGATGATCAGGGACTGTCGACTAACATTTGGCCAATTTTCTCTGTACCAGGATGCACTAAAGTTTACACAAAGAGCTCTCACTTGAAAGCACACCAAAGGACTCACACAGGTAAGAAGCCAAACACACACACACACAACAAATCAAAACGATGCATATTATGGGGGGGTATAATATATAATATATAGTTCAAACAGCGTGTCGCGTTCGGCAACGATGAAACTCTCTCCAAGATGATTATATTATTATAGTCGATGTGTAGATAAAGCTCTATGGTTTGGCATGAATCGACTATCTTGCTGTAGTCCCTCGATCATGTTCCTTTAGATCACAACACTGGATGGAGAGCACTATCATTGCTCTTCACTGAAATAGAAAACTGTTCAAAGAAAAGGCTCAATAAACTACTGCATAGACAGACACTGTATAATACACTATGCATCGATATGTATTTCCTTTGTGAACATTTCCATGCGGACTGGACGCGCGGCGCTGACTCGTGTATCCTCAGACGCATCATTCTCCGCTCGCGACTCTATCTTTCATAATCATATCAGAACACTTTTGCGCAATGAAAGATTATTAATAGCATTTTTTGTTCTGTTCTGTCCTATCTATCATATGTTGCTGCCTCATTAAACAGCTGTGCTATATATGTATTTTCTTAATTTTATAGTTGACTATAAAATAATTGATCTTTTTGATTTTTATTTTGTTTTTCATGAATGTATTTTACAAAAACACAAAGAGCGATGTGTAATGTTTTACCAGATTTAGTGCTACACTTATTGTCTCTTATTTGTTCCCCACTAAATTTTTTTTCACTAAATGTTCTGATTTTATACAATTATTGTTGTTTTTTTAGACAAAATTTACCCACTAATCTAGTTTATAATATAATTTGTCATAGGCTATGATCATATTTTTTTCTTTATAATGAAGCGGTCCGTATTAAGTAGATTGTGTTTAACACAGAGTTATAGAAATTCTACTTGATTTTTTTTTTTTTACTGCGTTGGTATCGGATCGGTATCGGTCGATACTTTTCTGGTAGGCTATACCCGAGTTACCCAGGAGCTCGATGAATTGAATCGTTGAACACAGCAGGAGAGAACACAACGTTAGCCGGCTAGCTAAAGCGCTGGTGGAAAATGATTAGCTAACGCTACAGAGGCCATAATATTTTTGACTCATGGCTGAAGAAAAAAATGCATCTCAAAATGCATCAGATTGATGCTTTAAAACATGGAATATTTAAAAATTTTCTTCCGGGGGAGCATGAGCCCCCGAATCCCCCTCCAGGGGTAATGTCCTTCTCACCTCTTCACCCCGACCCGTTCGTCATACTTGCCCCTAATTTTTCGCAGTTTTATTTTGCTTTGCTTTTGCTATGATAAAGAGACATTTTGGGGGTGGAGCAATGAAGGGAGGGGGAGTGTTTGTTTTTATTGATTTCATATCAACAGAGTTCAACCATTGCTTACTGCACCTTTAAGCTTTTAAATGCTTATATTTTCCCCATTGATCAGATTCTTTTAGGCCCACACCATCTCTTTCAATCGAATCAAGGATCAGGCTCGAAGGCTTTTCGGTCCAGTTGAGCCATCAATCTGATAATATAGACAGATCCGTGTAAACTTAGCTGTGTAAAATGTAAAAAAGCTCACTGGAAGGGAAGATTATCAGGGAATAGTGCCTTACATTTGCTGTTTCTCCCTCAAAGCAGTCGTATCGCCTTCAGGAGACTTGGAATATCACTCGTGATTCATAGCTCTTTTGGTACTTTTATTGATTGTAACGGCATGTTAAAGAACGGCAGATCCATTATTCAAAGGTCTGGAAGGTCATGAGGGCGGTTCACGATTCTTCTAAAGTTAGAAGCCGTTGTTACTGCTTGACCAGATGCAGTGTACCATCAGCACAAAAGCACAGATACAGCAGAAGATGACAGCCTGCGGACCAGCGCTGTAGAAAGACAGAGAACAGGGTGGAGGGAGAGATTAATTGACTCTTTTCATGCTTTTATACACATTGTGTGGTCATGCCTGTACAAGCCCTGCATGCTTTCCCGAGGGTGGATTCGGCGAGCGGCGAAGGCAAAACCTGTTCCTCCTGCTTTCTCTGTGTTCGGGGGGAGGAGGAGACAGATCTCGGCAGTTTCAGTGTGTTCAACTCTGTGTAAGGTGAAACCAGCACACTTTACAATTAAACCCAAACCTTCCCTCCCCACACCGATGAGTGCGATTGTCTTAAGCTGATAAAAGCACCTCTTTTTGCTTTCCTAACCGTTTGGGGTCACGGTGAATGCAGAGGGATTCCCTGTGGCCCGAGGGATCATTATTGTTGATCTGTGACTCGCTGGTGCCCTGGAGGAGTCTAGCTCTGGTTCAGAGTATGCAAACGCTCGTGTAGGACATCGAAGAGGCGGTATTAGCATGGAGGAAACTAAAGCACAGATTGTGCCTTACTACGCATGTTAGTACAGTACAGTTAGGGGTCAATCCTCGGCACGACTCAGATGAGGCCTAAAGTGCGGGTAAAACACGGCCTTCTGTGCTTTGTGGCATTATTTTGGCCAACAAAATCATTGAATAAGTCGCATCTCGCTGCCTTTCTTCTCAGACCACGGACAACGATTCAATATTTAAAGTACGTGTTTTGAGATTTTTAATTTCTAAATTTTTTAATAGGCCTATTAATTCCACTAACTTTACCACGAAATTATAAAACAGCCTTTTTAGTGCCTTTTTTCATTATAATAAAAGACACCAGTGTTTAATAAATAGCTAAACATATTCTAATAATTTGGCCTGACAAAAAAAATAAAAAAATTAAATGTTGTATAATCACAGTAAAGAAATTGATGAGAAAAGGACCTAAATGAAGGTCATTTAAGAGAAAAATGCATTTTTAATTTTTTTTTTTTAAATTCCTCTAAAGCAACACATTGATTTCAGAGACCACATAATAAACATCTAAATACATGATCTGGCAGAAGAGAAGTTTAATTCCAATAGCCTGTAGTGTGTAAACGGTTGCCCGGCACATTTTTAATGTTTTCATATAGAATGTAAAGCAGCTCATGGAGTCATAACTATCTATCTATTTAATAGTATTTTCACATTATTTTTAAATGCATTAACGTTTTTATGCACCTTTTAGCTGCCGTGATACAACAACCAACATAATAAAATGTTGCTAGATTCACTTTTCATGTTATGCAAGAAGCGACTTTATAATATAATCGTAAGGATACGTGTCTGGGTGATTTAACCCTCTGTCCGCCAGCGTGGGGTTGTGTTCCTGTTGTTGGCTTGAGGCGGATGTGTTGTGGTGAGTTGTGTCAGATCCGCCGCTGTCAAACAACACTTGACGAGCTCTGGAACGCTCTGTGCCGACACACACACACACACACACACACACACACACACACACACACACTCTCACGCGGCCCATCTTAATGTCTTCAGGGATGATGTGTTCTTCTAGATAAAAAAAAACTAACCCTAACAAGTCCACACTACTCAAATGATTTGAGGAAAGTTTAATTGAGTAATGGGAAAATTGAATACTCAAATAATTGAGTTGAGCTAATGTGGTCTTCTCATTCAATTAACTTAAATGTTTGAGTAAAGAAAACTTAAAAGGCAAATGGACTGAAATCAAACTTGCTAGTTTATATTCTCTTGTTTACTTATTATTAAACCAAGTTTTGTTTTTCACTTCAACATGCACCTTTATTATAACTTGTGTTTTGGTCTTTCATTTACACGACAGCAGCATTTGGGGCCTGAATACGCGACTTACATTTCAGTGGAAACAAAAGCGCAGATCTGTGAGAACTGAAGTCGTGCGCATGCGGAAACGTGTTCAAAACATGCAGGTCGTGTTCCTTTACTGAGTGACGTCGCCAACTACTGGCCTGGTGGAACTGATCGATTTTATTTGACCACTTAAACATGAAAACAGTAAATGTACCCTAATTACTTTGAGGGTAATTGGTGCGTTTGTGAAAGCCTGTATTATCTTGGTAATGGAACTTGTTGCCCACCTTCCTCAAACAGAAGCCACTGATAAACTCCTTACGATGGGGATTTTATGAGGTTAGAAGCGATAATGAAAGTGTTGTAATACTGCTCTCTTCAAGTTAATCCGAATTAATGCTAAAATTAGCATTTTTATGTCGATTTACGCGGTTAGCCATATTCAACCTCCTCATTTTTATGCCTTTACAATGGTTGTGTGTGCGCAGTAAAATGCTTTAGCGATAACAAATTAGCCGTTGCACAACCTCCAGCTAACCAAATAATATCTCTGTTGTTTGAGCTTGTTGGGCCTTAAACACAGTGTGTGTGTGTGTGTGTGTGTGTGTGTGTGTGTGTGTGTGTGTGTGTGTGTGTGTGTGATTGGGCACTGCCTTGCTCAAGACCCTGAGCTGTTGGCGTCTTTAGTCATTGGTTCATCTCCTGTTGAACTCTGGTTTGATGTTCAGAGAAAGAGGAGAGATGAGGCTGAGCTTCGAGAGCTTTCAGGGCCATTGAAGCGGTCGAGTTTGTGCTCTCTTCAGTCATTTCCCTGATCTGAGACCTGTGGGCTTCACTGTGGTAAAGTTACAGCTGAAACATGATATTTCAGAACAATGATTGTTTGATGTTATGTGGTTAAACAACTCTTATAGAAAACTAGGACTAAATCAGGTTACAAAGTGACAAAGGAAAGGTCATTCTTTTGGATTCAGCAAAAGTGCAGTTAAGGCATTTATAATGTTACTAAAGATTTCAAATTAAAATAAAGTTCTTGAGAACCAACAAAAATATTGTTAATAATAATAAATTCATAAAAAGCATATTAGAGTGATTTCTGAAGGATCGTGTGATGTTGAAGACTGGAGTAGCGATCACATGAATAAATAACATTTTTAAATATATTCAAATAGAATTATTCTTTAAATTGTAACAATATTTCACAATATTAATGTTTTGCTGTATTTTTGATCAGATATATGCAGCCGTGGTGAGCTACAGAAGAGTATTGCAATCAGTTGAGGAAACTAAATCTACTCTGTTTTTCTGAACTAACTCAGATTTAATTATCTCAGAATTACTACATCATTTTTCATGGGAAAAAGTTTTTGCTCTTTTTTTTCTGAATTAATGACTTGATTATCTCAAAAATCCTGGCTTTCCAGGACTGAGATCTGTGGCGAACCTCACGGCGTCGGGTGTTATCGGTGTGTGTGTGTGTGTGTGTGAAATGACTTCCGTGTTTACACATGGGAGTTGTATTACTCTCCAGAGCTCAAGCACATGCATGTCTAAATCCTCTATAACTGCCATTTAAAGACCTGACGGCACACACACACACACACACACACACACACACACACACACACACACACACACACACCGTAACATGCTCAAACTGGACTTCCAGAGGTTGCCTTGAACTCAAATAAATGACTCGCTTGTTTTAAGTTTTCTGTTTGCTGGTTTTGAGGCTCACAGCCCATGTTTTATTCAGAGTTTTGTAGTTTTGTAACATTTTGTAGCATCTTTTATAGCTATTCTGTGGTGCGGTAATTACTAAAACTAATGTCATTTCTACATGAAAAAGTTAGTTCAGGCAATAATTCTGTATTAGTCCTCAATTCAAGCTTGTAGAAATTAAAGCGTAAATATCAATGTTATAAAATTAAGTTTTTTTTTTTACTCTCAAATTGATAACATGTATATAATGCCGCGTTCCAGGCAACCTGTAACTCGTGTTTTTCCAACCTTATACCCGTGAAAGTGCACTGGAACGGCAGTCAAACCCGTGACTTCCCACCCGTGAACTCGTACTAGACCGATGTACTCCCAGTTACGAGTTCTGACGTCACATAGCCCGCGAACCAATGACAGCCCCTACGGATGCAGTGTTTTGCAGGCGGTACACGGTGAGAATACACTTTAGGACAATATAACGTTAACTAGTTTTCAGTCCATTGAGTGCAACGATAAATATATACCAAATACATTTCCAAATATACAAATAAAGTAAAATAAAGAGTATAACAGCTTATCTTTCCTCATGCGCTATTTTTCCTCCTCAGTTTCTCACAAATAAACAAGGAGTAAAGCACCTTTGGAGTTAAATATTACAAACGCGCGTGAGCCCCGTAAGGTCCGCCATGCTGGTTTGTTTACATCTAGGTACTTTGGTGGGAATGACCTGGAATGCTACAAAGTCGTGAGTCGTGGTTTGAAGTCGTGATTTACGTGTTTAAAAACCTGCCTGGAAGGGTAAGTAAGCAATAAGCTACGAGAGGTTGTGCTGTATGGTGAATGAGTGACGGCTGAAGGGCGTTGTTAGGCTCGACGCGAAGCGAAGTAACCCCTTATTCACGGTACAGCACTGGCCTCGAGTGCCTTATTGCTTTTATAAAACGGTTGCCACACAATATTAAAGTAAAAAACAATATTAGTGCAACTTTCTTGAAGTAAAATCACTAAAAGCGTTCCTTCCGCTAGATAAAATAGTCCCTGAGCGTGAACAGCAACAACGCTCCAATGTGTAAAACGCATGAAAGCTCAAATAAAAACAACACAGAACCGTAGTGATGCGCCGCGATCAGAACCGTCGGGTGAAGCGGACACAGCCGTGTTTATCGTGAATAAAGCACAGCTCTTGACCAATCAGAATCACGGATTCGAACTAACCGTTTTATAATAAGTGAGTACATCATGAATCCATTTTCCAAACCGTGTTTGTCTTGTCCTGAATCGGTAAATTTCACATTTCTTCTACATAAATGACCCATTTTATATACACATTACCGTTCCATGAAGTATCGCTTTACACAACATATTACAAAGAATTACAGCTGGCCAAGTTAAATAACTTATTTTCTTTATTTTCGGATTTTACTTAACTGAGTTAAGCAGAGTTTACTTAATTCCATATGTTGAAAATCTGTGCAAAAACGTGCAAAAGAAAAGTCAATATTAGTTCTTTTTTTCAGCGAATGAGATTTAACTTTGATGTGTGTGTGTGTGTGTGTGTAGGTGAGAAGCCGTACCGCTGCAGTTGGGAAGGATGCGACTGGCGTTTCGCCCGCTCGGATGAACTGACGCGGCATTACCGCAAACACACCGGCGCCAAACCCTTCAAATGCGTGGCCTGCAGCCGCTGCTTCTCGCGCTCGGACCACCTCGCCCTGCACATGAAGCGCCACCAGAACTAGCGGACTTCACACACACTTTCATTACAGTTTTATTGTTCTAAATATTTCACAGCCGTTCACGTACACGAAGATCA
This sequence comes from Pimephales promelas, assembly GCF_016745375.1. The sequence continues at coordinate 16,075,109 of NW_024121210.1, forward strand.
AACTACACGAAGAGGACTGGACGTCACAGCCCGGATGTATACTAATGTACAGATGTTTTGTAAGTGTTTATGTCTGTAGAGTAATGTGAAAAGATGTTATGAATTTTATACTTGACCTCCATCCACTTTGACTCAATTTGGAAATGCTCCTTCGGGGCCGTATAGTGTCTTCCAAATAACTTGAAATGTAAAGTTTGATTTATTAATTCCAAGGTGATAGTTAGTTAGTTGCTCATCTTTGGCAGTGCTAGTCTATACTATTTATGTGGAATTTCCCACTGACGAGAAGTCGTTTGCTTTTGGCTAAGATGCTGCGATAAAGGAAGACATGTTTGCTGTTCTCACAGTCGTGTCTCTTTATGAGATTGTAAAAGCGGCGCTCGGATCAGTCGACTGTCCGACGTTTCGGCTCTTTGTGTGACTGATGAATGTGAAGAGGAGCTCACGAGAGCCGCTTTGACCACGTGTGCCAAACAGTTGATGGTTTTAGAAAGGCGAGGAACAGTTTTGAAACAATCCCTTTCTTTTCCCAAGAACAAATGTTGTATTTGTTGTGGACACCGTAGCATTTGCTTTTGTAAAGTCTTAAAAGTTCTCCGGTTCCCTTCGTACACGTCCGGCTCTTATGAAGGGAACTCTGACGGATCAAACGGTACTGTACATATTCTGTTGTTAAAGTTTAACTACATGTAAATACGTTTCTCTTTGAAGCTGATTGTTTTATTATGAACAAATGGGAGTTTGCTGCATTTGTCTTGAATGTGGGGAATTGAGTGTGTCGTAGTGATCAGTTTCACATTTTTATGTAGTTTGAATACAGAATTTTGAAAATAAAAGAATAATCACATGTGTTGTTCTGTATGTTGTTAACATGCTTCCTTGACTCTGGGTGAGTGGAAAGAAATTACAATAGTACATGTTTTATTTATGAGGGCCGATAGGTGGACTTTTATTTGCTCTTTATGCTGGGTTAAACATACCCAATGCTAACCCAGCTTGTTGGGTTTTATCTACCCTATCTCACGACCAATTCGTGAGTGATTAAAAAGTGGCTAATTCGTACGAATTCATACGATTTGTCTAAACCCACGTGATGGTTAGGTTTAGGGGCGGGGTCAGGGGTAGGTCATTCGTACGAATTCATGCGAATTGGCCAATTCGTAAAACATGTACGATTTAGCAAAATCGTACTAATTTGTACGAGTGAGGTCGTATGAATTGTTACGAATTAGCCACCTCGTAAAATTCGTACGAATTCCCGTGAGATCGGGTTGAAACTCACAGTGCTGGGTCAAACAACTGGATTTTGCATTTATTATATTGTATGAGACAAGTGGAATCTACTTTTAAAACTACAATTAATATTTTTTTAAACCGATTGCAAAGTCAGTGTGTTGTTTGATTCAGCTCCTGAGACTGAACAACATTCAATTGAACACAAATTCTGCTTGTTATTTAGAAACTAGAACATGACCGCCGTCTTCATAAACGTCCTGTTCAAGCGCAAGAAGACGTGAAAGAAACTCACGTTATCTTGAGTTTGAGAAAAGCTTTATCGCGGTTAAACGGACGAATACACTGATAATTACGTTAAAATGTAAGTATCCTCGTAACAACAGTCTTAAACAAGTTCAAATAAAAAGTTTTGAATGTGTATTTCCATGCATTTGTTCTTAAAGTGACAGTAGCTTAAAACTTTGCTCTTTTAGTAGCTCTAAAACTTAAATAAGGTTTAATCTATATCTAATTTATACAGTATAGTGTTTTGTGTACTGTTAGACCTGTTTGTTTCGACTTTGTTGATATTGTATTTGTGCTTATTGCTAATAATTTGTTCACATGTGTCTTTATTTAAATTATTGAGGCCTAATAAAATACTATTTATGTATTTATTGTTGTGGTGCGGCCAGTGAAAATGAACCGTACTCATTGAGCCCTGTGTGTTTATATATAGAGTACCTTCTCCTCTTGTTATAAAATAAAGTTACAAAAAATAAATGTTAAAGGAGTCGCTTACATCTCAAAGCTGGAGCCAGGCCGTTCACTATAGGTATAAACTTGTATATTGTTAAACGCTGTTTTGTTCAAACAATGAGTCAGCTTGTGAAAGAGAAACGCGGCGACAGTAGTTAGGCCGGCCGAAGGACTAGCGTTGGGTGGGGAACAGCTTTTACTGAAACAGAAAACTAATAATTATAGTCTGACAAGATAATTTACAGAATGAAATCCAGCCTACAACAGAAGGCGATGACGGATGAGGGGAACACCCGTTTACAGCGTGTTCTGTGCAGATGAAAAGATGAAAATATGTAAACCATCTGTAAACAGTGAGCGCGACTGCCCGCAGTAAAACTAAAACGGTCTTTATTGTTGAGAATACCTGGGTATTTTTAAACATAGGCCTATTTAAGCCTCGCTCATTCCTCAGGTGTTGACTGTGCTTATCGCCAATCCAGTCAAAACTTGCCCCACTTCTGAAACCGCTTGAAGAAACCAGAGGTACACTTTAAAGAGTAGTTCACTTTAAAAAAACTTTTGCTGATAATTTACTCACCCCCGTGTCATCCAAGATGTCCATGTCTTTCTTTCTTCAGTCGAAAAGAAATTAAGGTTTTTGATTAAAACATTCCAGTATTTTCTCCATATAATGAACTTCAATGGGGTCCAAATGAGAGTTTCAGTGCAAACTGTTCAAAGGGCTTTAAACGACTCCAGACGATGAATAAGGGTCTTATCAAGGACACTTCGAGTCATGACTCGAAAAAAGATTCGCTCATTTTGATGAACGAGTTCGAACAGGAGAGTCACGAACGCGCATCACAGAACAGAGCAAGGCGAGCATTTGAGCTTATAAAACTTAAACTTTGTTATTTATTTATTAAATGAGCGATCGTTTCGCTTGATAAGACCCTTATTCATCGTCTGGAGTCGTTTAAAGCCCTTTGAACAGTTTGCACTGAAACTGTCTTTTGGACCCCATTGAAGTCCATTATATGGAGAAAATCCTGGAATGTTTTCATCAAAAACCTTAATTTCTTTTCGACTGAAGAAAGAAACACATGGACATCTTGGATGACACGGGGGTGAGTAAATTATCAGCAAAAGTTTTTTTTAAAAATGAACTACTCTTTTAACATGTCTTGAAAAAACATGAAATAACAATATGAGATGATTTAAATGTCGCCTGTTTACTGAAATTGCTGAATCAAGACCTTGTAACCCTTTTTATTTAGCTTAACTTAAAAAAATGTAGTAATGTGCTATTCACTATTAATATACATGCCTTTGTGATTTAGAAAATCCAGGTTCAGATTACTTAGTTTCTGTCGGACTTCTATTTTGTCAAGCAAAAGATAATATTCCTCCACTTCTGCATAATCTTTCTCCCTCGTTGCCTTTGCTCATTATCACTCATCTTGAATGTATTGTCAATACAACTCACAGTTTTGTGAGAACAGCGCTTCATAAACGGACTATAATTATTTTCCATTGATGCAGTCTGGGAGAACTGTTACTCAGTGAATTAAGTCCGTAAAACTCAGAATCCAAGTTATAAATACTTGAATATATTGATAAACTTATTGAAAGGCAATAAGTTTTTTCCAAGTAAAGTTAACTAAATGAAATGTACTATTGTGTAAGCCTATCTCAGGGTCTGTGTTAATCATTACTGCACCAGTTGAGAAGTGAGTGTCATAAAGATTGTGTTTTGACCATAATTCATCCTCCCAGACACTCGGGTAATATATTCTCAGGAACAAACAAAGGAAGAGCTCCACTTCTTATGAACTAAAGTCCTGACCGAGTTACAGCGCTGGACTTTGACTTTAATGGTTAGACCATGCCGGGCAATTTTATTGACAAAATGATAAAATATTTCTTCATAATACATGTTTACCTATTTGATACTAGTGGAATGATAAGACTTTAAAAGAGTCCACCGCACGAGCTGTTACACGCATGCGCCACTAGAGGGCGCCACGCCGCTAGCGCACCGCAGAACACCTCAGGGTCACGGCCAGGGGTCACGGCAGATCTCTTCAAGACATTCACCGCTGCCGGCGCCGGCGGACTGTTCGCGTATCAAAACAAAGAAAATTAGTGTATTAACCCTCGGGTGTAGTGTTTTGAGTGAGATACCAAAAGTGAGGGACTTGATTTTGCCAAACATAATCCTAAGTTAAAGATGTTGATCCAGGAACACGTCATAAGTTAGTCGCTTTTAAAGGGACCCCTTGTATTTTATATATTTTAATGAAACCTGACACATGATGTGACAAACCTGAAAGAACATAATGTGTACATGCATTTAAAAATCAAACTACAAATTTAATTTTAATTAAATTAACATTTAATGATCATCTGTTGCGGTAATAAAACATTTGGAAATGAGGTTGATTAGTTCGTTAAAGATATAGTAAGTTTACTATGTCTAGATTTAATGTAGAAAAATGTATAACATATGCAAATTCATGGATTCAAGTATAAAATCTGTTTTATTTTGTAGTGCTTCAATACATAACATTAATGTACATTAAACTTTAATATTCGTAAAACAATAACTTTTATATCCATGATGAATTTGCTAATCTTTACTCAATGCATATAATTAGACATTTATAAAGTACAATTCATGTGTAAATCTAACAATTTTCTAAATGTAGAAAACTACTTGTTTCGGTAATGATAATCAATAAGTCGTGTAGGCTACACATTCTGACAAATGAATATTTTAGATTTAATTGGAGAAATATAAAGAGATCTTCTTACCTAGTAGCCATCTTGAAGGAACTGGCCCATGTGCCTCTTTATTCAAAATCTAAACTTATTTAAATTCTGAATGTGCGTTTTAACAGTCCTCAAGAAATGTTGCGGAGGATGAGAACCGCAGTCATGGACACGTCATTTTCCTACTTTTTTTTCTGATTTACCCTAACCCTAACCCACAACATAACATGCATTCAGTTAAGTTGGACGCATTACGGTAATAAGAATTTTCACAGAAAATATAGTAAAATATAAAATAAAATTATTCCCATGTTGAAATGACACATTGTGAAAGGTACAGATCAGTATTGTCTTCATTGTGAAGACACGAATAAAGACACGAATACAATTTTTTAATGGTTTTGTGAGAATCACTTGCTGTAGTCCCCCCAAAAATGAATATTCTGTCATCATTTACTCACCCTCATGCTGTTCCAAACCTGTATGGGTTTCTTTCTTCAGCTGAACACAAAAGAAGATATTTTGAAGAATGTTGGAAACCACATCTCGACGTTATCCAGAGAGTGGGGCAGGAGTGACATCACTAGTCGGCCAAAACGCTGAGAGGCAAGCATAGACAAGAGGCGAGTGAGCATTTTAGCACTTCCGGTTTCATCTTCCAATTGTTTTTTTTTTTTAGAAAATGGGATTTACTTAAATGACTGAAACACGGCCTGTGGTAAACAAAAACTCAAGACACTTTCACGTTTTATTTTACAACATAAAATACATAAAATTTACCTCACTCATGATATGTTTGCAGCTGTTTGCGCGTCATCACGCTGAAAAGGTAAACATTGTCGGAAGCTTAGTGCTGGTGTAGTTCGTTTACACTTTAGCTTTTTACATCTGGCGACTGCATTTAGGCCGTGTGTCCACCACACGGTGGGGGTGGGGGGGCGACGCTATCCACAAGTTTATCCACAAGTTTCCTACGCCCCATGAGGCCTTGCGTCAAAAGTGGGCGCGACTTCCGGTTCGAAGTAAACAACGCGCGATTTGATGCTGGACACACTTTTTTTTTTTCACTTTTCTTGTTTTTAATCAATCTTAGAGACTTCATAAATGTATCAATTTCGATTAAGAAATGTGGAAAAGTAGGCTGCGATTTAGAGAATTTTTGCTTGTGAATACAATTTGTCCCAAACAAAATTAAAAAAAAAACTTAACAATGTAACTAATTGAAGTACTTGCTTTATCTTCGTTATAGCAACAAATTATATCCTTTAATTGAAAGGATTTGGAAGAATCAAGGTGCTTGCCAATGTGAAGATATAACCTATTCCAGAAGTTTTGGGTTTTTTCACATTGGAAAAATAACATTGACACTCGTTCATTCAAGATCGCTGAGGAAATACAGACCGGAAGTGGGCGGGGTTACTATGGTCTATACACACAACATTACATTCGGAAATAGACTAGCTTTGTTTACATAAATGCCCCAAGCAAAGATATCCCGTCAATTTTATAAACTGTTATAAACCCAGCCAGTAAAATCACAATGAACACATCCAAAATGAATTATTTAACATAACAACTGCAAAGCGTCTAATTTGTAAACAAAATTATTTATGCACTAAACTCCGGCACAATTGGCATATTTTAAAAATCTTTTCATTTTAAAAAACTAACCCTAACCCTAATCCACTCAAAATATCTACTTCTCTGTTTAACAGAGGAAAGAAACTCGGGTTTGGAACACCTTGGAGACAGAATTCACATTATTGGATGTTAAAGAGACAGATCATAATGAACTGGGTATGGGGTCCATTTTTGTTGTAAATACCACCGGATATTTTTGTAAATAATACCGGAATTATAACACACACGCACCGTGTTGCACCAAAACATTTTATTCTATAAAAGGAGTGGGTAATCAATCACAACTGTACAAGGGAAACTGACTTTTAACACCATTTCTCACAGTATCAAAAATCTCATGTTTTCCTCGCTGATCTTTACAGACTTGTTCTGTACAAATACAAAAGAAATAACATTAATTACTTGTTTTGTTATAATGATAACTGCATTGCACTGAGTAATATAGTACTGGCCCATAAGTTACTGCATTCAATATAAAATACCTATGATTCTGAAAGTTTAAAAGAGAATTTAAATGGAAATAACCACACTTGCACACATACACATACACACTCACACGAAACCCAAACTCTCATGATTTGAGCACACTATTTTAAACAAATCATATGCAAGTAATGAAAGCAAACATACTTTTAGATAGACAAGCATGTCACAAGATTCAGTCGTGGGCACTTCAACATCGATAGAGGCTGACTCCGGACATTACGCCATCTTGGAATACAATAAAGTCAATTTCGGATGGTGTGAAGGTACATGTTTTACCAGCATGTCGTGTAGTAGTTATAAATAGGCCATGCATATGCTACGAATGGCCACGGTTGCACACATTTCATGTGGATTATCAGTGCTTATAGGCCACATCTGTCAGGGCAGCGGCGCTTGACATGCTCACCGACGACGACGTCACAAAGAAAACTCCACTCTCCATGCAACACTTTAGGGGTGAACAACACGTTAGGGACTCTAAAAAAAGAAGAAGATTCAAAGAAACAACAAAAGAAACGAGTATTTCACATTATCTAGTCAGTGTTAAAAATAGAAATCCACCCGTTACATTGATTCAAGAACTTTGTAGATTATATACAGTATGTACATTAACTCTTTAATTATTCATCGTAAGTTTATGAACAGTTTTTAAAAAAAGAAAGGGATCGCAATCAAATGCATATACTCTTCTAGAAAGATGTGCTTAATAACTTTGAGTCGAAGCAAGAGAACGATACAAAACCTCCCGACTGGACCAGATCTGGTGCATCTGCACACACACACACACACACACACACACACACACACTCTCGAAGGCTGGACTCGAGCAAGCGTTAGCGTTAGCACTCCGTCGGCCTGACCTAACGAGCGACGAGTGTCTCCTCGCAGATTTACATGTGCAACATTTTCATTATATCTCCGTCCAGGAACTTCAACATATTCTGGGTGGTTGGGGGGGTATTTCTGCATATCATGCACATGAGGGCTGAGCGGTGACGGCGTGTGTGTGTGTCGGTGAACGAGGGGTTCTCACAAAAATAGGGGTCCCGTCTCGAACCAGATCCGCACCTTTACTTCAATTAAGGCTAGAAGTAACGATGCATCTGTACTATTATATCTCTGATTATGTCTTTTGTTTTTTTTTTACAAATATGCAAACAAATGTGCTTATACACACACACACACACACACACACACCAATTTTAGTAAGCCCCCCTTTCCCTGCCAGCTATGAGGCTTTTTTTAAATGTTTTTTTTTTCACAGCCTTATGAAATAATATCTGAATATTAATTAAAAGGTGTTCTTTATGTTAGATGCAATTAAAATGTCTTTTAAAAAACAAAAAGAAATACTGTTTTTTTTTTTTTTGCGCCAAACTATTTCTGGGAAGATGCTCAGACAACAGATACTAACCAAGAAAAATATTTTACAAAAATTCACAGTCTTGTCAGCCCCTGCCTCTACTTCTCATCGGGGTTAGGGTCGATACACAAGCTGATTTGTTAAATAAAAGTAAAACGAGCGTACATCTTCAGCTGTCTTAACACCGCGCTCACAAACAAACAGAAACGCACAGATTCATCAAGGCAGCGGTAGATGCATCTCCAACCACGATCTCATTAAAATGACTACATAACTTTACTTTCCCAAACCATCTTGCATAAAATCGTTTGCTTTCATCTTTCTCCATCTCTCCCAGCCTTTCCTGCAGTCCTTCAAGTATCGTCTGATGATCAGGCATGCGTCTCCACGTGTGTCCTGATGAGGTCGCGGTGGACGGGTCACGGGTGGGTGAGCTGAAACAGGAGGGGAACCGCTGTGATCGTCGTCGGCGCGAGAGGGTTCACATCATGACGTGGCGCCGCCGGTGCAGGGCCAGGTGGTCGGAGCGGGAGAAGCTGCGGTCGCAGTCGGTGCAGCGGAAGGGTTTGATGCCGGTGTGTTTGCGAAAGTGTCGCGTCAGCTCGTCCGAACGGGCAAAGCGCCAGGTACAGCCCTCCCATGTGCACTGGTACGGCTTCTCACCTGCGGAAGCATCACGGCCGTCAATATGACTGATACACACACACACACACACACACACACTTCTGTTCAAGCGTTCGGGTCGATGTCTAATGCTCACCAATCCTGCTTTACTCAAAGACAGTAATATCGTGAAATGTCACGTTATTATCGACCAGTGGATCTGAGTGAGTGGAGGCGGGGCTCATTTGCATATTCATAGAACCGAGGCAAGGGTGTCGAGTTACATTCAAGCTATTTTAAGGCATGAAGATTTGGAAAAATTGGACCAAAAACTGTCTGACACTTGATGGCTGCTCTTTCATCGGTTAGGAACCTGTGTGTGTGTGTGTGTGTGTGTGTGTGTGTGTGAAATATATCTAAATTTATGTTGAAGACACATCTGGCCAACGAGTGATGTGGATGTTGTCACGTGACTGCGTTTCGGTTGGTTTCATCAACTGATTCGGACCAGATCGGTGTGTGTGATTCACACTGTGTGTCATTTTCTGGGGTTTTGGTTTCTTTCACACAGTGTAATATTTCACCCTTATGCTGGACTGTGGCGCTGTTTTCTTCAGGAAATAAACGTTTTCCTGTTATCTCTGTGAAGCTGCTTTGTGTTGTAGAAAGAATAAAGAGACTAATCAAAGATGAGAAATGATTAAACTAATGACTACAGGGGGACTTTAATATTAGCAATGCTGAAATCATTGCTGTTTAATATTTTTGTGGAAACGGATACATTTAATATATATATATACAGTATATATATATATATATATATATATATTAGCTTAAAAGCACTGCACTTATGTGAAAAATAAATGTCTTTAGTCACTTTTTATCAATTCAATGCATCCTGAATAAAAGCATTAATTAATTTCAAACGTGCATATCTTACAAACCCCAAATTACAACCCTAACCATATAGATAGATAGATAGATAGATAGATAGATAGATAGATAGATAGATAGATAGATAGATAGATAGATAGATAGATAGATAGATAGATAGATAGATAGATAGATAGATAGATATTATACAAATAATGTCTATAATTTTTACTCAGAAGACGGCGTACCCGTGTGTATTCTCCGGTGGGCTTTGAGATGTGAGCTCTTGGTGTAGACTTTGTTGCATCCGTCGTAATCGCACATGTGCACGCGTCTCCTCTTCATGTCCGGCGAGTCGGGGTCCACTTGGATGTCCACGTCTGTATTCATACTGTGAACAAAAGTGAAACGTGTTCGATATTAGGGTGTGTCGATCAATCCAACCCACACCAAACCCATGCCTGGATTATCTGAAGATTAGGAGCGTGTCGAGGCCGGTACACACATCCAGCAGGAATAAAACAGAGTAATCCATCACCTGATTATTACAGTGATCACATTAGATCAGTGATACGATAGACACTCTTAACCCTATAAAGACAAGAGAGTATGATATTCCAGATTATTAGGCCTCTGAAAAAAACCTGAAAAAAAAATCAAGAAACTGGAGTGCGAGTTCACAGAAAGTCTCCAGATGAATCAGCCCTTCATGAGGGATTGACATGTCATTAGTTCAGTGTTTTAGTCTTCTGTTCAGACTCACTCTAATAGAAAACTAAGGCACAAAGACCATAAAAAGAGGATAAAAAATAAGTGGACTGTGTATTTTATTTCCCATTACAGTTTCATGTTTGGCTCGGGACTTCACATTTCTCTGACGACTAGAGAAGGGGTTTGATAAAGACCAGTAGTGATGTACTCAAACATGTGCCTCGTCTAATGTATATGCATGTGTAAAATAACCCATCTGTATAAAAACACAACATCTCAGAATTATAGATGTGAACGACACCATCTCGACCCCTAGTGCAACAATCCTAACTGGCCAGCAGGGAGAGCTAAAGAGCAAGTGTGTGTGTGTGTGTGTGTGTGTGTGTGTGTGTGTGTGTAAATTCCATACAGCTGGAGAGCTTCCAGTTCAGTGCCGCTCTCTCTCCCATTCCCCCCTCCCCCGCCCATCTCTCTCTCCTCCTTTCCTTCCTCTCTCGCCCTCAGCCTCTTCCTCTCTCGCTCTCTTCCTCTCCCTCGCGGCTGCTAACCAGTCCCCGACTCATTTCCATTGGACTTCTCTCTCCCAGCAATCACCTGACCGCATGTCCGAACGATCACACACACACTCGTTCTCCATCCTGCCGTCACACTTCTGTTTGTCCTTCTTTGCATTTTACTCCCTCTTTCAAAGATGTGACGACATTGCAAGTTATGTAACATCGTTTACACCCAGTTTGGAGAGAACCCTGCCCAGCAACACACACACACACACTCACACACACAACAGAAGAGGACGCATGCAGCTTGAAGAGCCATGGGCCTCCAGTGTGCTGAAGGTTATATAATCATCCAGAGGAGTGGATGGGGTCGTGATGCCATTAGAGCCTCTTCCACACACTGCACACATCCCGGGACAGAGATCTTCAGATGTGGGATGTGGGATATGGGATCTGTCTCTCACCTGGGATCCATGCCCTGCACGCTGAACGAGGCCGACCCAGACTCGGTGCCGCTCTCCACATCGCTGTCCGACTGAAACTCCACCGGAGAGGTCGAGCCCGGCTTTATACGCACTGAAACCACAGATACAGGACAACTGTCAGATGCTGAATCACAAAATCAACATCACTGAAGAATTTAACCCTTTAATGACAATCATTGTATTTTTTCAAGTGCCACTATTATACTATTTTAAAGGTTCCTAATATAATACATTCGAGCGCGAGTCATCCTTTGGAAGTGATTTGATTTGCTCGAAAAACAGCGTCTTCTTGAATGACGAGTCGACAACATCTACGCTACAACAGCAGTGTGTGAGGATGTGTTTACCATGAAGACAATAAACGTGTGGAAACCTAAACGACGTTCGTGACTAACTCTAAACAGTTAGTTTCATTGAAATTATAGTTATTAATATTTATTTTTTAAAGATTTTGATGAGCATTTTTAATGTATCCATCCATACATACATAATGTAATTAATTCTATTTATTAAAACCAAGTATAAATCTCATCAAGTTACTGTTTTTAAGCATTTTTACATTCATTCCAAAACAACTAAATGCTGTAACAATATTAAAGGAGTAGTTCACTTTTGAAAAACTTTTGCTGATAATTTACTCGCCCCCGTGTCATCCAAGATGTCCATGTCTTTCTTTCTTCAGTCGAAAAGAAATTAAGGTTTTTGATGAAAACATTCCAGGATTTTCTCCATATAATGGACTTCAATGGGGTCCAAAAGACAGTTTCAGTGCAAACTGTTCAAGGGCTTTAAATGACTCCAGACGATGAATAAGGGTCTTATCAAGGACACTTCGAGTCATGACTCGAAAAAAGATTTGCTCATTTTGACCATTTAAGCTTTAAACTGTAATTATTTATTAAATGAGCGATTGTTTCGCTTGATAAGACCCTTATTCATCATCTGGAATCGTTTAAAGCCCTTTGAACAGTTTGCACTGAAACTGTCTTTTGGACCCCATTGAAGTCCATTATATGGAGAAAATCCTGGAATGTTTTCATCAAAAATCTTCATTTCTTTTCGACTGAAGAAAGAAAGACAGAGTAAATTAGCAGGAAATTTGACTTCTGAAGTGAACGAATCGCTTTAACATCATCATGTTGTTCTTCAGACGGATTCACGAACGCGAACGAAGAGGCGGGATTTATCGCACCAGCCAATCACATCCAATCATAGCGAGATGAGGCATCGTCTCCTCTCACGTGACTTTCCCCTCTTCATTCCCAATCACCCACCGCACGCTTTAGGGTAAACTCGATGGGCTCGGCGTCATCTTTATCGACGGGTTCTGGTCACATGGTCGGGTCGTTTAAAAGCCCTGCACTGAAATGAGGTGCGAGTCAAGCAAAAGACAAGAAATCAAATCAAACACAGCAAAGCATTCCTGCCAAGACCTCGCTTCCAGATCCAGATCCTGACATCTTCTTTGTGTTATTTGGCAGCCAGATAGTTCTCGAGTCCACAGGATGAAGAAATGGAGAAGGAAATGTTCCATGTTGACTCATCGAGAACTGGGTGGATATCTCTGAACACCGGCGGAGGACATGATCTGGACATGCCCAGGAGTGGAAGAGGCCGTTCATTAACCGTCTACTCTCCCTAAACCCGACTGGCCCAACATCATCCTCCATCTACAGCCTCTCACGGGTGCCACACACACACACACACACACACACACACACACACTCATGGCCTGTTCAGTCCTCCACCTCGAAGTTCCCCATAAACTCAGTCCAAAAGAAACTGATCTACATGATGACTTCTTTGAAGATGGTCCCCACCCAAATAACACAATTTACTGACCTTCATCATCTCCCATTACATTACTGAGTTTCAAAGAGCTACATATAAAAGTTAATAACCGAAAACCAAAGGAGCCGAACACACCTCCTCCTGCCTGAGTTTGGACTGGTCTTGAATCAGTGAGTTAAACCAGCGTTCGCATTTCCTCCACAGTGTAATTTGGGTGGAGTTCTCCCATTAAAAAACATCAATACATTTTATTAATTTTTGGTGTGTTTTATGTTCTTATTACGGTCCGAGAGCTGCAGGGGTCTGGGTTAAGACACTGGTAATCCTTCACTCTGTGTGCATCTATACAAGCGATTTATAGATTATCCTGACAGAATATGCTAATTAGAGGATAGTTAACTCCAACATCAGCAACATAAATTCATCAACTAACCCATTCAGAGACGTCCTGTTGTATTCCACATGTTAGTCTGTCCATCTTTGACTCACTCCGCTTTAAACATAACAGGCAGAACAGTTTCTGACATTTTAGTGTGTGTCTGCGTGAGGTAATCCGAGCTGCTAACACACACACATACCCTTGAAGCTCCGCCCCCTGTGTCGGGAGCTGCAGCTCATTTGCATTTAAAGGGCCAGACACAGAATAGAACGTTTTTGCTAACCCTCAAAATTTTAACATGCTATATAAAAATAACTGTGGGGTATTTCGATCTAAAACTTCACATACACACTCTGGGGACAGCAGAGATTTATTTTACATGAGCAATAGTAATAATACAAGACCACTAATGAATATTGTAACTTGAGGGAAAACTGAGGTTAAGTTTTATAACTTCTCCTGCTTAAAAGTGAAATGCGGATGATGAAACAAATCCATGTTCCAATGAAAACCCTTTTTGTGAAACTGTAACATGGCCTGAACTTGTGTTGGTTTTAAATAAAGGCCCAAAAATGTTGAATTTCGAAAGTTTCATTATCTCCTTTGATTAAAAGTTTAAGCTTGTTTCTGCCTCACCCTGAAATCTTCTTTTGTGTCTTTTATACGCAGATATACATGTGTGGGAAGAAGCAAAGATAACTAAACAGCAATTGCACGAAACTGTAGGTGGGCGCGACCGAGGGTGTGACGACCAAAAGGAAACGGGTAGAGCTGAAGGAGAAGATCAGCAGAACCATATGAACAATATAGAGGAAACAAGATTCGGCACAGACTCATATTTGCAGACCGACTTCAGAATGAGACTTACTGTAACACAAAACACTTATAGTTGCGAGAGCATGCCACTACTGAATAGGAATGAATGTGATTGGACTCCTTAACTGGTCCTTTAGTAGATGAGGATTAAAAAAATAAGGAAAATAAGACTTATTGGAGCCTGTCAAATGACAAACGATTTTAAATTGAAGAAGTCAACAACACAGCAAAAACGAGAGCTGTTAAAGTTAATGATGCAGTTAAAGAGCTAATTAAAGGGAGAGTTCACCCCAAAATTAAAATCTTTCGTGCAGGTTTGCAACAACATGAGGGAGAATAAATGATGACAGATTCTTTTATTTAATTTCACCCTTTAACACTATTTTAGCAGCATTAACGTCATTAAATTTGACATTATAACTTCTGGATTCTGTTCTCTATAAACTGATCTGAACCTTCAGAGATGATTGGAGCTGATGTACGATTACATCTATAAAGCGTAGGGAAAGTTTGATCACTGAATTAATGCAGATTTAATTACAGTATACACAGCTGCTAAAAACTTGGGGTCATTTTATGTTTTATTGTTTTGTTTTCTGAACAGTAATATTGTGAAATATCATTACAATTAAATAACTTTTATTTTAATATGGTAGAGTGGATATTGTTTTTCCTTAAACAAATAAACTCAAATATTTAAACTATGAAAATATTATGATAAATAAAATGTAAATATTTAATAAAATTATACTTTGTATATTATTAATTATTATTTTATATTTTCATTTAATTAAATATTTGATTGATTCACCGCTCTGGTAACAAACAACTAAAATTAGTTAATCGTGATTAATCGCATACAAGATAAAAGTTTGTGTTTACATAATACAAATGTCTTGTGTGTACTGTATATACATTTTTTGTGTGTATATATATTAGTGTATATATATATATACACATATCCACACACGCATGTATATTTTTGAGAAATATTTGCATTTATATACTGTATATATAGGCCTATATATATTTATATTATATATAAATAGAAATATTTATATATAATAAATATAAATATATGCATGCGTGTATTCATAAATACAAAATAATTATACACAGTACACAGACGTATCTTATGTAAACACAAAGCCCATGACCCTAACCCAATTAATGACCACTATACTGTGCTACTGAGGTTTTAAACTGGTTCTGTATCCGTTTCAGGTCAAAGGTCCTCTCACCTGACCCCTCCGACCGGCCGTCGCTCCCGATGAGCGGGACCGTGATGGCGGCGGTGGCGACTCCGTCTGTGGGTACGGTGGTGTAGACCACGGGTAAGGACTGCACCACCACGGGGATGGTCTGCAGCTGCCCCATCTTACTGGGCATGCTCACTGAGGGGATGGTGTGGATGACATGGAGGATCTGCTGACCTCCGACCCCTTGCGTGGACGCCAGGATGGAGCCCGCCGACAGCACCGTCGGGATGGTGGCGCTTATGTTCTGGAGGGTCGGGTTGGCAGGGGTGGAGGTCGCCGTGGCTACCGGGAGGGAGGGGCGGGGCTTGTTGAGTGACAGGTCCACTGGCTCCGTCTGGTCGTCATCGCCGTGTCGGGCGCTGATGTCACACAGCGGAGGCGGGGACGACTTGATTTTGAGGTCTGTGGGCTCAGGATAATCGTCTAATGGCTCTTCTTTCTGTAGAGGCAGAAAAAGAGAAGAACATGTGACGTAAACGAGGATAATAAGGAGATAAGGAGGAATATAGAAGAGCAAACGAGGAGATTAGGAGCGACGGAAGGGAAGGAGGACAATGGGCCGAGGAGAAGGCCTGAAACTGGCCCGAGTCCAGCTCAACACAGACAAACCTCCACACTCCCATTTACACACACACACACAGTCAAAGATCTGTGTGTGTGTGTGTGTGTGTGTGTGTGCTCAAGCTACACCCTCTAAGACTCTTTTGGTAAAGGTAATAAAACAAACGGAACGTTTGAAAGCAGTTCTTGAATGATGCCTCATGCAAACAGAGATGTGTGTGTGTGTGTGTGTGTGTGTGTGTGTGTGTGTGTGTGTGTGTGTTTTAGCGCCAGCGAGGGAACAGTCAACTTAAAAACGCTAAGCTTGTGGTGCTAGGAATTCGTATGTGGTTGCTATGTGGTTGCTAAGGTGCTCTGAGTGACTTTTATCACATTGTTTGGCAGTTTCCGGGTCTATATACACTACTCACACATTTTTCAGCCTAATATTTTCCCCAATGGCGGCAGTCTACTTTTCAACCCTTATTTGCATGAATGTTTGACCAATCATTATTAATATTCGGGTGTTTAGTGACCCGTATCTAAATCTAGCATGGATGGATCTCTACCTGATGCAATAATATAAAACTCCCCTGATATTAGAGTAACCATTACAGAAAAATAAAATTAAGTATATTTTTCTACCTTTTGGAGCTTTATATATATAAAATAGCAAATAGCATATTTAATGAAAACTAGACAGGGCCCAAAATAGACCCTTGTGGAGCCCCGCTGGTAATAGGTACAGTCTTCACTGGTAAAGATCTTTGCTAAAGATAATTTAGATCAGATTGGCTATAGAAGGTCCTGTGTGAACGGGCATGATCTCTTTCCTCTTTCCTCTCCTGCATGGTCAGCATTGGGGTTTTCCCTGTATTTTTGTGCTCAAACAAAAAAAATTGCATCTTTTAATATGCAAAGCATGGCAAACATGGTTAAATGAAGAATAAAATCGAAAAGGGAATACATTAATTGTATGGGTACTTTAAAGTTCACCGTTAAATTTATTCAATATGTTTTGAATATTTCTTTTTTTACCATTAAAAAGGTGTATGTAATATTGTGTGACAAATATATCATATAGTGTTTATTATTAATATTTTCCAAGTAACACTTGGCCAAGTAAATGGCCACATGGCAGCATTGATTCTAAGAATTAATAAGTAAATTTGTAAAAAAAAAAAAAAAAAAAAAAGTGTTTCATTTTTATGTAAACAATGTCACACCATTAGACACAAAACACTGAGCATTAGATATAGAGCTTTTCAATTAAAAAATTAACAAGTCGGAATTGACCTCTTGACCTTCCGAACCACTCCAGAGATCACACTGCAACTTCCTGGTGGAGTGTGGACCTCTTCATCACAATGATGTCCAAATTATTGCACGTTCTAAATATAGATCGCAATGACGCCCATTTTACAGACAAAATGTATTTGGCCAAAACTTGCTTTAAAATCATCCAGACATCAACACTCTCTGTGTTCATTAAAGATGCATAACTCTGTTACTTAAAACTGGAAATCTAACAATTATTTACACTTTGCTGATATAAATTGTCATATTGTCACACCATATGACAGTTTTGATGTTTAGATAAAAGTCGAGGTCCTTGTGGTCTGCTGTAATAATAACTTAAAGGTGTTTTTATTAGTGTTTGGCCATCATGGACAGGTGGAGCTGCATGTCCTGTCGTCCACAGGTGCAGGCCGAGGCTGTGTAACTGGAGGAGACGAGTGAGAGAGAGAGAGAGAGAGAGAGAGAGAGACACAGAATAAGGGGAGAGTGGGTGGGAAAGGCCTCTGGTTGGCATGGAAACTGGGAGGTATATCAGCGGCTCAGTTTCCCCCGCCCGACCCGCCCACCTCTCTCTCTCTCTCTCTCTCTCTCTCTCCGGTTCTCCACCCTCCATCCCTTCATCCACTCCACCTTTCCTGATGCTCAAACCCGAAGAACCCCGTAAGGGCGAGTCGCTGGAGTCGGGTGATCGACACCCGTAAGTGACCCAGTTATCACGAGCGCTGTGTGGGAAGATGATCGAGTGTGTTCAACATCTTTCAGCAGTCGCTGTCGGCCCGAGGCGGCGAGTGTGTGTTGTGATGAAGACGAGCCTTGTGGCTGATCATTATCTAAACCTATTGTGTTTGATCTGTGTGGTGTTTCACTGCTGCACATTAGTTATACATGTGGATTGCGTTAACCAGAAGCAGACACAAATGTAGGATAATTGTGAGAAACAAACACTGCATCAGACGGGTCCTTCACAAATCAACATGCTAACTAACTGCTTACATATATACAGTATATATATATATATATCTATCACAGACGTCACAGAGACATTAGGTTAAGCTCCCAGTGTAATAATAATTATGATATGTATATGATAAAATCCTAAAATGATTTATAGCAGGATTTTTTGGTATCATGTGAACTGTATAAAGCATTATTTTTGCTGGATGCTTCACATCTAACATACTTAACCACAGTTTTTATTTATTTTTTATCCAGCGACTTTAAACCAGTCCTATATTCTGAACATCACAGAGCAGATGAGCCACGTGACACACCTGACACACACACACACACACACTCCACATTAATGTGCCAAGCTGCAGCATAACTGGCAACAGTACACACAGGTTACACAGGTTACACTCGTGCGGAGTGTGTGTGGCATGATGTGTCAGAACATGATTGTGTATATTGTGTCCATAAGGTTCAAACTTTCAAGTGTATGCCATCATGTTTTCAGATTGCCGGATCTCGCCGTGGATAAACAATAACAGCCAGCTTTAACATATCAGACACACACACAGATCCACAGTGACCCGAGTCGTCCAGCGAGTGTGTTGAGAGTGTGTGACGAGGAACTGCGGCGCCGAGACACCGGTCCACGACTCTCAGAAAAGCAGAACAAACGAAACTGAAACTGCAAACACGAGTTTCTGGAGAAAAATGCTTCCGTTTAATATTGTCAGGAATGATGAACTGATGGCAGTATGACCCCGTGCTGACCTCGCCGATGACCATTAACACTGGCCGTTCATTATATTCCCAGTGTGCACCACATCTCCACCGCAGAGACGAGGGGGACAAAACTCATATTCGATTAATCAAAAACAAAACAAACAAAAGATTAATCGATTGAAAAAATAATCATTTGTTCCAGCTCTAGTTGAATGTTTTACAGTCCCTCCAGGATTTCACGATTTTTTTTTGTGATTTTTGCCGTCAAAATGACTGATTTTGTGGTGGTAATTTCCAAAAATTTGTGAAAAAATGTGCGATTTATATTTAACATTTACCATAATAGTATTCAGTCCTTCCAGAAAAACACGGAGTTTTTTTTGTGATTGTTGCGGGCAAAAATTGATTGATTATGCGGCCAGTTTTCTTTAAAAATGCGATGGAATATGTGGGATATTTATGCAATTTTATGCAATGAAATTGCTGGAATTTACAAAAATTGAGGGAACTTGCAAAAATTGCGGTTTGATGAAAAAGAGAAAAAAAGTGATTCCCCCAACATCCTGTTAATGTAAGAGTCATTTCTTATTACTTCCTTTGATACACAAGCATACTACATCATAGAAAGTGCTGGGAATATTTAATTTCTCATCTTGTTTTATTTCAGACTGTAAGAGTGTAATTAAGGTGTGGCCCCTTTAAGAGCTGCGCGCTCCCTGTTAAACTGTCGAACACCCCATGTGTGCGGGTAATTTCTGTTTGATGCTACTTCTTTTATCTTATGTTGTTTATTAAGTAACAATGTGACAGTAGAACGTTCGACAGACAGAATACGAGTTCGATTTGTGAGATGTCAATCGCCTCCGTGAGTCTGTCTGGCGTCGCGTAATTGCGTCATTTCATAACGTTCCCATGGAAACAGGGGGAAATGGCTGCTCTTATGTGAAGCAAACGCAACATTTTTAAACTTTCTGCTAAGATACATGTGACTTTTTTTTGCAACGAAAATGCGAGGATTAAGAAATTATGCAAACCCCGCATATTTTGCACGGAAATCGGCAATTTATGCGGCGAAAGTGAGGCGTATTTGAAAAAATGCGGCCCCCGCATAAATATGCGGACTTTGGCTGATTTTGCATTGAATTCAGCGATCGCATAATCGCGTTTTTCTGGAAGGACTGGTTTTAATCACCTTTTTATTTATTTTTTTAAACAAGTTTCACAAAACAACAGTAGAGAGGGACAGCAATACTAAAGTTCAGAGACGCGACGACGGCGTCAAAATAAGGCCCACAAAGATGAGCGAAATAAAGACGTCAGTCGAACAGTAGAGTCGCTTTACAACAACACCAATCAAAGCAGCGGAGTGTGTCCTGAAGCCAACCAATGAGGAACTGAAACAGGCATACACTGAACACACACACACACACACACACACACACAACTCAATATCAGACAGCTGTGAGGACTTCATCACACCAGAGAAACTAAACTACAAGCGAAACAGAACCAAAGGCTAACCATGACAGGCGGTGTCGCGCTACGCCACGAGTTTAGGAATAACAAACAGGAACAGCACATGCTCAGTCCGTTCAGGTTTAGTACCAATAGAACTTACAGGTTCTGGTTAATGTTTAATGGATTAAATGATCATTAAAGGGTTAGCTCACACAAAACTTAAAATTAATTACTCCCTCCAAACCCATGAGACTTCAGAACGCAAATGAAGATATCTTTGATGAAGTCCGTTGACCCCTCAATAAGCAGCATCATCATTACAACAAGGCCCAGAACGCTAGTATATATATTATTATTATTATTATATAAATATAAATATATCTGCGAGCAGCGATTTCTGGGCGTTGAAAGTTGCAGTGCCGTTGCGCTCTATGGAGGGATCAGAAAGCAGAAATATCTTCATTTGTGTGTCCGAAGATGAATGAAGGTCTTCCGGGTTTGGAACGAGATTTCTGGGTGAACTAAACCTTTAATTTAAACAACAAAGGATTCTGGGAATTTATGTAAAGTGACATCCACAAACAATCCCACCCGCCCCGGGCCTCACCAGCCAACCGGGTTACAATATTACTGTGTTTACGGGGATTTATTTGATAGACAAACGTTTGTGTGTTTGTGCACAAGACTACCTGAAATACCTGGCAACCCCCTGGCCTGCACGCCACACACTTCCCTCTCACAGCCGCGCGGCGGGTCAGATACGCGTGTGAAACCACAGCAGATCTTAGCGGAAGCTAGAAGGTACTTTTGCCCAAACTGAACAGCTCAGTCGAGGTCAGCTGACTCGGACTTTCCCCATCGGATTATTGCACAGATTTCCCAGCAGTGACTATAATACACACCAGAAGAGCTGGCTGCGGAAAACACATTCGACACAGAGAAGGCTGTGTGTGTGTGTGTGTGTGTGTGTGTGTGTGTGTGTGTAAATGGGTGTGGAGCACATCTTTTTGCTCGAGTGCTCCTGTTAGTTCCAGAGTGAGTGTGTGTGTGTGTGTGTGTGTGTGTGTGCCCCTGCAGGTATGTGCTGTTGTGTGTGTGTCTTCCGGCTGCAGGAGTGTATTGTGCGGGAGTGGGAGTGTTGCGAGGGGGTGGGGAAGTGTGTGTGTGTGTGTGTGTGGGGTATTGGGGAGGCTACATCACAGTCGCTCAACTCCCGCCAGAGCTTCGTTGCCATGACGACGGTGGAGCGGAAGCCTCCCTCCATATATCCTATTATGGCTGCGGCGAGACTTGGAAGAAAAGGACAGATATGATGATAGAAGGACAGAAATAGAAAGAAACCACCAAAAAGTGGAGGATGAGAGTAAAATATTAACTGTGACGTGTAGAAATATGAGGAAACGCTTCCTTACGTGGAGCTTTGGTCCGTAATGCCACACAGAACAGGGAATGCCAGTTAATGATCATTCTTTCATTTCCTCATGCCCTCTCGCGTATATTCAGTCATGTTCCCAAACATCGCTCTGATAGGTGGAGCTGGATTTAGGTCTTTCCTACTCTATTGCTAATCTATGGTGTGCATTTCAAACACAAAACAGGAAGTGCTTTACAAAAACACAAACTTCAATTTGATTCGTTGACTTCGCACAATTTCCAGGGTACACGGGTTTGTCTTGGTCTACAGGGAAAACAGTTGTGTTGTTGTGTTGTGTTGTTGTGTTGTGTTGTTGTGTTGTGTTGTGAGGCAGC
Source organism: Pimephales promelas (assembly GCF_016745375.1). The sequence goes on from NW_024121210.1 coordinate 16,097,458, forward strand.
TTGTATGAGCTTTTCTGAGAAAGTCAAGAGTTAAAGTTCGGTTCATGGAAGAGAGTAATCATCACAGAAGAATCTACGGCTGATCATGTGACATCTCAGACTGAGTCCGACGGCTCCTTCCTGTCTGATGTAGCGGCTCTTCACCAGCGCAGTGTGCAATTTATTTATTTATTTTAATTGGACAACATTTTTGATCTCTTGTCCAAGAAGAAAAAAACTATTTTATATGCATATGATGCCTAAAAGCTATATTTTTTAAAATAAAATGTGCCCTACAGTGGTGTGAATAAGTTTGGACACGCATGCTAAAGTTGCCTAAAAAGAGGAATAAAAATTGGCATGGGGTACTTTCCATAAGATCATCTTTCAATGCAAATCAAACCAGCTATTAGGCTAACTGAAGTAAAACCATGCCAATCTCTAGGTGTGGTGAAGGTGTGTGATGATGTGGGGATATTTTAATCCCAAAGGCCAAGGGAACTTTATCAGGATGCATATTATCCTGGATCCATGAAATAACTGGCTCTTAAAAATAAAAATCTGCCCGACTCTATGGGAATTTAACATAGGGGTGCCCTGACTTATGCACCCTGTATTTTAAGGAAAAACATTTATTTATTTATGATGCATTATTCATTCACAAAGAAAATTGGTGTCCTTAAAGGTTGGAGTTTTCCTCAATTTTCTAATTAAGGCATTAAGATCAATATCCAAAAGATGATTTTTTATTCCTCTTTTTAGGCAACTTTAGCATGGGGGTCAACACTTATTCACACCACTGTATACAGACACACATACTTTCATACAAATATATTTCACTTAAAGGGACCAACTACATTTTGTTTTTATAATGTCATTATAATGCAGATCATTATGATCATTTTAATTTCTGGGTGAACAATTCCTTTAACCTCTAGCATTACTCAGTCTGTCGATTAACAGTTAAGCAGTTAATTATGCGCATCCCTCGCCTCCGTCCAATCAACAACCGATAGAAAGAACCCCACCTACTTTTTTTCTTTCTTATGATCCGTTTTAATTCAATTGTGACTTCACCTTCTGAATGTACAAATCATATAATCCAGACAATCACTGTGTAAACTAATATGAACTGCATTTGTAATTTAAATGAAACATTGGCCTAACAGATTCTGCCCTGGCCTTATCCTGAGAGAGGAGAGTCATGAGGAACCCTGAGGACCACCGACGTCACACACACACACACACACACACACACACACACACACACACACACACACACACACACACACACACACACACACACCCCAGTCCAACAACACTAGGCTTCAAACTCCCAGGACTCTCCCACTAGGAAGTTCAAACCCTACACACACACACACACACACACACACACACCACATTACAAAAGCCCACTCACCACCGTACACTCCACCTCCTCCGGCTCAGTCTTGATTTGTATGGATGGCATCTCCTCAACGGGCTCAGAAGTGGCTGCACTGGATTTCTTCGGACTCGTCTGACACTGCAAAGCAAAAGCAGAGAACAGTTCAGGGATAATCACAGATTACCAACAGTCTGATAACTTAGCAGAACGCTAACCTCTGAACAGATCCGTAAAAACCTGCAATTTGCTTGGACAAAATTACCTGAGTTTAGAAAGAAAGAAAAGTTATCAGGAGGTCACAGAGAGAGAGGATCCATTAGCCCCGACAGACTGATGTGAGAACAGTTAGAAGATAAAGTTTGGGGGAGGACGACACACACAGACATCAGGGAACAAAAGAGATGATTGGAAATCAAGTACAGGTCAATCAGACGAGGGGGGATGTCTGAACATGGAGGGAGAATCACAGAAATGGGAAGAGAAAGGCAAGAGATGGTTCTAGAGACGGAGAGAAAGAACAACTGAACAAGCAGGGAGGAGTTCTCCACAATCCCGTGTCCCTCCCTGTCCGAGCGGAGCGGTCACACCCGGCTCTTTAAGATCGAATAGCGAGGGAAAGAGGCCTTAGAGTATTAGTGGAGAGAGAGGGAGAAATGTGCTAATGCTCCGGCATGGGGGTGGGAGAGGGGTCATGTGACCCAGCGGATTCCACCGAGGGGTGTGGCCCCCCATAAGCTGGGGTGTGGCCGTCCTCGACATGCCCCTCCTCTCGACCTAACACACACACACACACACACACACACACACACACACACACACACACACACACACGTTCTCCGAGATAGCTGGAAAACAAACGCTTCATTCAAACTGAAGGAGAGCAGAATATCTGCAAACAGGGTCCAGAAGTACTCACTAAGGGGCTTTGGTGAGTAAATAAAAGTGTGGTACTCGCACATTAATTGGCACATTTAAGACTAATGATATGAACAATAGGCTGTCCTTTGCTGAAGTAAACTAGAACCACAACGAAAGGGCAAATTGTTAGTTAATACACAGTACATTTTCTATTATTTCTAATCAGGCACTGAATAAAGTACCCATACCAAGGGGAGCGGGTCTCTGCGGGGATCTCGCACAACACATCTTTAAAACCAGTGTTTGGTCTGAAGAAAGTTAAAGATTTTGGCGATGTTATCAATTTATCGAGGTTTTCTTTTCTTCAAACTCCTTTCGAACAATAAATATTCCTCACATAAAAAAAAATGTCTTAATGTTTTTGTTTTAGTTGCCGCTAGACGACATGACGGAGAACGGCTCAAGATTCACAACGAGCTGGACAGAACACAGCTGAATAATAGCAGTGTCAACAATCCCAAAATATACAAATATTAGTAATAGATTATTCAGTTCTATTCTGTTGGTAAAAAGTAGATGCTGCAAGTTACACACACACACACACACACACACACACACACACGCAAGACTGGCTCCGGCAATATAAAAGTATGTGAGCACTTGAGTGATTGAGAGTAGGACTCGTCCACTGGCCAACCCTTTGGAGAGCTGATGGTGTGTGTGTGTGTGTGTGTGTGTGTGTGAGTGTGTGTGTCCTCCCCGGGGAGCTGTGCCGAGGGCAGTTCCAGGAATAAAGAGGGTGGGGTGGGTGTGACCCCCAGCAGGAAGTTGTGGAGAGAGGAGGGGGCGAGAGAGGGAACATCAAGGATTAGAGAGAGAGCACACAGTGGAGGACAGCAGAGGATCAAGCCAAGAATGAAGAGATGTGAAGAAGCGAGAGAAAGACAACCATCACAATCTGGGTCATGGCGTTCTCCCTCTCCCAAGCCCCCGTGGCAAAGCAGTCCCCGCCCCAGTGCAGCGTGGGTAGAGTGGCCGTCTGGGACTGCATTGCTCACCACACACACCCTTTTGTCCAGCCCTCCTTCTCCAAAGAAACTCATTCTTTAGTACTCATATTTAGGGTTTATTGGCTTTCTTGAACAACTTTACAAATTCTACCTTAAAGAGATAGCTCACCCAAAAATCAAAACTCTCTCAGTAATGACTCAACCCCGTAAGGCCTTCGTTCATCTTCGCAACACAAATTAGGATTTCTTAAGGCCGGCCACCAAAAGTTCTGAAAGACATTGTTAAAATAGTCCGAGTGACTACAGCGGCCCAATCTCAAGTTCATCAAGCGACGAGAACACTTTTTGTGCGCAAAAAAACAAAAACAAACAAAAATAACGACTTTTTCAACGATTTATTTCCGTCTCTGTTGGCCTCGATCGAGTTCACGTAGCGAGAACTGAGCAAAGCCTCTAGCTCGTACGGCAACACAGAAACGTTGCGCAGTTAAACTACGTGAAATCTCAAGGCCAACAGAGACGGAAATGAATAGTTGGAATAAAGTTGTTATTCTCGTCGCTGGATAAACTTAAGATTGAGCCACGGTAGTCACTCGGACCATGAGTCATTACTGACAGAGTTTTCATTTTGGCGAGGACTGTCGCTTTAAGCATTTTAAAAGGAAGTGTTGAAGCTTGGTTGGGTGAAGAGGTGACCTACAGTCTACATATAAAGCAGTCGTTGAAGAAACAGTCAGCGACACACCAGCCCTCGCATCTCCTCGGCACTTCCAGAAAAAGCAGGAGCTTCCAAACCTTGAATCCAAACTTGACCATCGACTGAGGCCAGCAGAACCTTACTATAAACCCTATTTCTAGTTGAGAATGAAGAATCTGATAACAGAAAACCATGAGATCTACTAGGACCAAAAGGAGCTGTCCTAGCACTGAGAAGAAGTTACAGGACTTCAGCTGTGAAGGGCCGAGAGCCGCATGTTGCTCAATCCTGTAACCAGAGATTGGACGCTGGCTCTATACCTCGACTGGACCCCCGTGAGGAGTGTTCGAGGGGTGGGGAGGTGTGTGTTGTTCTCTGGGACGTAGTGTTATTGTAGATATTAACCCAACTATGCACAATACACATCGAGAATTCAAGAAAACGTAAATTCCCAATTTATACTTTACACAACTACATTAACTCTTGTTAATTATTAGGTACTTGTTCCATAAATAAAAGTAGTCTGGGGCTGTGTTAGTCCTGAGAGCATTCAGTGCATAAACACTGCAGTCCAGCACAATATCCCACAAGCCCACAGTGAACACAGGAAACTGCTCTGAGATCAGATTTTGACATGGTGCGTAAAAAATCTGTGAGGTGAGATTGTGTCTCGTTATCCTGCTCGTGGATTATTATACACTAAAGACCTTATTGTGAGGAAAGCTTCCCTAACCTTTTACCTAATCTGAATAAGTAGGACAAAAAAAAAATCTTGCTCTTTTGTTTATTAAACATGTTGGTATACAGTGGTGTGAATAAGTGTTGGCACCCATGCTAAAGTTGCCTAAAAAGAGGAATAAAAAAATCATCTTTTGGATATTGATCTTAATGCCTTAATTAGAAAATTGAGGAAAACTCCAACCTTTAAGGACACCAATTTTCTTTGTGAATGAATAATGCATCATAAATAAATTCCCATTGAGTCGGGCAGATTTTTATTTTTAAAAGCCAGTTATTTCATGGATGCAGGATAATATGCATCCTGATAAAGTTCCCTTGGCCTTTGGGATTAAAATATCCCCACATCATCACACACCTTCACCACACCTAAGGATTGGCATGGGGTACTTTCCATAAGATCATCTTTCAATGCAAATCAAACCAGCTATTAGGCTAACTGAAGTAAAACCATGCCAATCTCTAGGTGTGGTGAAGGTGTGTGATGATGTGGGGATATTTTAAGGGAACTTTATCAGGATGCATATTATCCTGGATCCATGAAATAACTGGCTCTTAAAAATAAAAATCTGTCCGACTCTATGGGAATTTAACATAGGGGTGCCCTGACTTATGCACCCTGTGTTTTAATGAAAAACATTTATTTATTTATGATGCATTATTCATTCACAAAGAAAATTGGTGTCCTTAAAGGTTGGAGTTTTCCTCAATTTTCTAATTAAGGCATTAAGATCAATATCCAAAAGATGATTTTTTATTCCTCTTTTTAGGCAACTTTAGCATGGGTGCCAACACTTATTCACACCACTGTACATCAGCACTAGTTTGCATGTTTTTGTCCAATTATCAGTTTGCACAGTTCCACTGACAGCGCTTTTCTGATCTCAGCTCTTCTAGAGGACGTCAGGTAAAACGCTGGGGTAAATAATGGAGCGACCACCACCAAACAAACCAAACGTGGGACACAATTACTACGTTATGTTACCAACACTAGAACATAACCTGAAACTGTTATATAATGTCTAACTTAATAAAAAACATTTGTATTCTGCCTTTCAGCTGAAAAAATACTTTAGTCTTTAGTCTCTTCCAGAAAACATCATTACACAACATGTCTTTATTTAACATTAAATTCAACATCATGCAGAGAACCATTTTGGAAACAGTTCTGACCAAGACCAACCAAAACCCAACAAAATAAATAGATGAACAAATAAAATATAAAACAACATGAAATTAGTTCATTGACAGTCTTATATATTACAAATGTATTAAACCAAAATCACCTATCATATTTTAAATCACAACAAGTTGATAAATTCTGTTAAATTTAAATTTACCGAATTATCCATTTGTTTTCCACATTTGATTGACAGCCGTCACAACGTGGCCGTGTTTACTCCTTTCTTTTCAACCATTGGGTAGGATTTAAAATCCGGCTGTTGTGATGAAGCGCTGTTAAATATAGGTGGAAAACTACTCAAAAAGATTCAATAAAATGCTTTCTCAAAAAGGCAAAAGAACGCATGCACATTTTCTTAATATGATCATTAAAAACCAACAGACTGATGAAAATGTGGGACATTTCCTCAATATGCGGCGACGTGAAAGCAAAGTGTGACGGGCGCTCACCCCATAGACTGATGAGACACACTTTAGTGTTTAGGGAGCTGGTGGTGTATGAATCTGGTTTGAACAAAGATTTCTGAGATCTTTCTCACTCTCCAAAGCTCCACCCTCATTATTTCCTTCAATTGGAAATATGTCAGCATAGTAAAGTCAGCTTATAAGCAATTTCATCAGGTCTCTAAAATGTCAAATGTCCTCTCTGGTTTCTGTAAAAGCTTCTGTGAACTGTGTTGTGTGGTCTCGCACCGTTATAGCTCTCTCCACTGTCATCTTCATGTAAAGTCACGGTCTCTAAGTCTCCATCGCTTTATTGCTAGGACACCAGCTCTTCTTACTGACTTTGAGCAGTCGCCATTTTTGACATTTGATGTAAAGCAAGACTTTAAATTGCGCTTCCTATAAGCTGTTGAAGAGAGTAACTGACTGCGTTTGTCCTTGCGTTGCTCCGAGTCGCTCCACTAACTCCATGTAAGGAGCTCGAGGATCAGCTATGAAACGAGATGTTCCTCTAGTGTTCACTGGAGACGGCCTGTACATCACTGGGGGGGGGGTGCTCTTCTTTCCGTCAAGAAAACAAGATCTACGATGGTATATGCAGATCTGTGTGTGCGTGCACATGCTTTCCGCTGCTGTTTAAATATGTCAGAACAGTGTAGTTTTAATGCCGTCTGTTGAGGCCTAGGGCACATCTCGCTCTGTGTACCAGCCAGCGCTGTCACTGCGGCCCTCTCCGTCATCAACGGTCCAGCCAAACAAGAGCAAGAAAACAGAGAGAGAGACGAGGAGGCAGAAGGGGAGGATACACATGTAAGGTCACATCTGTGTAGGGTGTGTAAGGGTTCTGTGACACACACACACACACACACACACACACACACACACACCCTCCGGATCTTTCCTTTACCCTCTTAAAGGTACATCGCCTCCCGTTGGCCAAACACCGCCCTGTGTGTGTGTGTGTGTGTGTGTGTGTGTGTGTGTGTGTCGGCCTTCTCCTCTACAGTTGTGCTGCCAGTGATGTTTCAGATAATAACACACTTTGAAGGAAGTCTCACGAAGCCAGACTTTTGAGTGGATTCTTATTGAAATGACTGGATTTTGTGCGATTCCCCAAACAACGGTAAATGTGACTGCGCTTCAGGACAGGATGAGGTTGTTTGACCTACACATCAAGTGACCAACGGTTCATGTTAAATCGGAGCAAAAACAGCATTGAAAATGCAAAATAAGTCAGTCCTGTTGAACCAGCGCTTGGGTTGATGACAGAAACATGAAGTGGATAGATTCAGTCCGAGGAGTCTTTAGGCCCCAAAGCAGAGACTCTTCTCCTCATCTCCACCCTCTGCAAGCTGTGTGAGACAGAGCCATGCCACCCTCACACACACACACACACACACACACATGTCGTGCTGGAACAAAAGGGCTGTGTGTGACAGAGGCCGGCCTCTGCTGAGGGATGAGACGAGGGGAACTGAGGAGTTTAGGATCACCTGATTAAGGCCAGCAGGAGCGGGGGACAGCACACTCATTTCAACACAAATCACCCTAAAACAACGCATTGCAGAACAGGCTAACTGCAAAAAGCATTTCTCGCACACACTTCTCATCATTATTGGCTACTTTGAAAGCTCACATGACTTACACTAACGTGTTTTGAAGCCATATGAAAGATATTTGAAATGAACAGACCAAAATGTAAAAGCCATGATTTACTGAGCATCAAACACGCCGTCATTGATTTTAATGAGGTTTGGCCACAAAACACGTTAAAAATAATTCCAAAGGGTGTTAAATGGCATTAGCATTAGCATTATCACTCCATTTTGGAATCTAAAAGACTTTTGCAGTTAATTTGGCGGAAGAGAAAGATGAATTTCAGTCTTAAAGGGTTAGTTCACCCAAAAATGAAAATTCTGTCAGTATTTCCTCACCCTCATGTTGTTCCAACCCCGTAAGACCTTCGTTCATCTTCGCAACACAAATTAAGATATTTAAGATATTAAGATCGCTCCTGCATACAGTCCATAGGCTTCTTGACTCGAAAAGTCATTAAAGACATCGTTAAAATAGTCCAAGTGACTACAGGGGCTCAATCTTAACTTTATCAAACGACGAGAACACTTTTGTAACAAAAATAAGGACTTTATTTCAACTATTGGTTTATTTCTCCCTCTGCGCGAGTCAGGTTACTAGTTTAATAGCGTAAGCTTCTGTTATTGTACGTCACACGCATCACACACATGACCAGCGTCGGCCAATAGTGAGCCTTCGTGTGACGTAGCTTTACGCAATCACACTACGTTAACTGACTACAGGCCCATGGAGAAGGAAGTGAATAGTTGAAATAAAGTCCTTATTTTTGTTGTTTTTGCGCACAAAAAGTGTTCTCGTCGTTTGATAAAGTTAAGATTGAGCCCCTGTAGTCACTTGGACTATTTTAACGATGTCTTTAATGACTTTTCGAGTCAAGAAGCCTATGGACTAGTATGCAGGAGCGATCTTAATATCTTAAATATCTTAATTTGTGTTGCGAAGATGAGCGAAGGTCTTACGGGGTTGGAACAACATGAGGGTGAGGAAATAATGACAGAATTTGCATTTTTGGGTGAACTAACCCTTTAACCGTTCAACCGTAATTTCAATCGTAACCGTTCTATTTCATCAAAAACAATGTTAAACAGGACTTTAAGTGTAAAATACCCAACTAACCCTTTAATAGCAGGCGTAAACAGGACCGTAAAATGTTTTTGGTCCTCTTTTGGAGGTTAAACTGAACGTTTTTCAGGACTATTCTTCGTGTTCCTCTGAAAAACCATCATAAGGGTTTGGATTCAGAACACAATGATGATGAAGAGTAAATAATGAGCTAATTTTTGCGGTTTCTTTAACCCCAGTGTGTGTAGCCTATAGCTGCGAATACATTCAGGCAAGCGCACAAGCTTTCTCTTCACGGTTGGCACAGTCACCACAGCAGTGAACTTGCCCTTATCTCACCACACCCTTCTGACGCAAACTCTGCTGCTAGCCCTCCCCACCCTAACACACACACACACACACACACACACACACTCACAATAGTCCAAACCTGCTCATTCCTCTACCTTCAGCTCATTTCCAAAGAAAGGTCTGTCCTGCATTCCAGCAGAAATAAAGTTTCCTCACATGACGCGTCGCCTAAATGTTTGCCCTGGTCTGAAGACATTAAGTGTGTGTGAAGCAGACGAGCAGCGAAGACAGGAAGGAAGAAGTTTCTCTCTCTGTGAGGCGGCTCATCTGCAGAGCTGCACCGAGACACAAAACACAGCAAGAAAGAGCCGGTGATGTCAACTTTAAAGGTATAGGGGCAAACACATCCCTGAGCGGACAGCCTTCACTTCCCCGAGAGAACGAGGACGGGAAACACACATTTCCAGCTCACTCCTCATAACGACGCTACAGTAAACGACTAATTCAAGTGTCCAGCATTTGCATGTTCAGACGGGGTTACACAAACAAAGGTTTGCAGCTAGTTTTCCAAATCACGTAATTTTCACATTCTGAGCAACGGCTTGCATCAATAGTCACACACACACACACAGAGACACACCCTCCCCACCCGAGCACCCCACCCCCGCTCCGCTCCTCTGCAGACGGTTGGCAGAGCTGCAGGGTTGCTATGGGGACGGGATTCTTTCCCTGTTAATGATTGTGCTGCAATAGTAGGGGGTCATTCTGTCACATCGGCTCTAATCTGGGGAGACATGGACAATATCCCGTCCCACACACACACCCCCCAGAGCCCCCACTCGTCCAAAACCCCTAAACTTGCTTTACTTCTATTAGGTCTGGGAGCTAAGCTGCATAACGCTGCGAGTCCCCTTTAAATCTTTCTGAAAGTCTTGTTTTCCGTGTCCTCCGCTCCCGGACGCCCCAGTCCTCTCCAGACGCTCCCAAAGTACAACTAAACAAAAAAACACTTCTTTGGTTTATCCAAGGTACGTTTGTTTCTTCCGCCACCAGCAATATAGCCAACACAACCTCTAAAAGAAGAAGTCCAGAACAATCTCAAGGCTTTACATGATCTGGTTTTTATTTTAAAAAAGAAATTGAATTAAACTTATTTACTTTTAGGGATGCACCAAAACTTGTTTTTCCAGAACGACCAGTACTTTCGTTTTTGATACTTTCCAATACAGAAACGTGTATTTTCAATGCATTTGTAATTTTTACAAATATTGGGTTGAGAGACCAAGAGAATAAGAATGATATTAGATGCTTTCTTTAGTTTAGTTAACAGATGTACTAATATTGGTACTAGCTCATCTTTATAAAGGCCTAATTTATTAATTCATGCTTCTGGTCATATTTTGTTATTGGAAAAAAGTCATAACTCTGAAAGGACTTTACTCTACAGTATAGCTGACATCAACACATTTATCATACACAGGATTTATCATCACTTGAAAATCTCACACTATGAATGTAAAATGTGTTGTGAACTAAGTGGAGGACCAACAAACACAGCTCAAATATATCCACTAATCCCGAGACGCCTTTCGCTAGAATAATGTACCGTGTGCACAATCAGTGAGCTGAAAACGGTGGATATTAGTGTAAATATAGATTATTAGAAGCCAAGATGCCGAGAAACTGAACTAAATAAAGGGGCAGATGGTAATATTGAAGTCAATGGTCCTAAAATTCATTTTTGGAGCTCAAGCTAGGACTGGATTATTGCATTTAATGATCTGGAGAGCTGATCTGATTCATTTGTGCTTTCTTTGAGAATATAAGATTTCCTTTTCTTAAAGGGTTAGTTCACCCAATAATGAAAATATGTCATTAATGACTCTCAAGTAATCTTACGTGTTACAATTTCCAACCCAGAAATCAGGTTAAAGTTACTTATCCAATTTACTGTGCGTTACTATTTTTGTCATTTTCTTTAGAAATGATGGCTGACATGCGATATGAAACAGAAATGTGTGTGATAAAATCACAACACACCCCTTCCAAATCCCAGAGTTATCCTTCCCGTCCAGATCTAATGCAACCACATCTTTAAATTACCATAGTATTATTTTAAGTTAACATTATAAAAATACGTAGACCTACACCACAAAACTAGTTGAGGATAATTTCTTTAGAAACGGGCAATTCCAGCGTGGACGTGACATTTGAGGTAAAAAACAAAAATAAAAACTTGAAATGTAAATTCTCCGAAAATGCATTTAATACCAGTATATCTAAACGTTTGATCCATTTCCCCTTTAGACATTTACAAATAGGCCCATCAGTCTACACATGCGTTTTATATCTAAAAAAAAACAAACAAAAAAACATCCGTTACAAATGTGACACAGAAAAAAAAACAACAACTTTCACTTAGGTGGCAAAAGTACAAAAAGTAAAACTATCCACTGGAAAGAAGAGTTGGCTCATCTTCACAGAACATAAAATATTCATTTTGTCTTATTTTTCGGGAACGTATTTATGAAGGATAAATAATTATACGTGACAGTTCCGGACTTGATCACTCTGAATGCGGCACTGAAAGACAACTTTCACATCAAACATAAAGCATATCCTTTCATTAAGGTGAATTTCATTTTTGTATTAATCATATCTTAATTTTAATAAATGTTTCATCGACCAATTGCATGGATTTAATAAAGAAGTAGCCTAAATACGGTATATGACGGACAATAGATAATGACGACACAGCGCCGACGCCTGGAGCCCGTCTCGTGAGTCATAAATGAACCGAAACAGCGTATAAGGTAAGCCTACTTGCCTCACACACCAGAGAAATATATCTATAGAAAGCTCGAAATGTCTACTTTTAAACAGAACAACTCAAAAAGAAAGAAAACAGACTACAGTATATTCTCTGCTTATGTAATCCGTATGAAATGTGCATTTCTCTCTGGCGCATTCACTACTGAAGCGATCGCAAGTCAGGTCAAGAAAGACGGTCTTTTGTTTTATGTTTTAGAAAAACAAGTATTATGTTAAGTGAAGTAAAGAGAGACGGTCATTATTTTTATTTTTTTTTATAAAAAAAGATCATCGGTGTTCTGGGATGTGACATTTCTGCTTTTCTTTTGTTTAAACCTATACATTTATCCATTTGTCCTGTTCTGTCAATCTGCGTGAAATATAAAATTGAGCTCATTACAGAGGGCGGAGCGAGCGGGACGATTCCTCCTGGCAACAGTCCAATTAGCGGTAAATAAACATTTCAACTTTAAATGTATGAAATAATAGGAATTTTTTCGCTTATTCATTTTCGTTTGGACATGCATATGTTGGTGTTTTGATATTATTTTAAAATATGCTGTAAAAGGTAATTATAGCCTATGGTACGACAGTTATTTTAGGCTGTTTATGGAAAATAAAGCCAGTTGTCACGGCGGCACCCACTTTGGGAACCACTGGTATTGAGCAATACCTTTGAGCACAGTTCACTACACTAACTCAAGTAAAAGATGTCTGAGCTGGGCGAGTGAGTGGAGGCAGGGCTAATTTACATATTTGTGGATCCACGTACACTAAATAAAACAAGGGTGTAGAGTTACATTCAAGCCTGCAAGAATTTTTTTCCACAGGAAAAAAACATTGAAATGTCATTTTGGTGATCAAAGATGAGTTTTAGGGGATAGAATTAATGACTACGGGGATTTTTATACCAATGATTAATCCATGAATCTACAAGAGCAAACCAGTGGACACCAGGAAGAGCTTCAGATCTGCAGGAGTAATGTTGACCCGTCTGACGGTGTAAGAGCATCAAGGGTTTACACCTGACCGAGAGTCTTTATGACCTTGGGTTAGTGGATCATAAAAGACATGCTGGACTCATCCCACCTCTCACACACACACTGTACTGTATTCAGAATAAGGCCTAAACTGAAGGAGACAAACGATCCAGGTTACCATTCTTGACAATAGAGGGGACAACAGGCTCTTTAAGAGGGGGCAAAGGTCAACAAAGCATGTGAGGTCGAAGCACTACGCCATATTGTTGACTTACCTGCTGAAATATGTAAGGGAGGAAGAGTGATACCGAATCAAGTTTATACAAAACTGAACACAGAGTAATTGGTGTTGGACTTTTCGAGCGAAGCTTTAGGGTGTGAGTCAAAAACACGAGAGGCGATTAATAAGAACTGCTAGGCGTGGAGCAAAAACACAACCTCAGTCACACCCAGGCCGACTGCACCCTTCTCCTAAAAATAACTGTGCTCTTGGGCCGTGACGGTCCCTAACTGTCTCAACCCCTAAAAACAGATGCACTTTACATCACCCCCTGGCTGGCACGCTTGATTCGGCTGCCAATGGATGCCTCAACCTGAAACGATGTCACCCTGACGAACCCACGGCTGAGACGGACAGAGGGTTGGATGAGTGTTAAACACTTTGACCAAAGTTTGTCCGCAGATGTTAATGATTATCAGCTGTCTGGCACGCCCAGAGCACTCTCTGCTCCTCCAATGATAACGCCCCAGTCCCTCGCCTCCCTGACTCCACACCAACACTACATATTACAGGCAAAAAGTGCTGTACACTCACATTAATTATGTATTTTACACGTATGGGTTGCTGTACAGAGTAGATTCAAATGTGCAATACCTTAGCAATGCGTCTTTGTAGAGATGGATCAATATATCGGCAACACATTTAGGCATATCGAGATGATCAATAAGCTGGATGGTTTTTGTTTTAATGAACGAGACTCTATTTGATTCTGACTTGCCAATCATTGCATTCTGCAGTCAAATGTATTTGAATAATGATATATTACTATATAACTGACCATTAATTTGGGAAACCACTATTATTATTAATTACCTTAAGAATGCATCTTTGTGATGGATGAATATATTGGCCAGGCCAATATTACTGCAAGATATTTGGACACTTTTAGATGCATTAAATATGTATATAAAGCATCTACAAGTCATTTCAAAGCTCTCTAAAATACTTGATTGTGATTGACCAATCACTGCATTTTGCTGTGAAATAGTTTTAAAAGTTCATTTGGTAAATAATTTTCCGAAATAACCGTGTGCTGAACATCCTGTTAGGTTGTTATTTTGTGATAGAGACAGACAGGCATTATTGCAGCTCTAGATATCAATATTACTCCCAGAACATACTTTTGTGCAACAATAACAAATAAACAGACAGTTACAACAAATGCACACAACATGTGACATGGGATGTTCATGACAGCTTCCAGTAGCCTACAGACAGTCCTAGTTGAATACAAGCTGCAGTCTCTTATTAAGCAACGCATTGCCGGCAACACATTCATATTTATCCCTTTAATAACTGAGATCGGATAACAAAAGACGATACGGCAGCAAAAACAATTTCTCCATCGCATGAATATGCAGGGCTGCTGTCCCTTTAAGAAATCAGCTAAGATGGTGTCTCTCCACAAGCGGACTCGGCGCGCTTCCTTCCTGCGCTCACACACACACACTCTCACACACACACACACACTGCAGATAAGGCGACCCTGACGGATGTGACACACTGACTTTCTCACAAGTTGCACAAGTATTTCAATCGCACCAGCATTATCGTTAGGAGGCTTTCGGATAAGGGGCTGGCTCAGAGGCGCATGCACAGCTCCGCTATTAACGGCTCGTTACGGTTAACGGCAAACCGAAACCGGGCAACTACTCGTAGATGAGGAACTCCTGCAGAATGGAAATAGGACAGCGAGTGCCGTCCAAAGCTACCGGCTACGTTGCAAATGAGCCTAAAGCGAACGATAAACGGACTTACTTTTTTGTTCCGAGTCTCCGTGTGCATCTCGGTATCTAAGCGGCGGCGGCGGAGGGGTGGAGCGGAGGGGGGGTCGGTCGGCTCGGGCGGGAGGGGTGATTTCTGAATTACAGTCGATGTCAGTTCAGTATTAGAGGAGAAGGGTGCTCTCTTTGCCTCGGCGGATCACAGAAATCATATCCCCGGCGTCGAGAAATAAACCCTGTTTCCGTCGCCCGCTCGTCTCTCAGTGTGTGTTTGTTGCCGTGTTTCAGGGTTGGGCTCGAGCTGTGAGTCTCTCCTCCGCCTCTCCCTGCTGATGACCCCACCCTGCGTCCCCACCCCTTCGCTGTGTCAATCACAGCCTGCGTGTGTGTGTGTGTGTGTGTGCAGCCCGAACCAGCAGCGGCGCGTTGATAATAGGACTTCATCATCATCATCATCATCATCACCTAACCCGTGTCACCTCACCTAATGACGTCAAGTTGCACCGGATGTTCGGAGCCACTTGTGGTGTTTTTGCTAAAGATGAGGCCTCATATGTGCATTCAGTGCTGTGTGGAGACAAAATTGCCCCTAGAGTAGGAAAAATCTGACATTTAATCTTTCTTTTTAATTTAAGGACATTTTTGTCCTGAATTAAAATGATTCCGTGTTTTTTATTTTCGTTCTAAAATGCAGAATAGTGTTTGGATTGGGACTTTAAATATGTATTTAAAATAATCAAAGTGTATATAGAGCGGTGTAGGTATGATGACAGCACAGGCTAATTGGCAGTCACCATCACACCGGTTTCCTCAACAATAGGATTCCCAGTGGGATTTTTCCATAGGCTTTTAAATGATTGCCAAAAAAAAAGCGTGACCAACAAAAGTTTATGATATCATACTTGCACGTTTTGTCTATCATGATCATTCACAGATGAACATAAGTTGTGGATTTGGAAGATGCAGTCACCTGAAGTAAAAAGCTAAAACTACACCAACCTTACACTTCCAACAACTCAAAAAACATTTGTATTAAACGTTTGAGTAAGAACAATTTGTGAGAGCAGTTATAAGCATAAGCGGACTGAGTTTAGCTACCTTTTCTGCGATGGCGTTTCATCTCCTCGACAGCCTCTCGAGTCACATCGTTAGCAATGACGAGTCTTTTAACAATATAGACGGTTCACAGCAGCTTTACAGCGATAAGAGGAAATTAAACTCACAGAGATTGTTTTGGCTTTACTGTAGATCTATAAAGTTATGGTCCAGATACCGTTGCAAAGTTATTAACTTAAAAATGTTAACTCACACTACACCATTTCAAGACGCATATCAGTAAAAAATAAATAAAAAAATAAAAAAAAAACACATCACAAGTGGGGTGATACTGATGTATTTTTAATTTCTTAGAATAAAACATGAAAGTATCTTGAGCTTGTGTTCTCCACAGACCATAAATCCATTTAAAAACCCCTTTGACTTCTGGACTGGAACTGGAAATGCTAAAATGCTACTTAGCTTCTGTGTTCTGGCCTACAAATATACGTCACATCACGACTCTGTGTCAGGATTCATCTAACGGGTGAAGAGGCCCACTACGGGTCTTTAAAAACGATAGTACCATCACCGAACTCGGCACAGTTTTCATTTCATTCTGCATCTGCTTAATTTAAAACCAAAATATATTTCAGATAAGATCTCTTTCTTTTGGCTTTAAAAGAAAATGTTTATTTACTGATTTATTTTTAGGAAATGTCCTTTTTTATTCTCACAGAATGTTTCGGCAGAGGATTGAAGAGTCTAGTTTATTGGTTCTCAACTACGTTTCCCATAATCCTTTCAACCTACACTTCCTGTGATAAACATGAAGCGATAAAGGACAAATCTGAAAGTGACAGTTCAAAAAGTTTTTAAATAAATGACTCACATGTTGCAGGCAATGGGATGATCTTGTTGGCTGAGAGTAAACGGCACCAGGAATTCTTTCGACAATCAAAGCTGGATCTTTATTTCTGTACAATTTAAAAATAATATGAATATAAACAAGCTAGCAGTCTGTCTGTCCCCTCTGAATGATTTATCTAAACACAACACATTAGCCTATATGGCTCTGACTGCAGTGATGCATACAAGTTAAATGTTAATGTCATATAAGTAGGCCTACTTAAGCTGCGTTTAAAACCATTTCAACTGGAACAATGGCAATAATGCAATTTTGTTTCCTATCAAATGCAAATGCAGATCATGTAAATGATGCACTACAGGCTTACAGTGCTTAGTGAACATACATGCTAAAGTTGACAAAAAAGAGGAATAAAAGGAATTTGATCTTAATGAATCATTTAAAAAAATGAGGAAAAATCCAACCTTTAAGGACACCAATTTTCTTTGGGAATGAATAATGTGTCATAAATAAATAAATGTTGGAGTTTTCCTATTTTTTTATTAAAATTTCCAAAAGATGATTTTTTTAATTGATCTTTTTAGTCAACTTTAGCATGGGTGTGTTCACTTATGCTAAGCAAGGTAGCTATATCATATAACACAGTTATGCTCTGCTAGAATCACTGACTTATGTCATTTAAAATATATATTTTATATATTTTTACTGGTGCTTTTTATGTCTTTTTTTATATTCCTATTCGCTTTCTTTTGAGGTAAAAGACAGACTCATTCTGCCCCAATTTAAGAAATCTAAACAACAAAAAGCTTGTTTGCATAAACTAAAAAAAAAATAGTAACATTAAAATTATATATAAAATTAAATTATACTCTATATAGTAATATAGCCTATATGGGCATGCATTTAAAAGTAATGTTCAACTGGGTAGCCTACTTAGAAAGTCTACTCTGGTTTTAAAGCAGCATAAAATATTTTAAATAAAGAAGAAAATATAGCAACAAATGTAATAGAAAAAACAACAAGGGCAAAAAAAACCCTTAAGGGTCATTACTAAAACATAGCATCTCAAAAACCTGTCAGTTGTGGGGTTTTTTTCTTCGTTTGAATACCATATGATTAAAAAATGTTGTTTATTATTGATTAAGGGCTTCTACATAACCGTAAGTCAGTTAGGCAATCGAACTTTGACCTTTCCCGTTGGTTAACCACATTCCCCATAATCCTCTTCACGCACTCTCACTTCCTAGTGAAACAGGAACTTCTTAGCGATAAGGAGCAAAGCACTTGTTTATCGTGAGTGTATGTACGGGTTTTGTGTGCTGATGACACCTGTTATTTCCGGTTATCTCCAGCCAACTTCTTCACATGCAGAAAAGAGTGAGTCATATCTCACTTCCGGCTGGCGGGTTTGGTGTCGGGTCAAATACAGTCGACACTCTCTCACTCTCCCTTCCTTCAGCAAGAGTTTACTAGCCCACATTAAACTGAGACAGGTTCACAAAAGAGTCCGGACTGAAATGCGCTGAACAGATCGTTAATGTCGGACTGTAACGATCGGGAATATCGTTAAAGAGGAACTTCAGCAGTTGGCGTCCTTCGGGAGGCTGTGCAGAGACGCGGGCACGAGCCTGCAGCCCGGGATAACGCGGGCACGAGCCTGCAGCCCGGGATAACACAGCGTTTGACGGATTTAAGTTACCCCACATATACAGACACACAGATAACACCGGGGTATCCTTCTTTTCTTTTAGAAACAATATTTATCTCCTTGTGGTCTCACCATGGGCGAATGTGGGCGATCATATGTTGTTAATGTGCTCATGGCTGTGACGTCATTAGCCTAACGCTACCACGACGGAGTGAGTGAGTGAGTGAGAGAGAGAGAGAGAGAGAGAGACAGTCTTACCTTTTGTTATTAAATTAAACCAATCTACGGTTTTATGTTACTGTTTTTATGTTGTGTTAAAAAAGGTTATGAATAGCCTTAAAAAATTAAATATGACTTACTCGTAGCTCCCTGTTTTTGCAGCTAAAGCAATGTTATCTATTCAAAAGGACGTTTAGCAAGCCATATCCCATTGGTCTAGGTTTATAATTAATTGGATAAATGTTTGTTTTTCCCCTTCTAAGCACTTTCTATCCAGGTTTAACCAAGACAAAGATGTGTTAGCCTAATTTTGTTCATTGCAGCCAGAAACTCACATTTTTTTGTCATTGTCAGTATATAAAAAATAAAAGGTTGTGATGACAGGTTTCAAATTTTTTAAATGGCAAACTGTTATGTATAAACATGTGATATTTGGTTTCTTAAATTATTAATAAAAAGTTTGGGAAACGAGGCATGCATCAACAATCTTGTGATTATAAATGTTTAGTTTCATATTCATCACAAAATATCAACCAGAAACCTGTGGTGTCTAGATATAAAACGTATTTTGTTGCCAGTTCAAAAAAATATATTTTGTTGCCATCTTAATAAAATGGTTTATGAATGTTGGCTTTGATATGTTCAATATATGTCCACATTTAATTGGAGTCGATCCCACATCAGTGTTCTGCATCCCAGTCGGTCTCGACACAGATGTGCGTATTCGCAGAGCGAGAATGAGATTTGCTCGACTGGTCCTTTGATTTAAACTACATTTCCCATGATCCTTTCAACCGACGTCTTCTTCCTGTTGAAACAGGAAGTGTGGTTCTGGTGTAAACATGAAGCGGTAAGCGAAAGGGTATTTTTATGTTTTCAAGTTTAACTTGTGTCTCAAACTACGTGAACCTTTGCCGCATTATGATAAATATATGAGGACTTATTCCTACAGAGATCCATAATAAATATGAGCAGAGAACTATTACTGATACAGCAAGCCACAGTACTAGCTGATCGCTATACATTTGTGGAGGGTTAATAATGAGAAAACGCGTATATATATATATATATATCGAGCATATTAAATCATAAATAAAAAGGGATTTGACATGGTTAAGTAAAATAAAAAAATAATGCTACTGTAGAATATATTTATATATAATTAAATTCTACCTGTGTATTATGATAGTGTTATAATGTAATATCTTAATTTTATGATGGTTAAAAACAACCAGTTGACAGCCCAGTTGTGTGATTTTCAGGGTTACCCGTCTCGCCTGTGATGACGTGCCCGTCCCTGAGGAACAGGAGACCGAGGGCCAGAGACAGCTCCACAATCTGCTGATCCGGCAACTGGACACAGAGGCAAACATAGAGCGGTCGGTTTCTCGTAATCAGGAACTGGCTTGATTGTTGGTGTCTGATTATTTAGTTGAGCATTGCCGGAATGACATGTTTTTTGTCGGCCAACCTGTAAATAAGCATCACAATAACATTTTTCCATTGGCTTTATGGATTGTCGCAGACCATAAGCTCCACCTGATGTTTAAAGTCTTACATGATTTGTTTATCATGATAATTTTCACCAATTAACTCAACTTTTATGAGTTTTAAAATACAATCGCCAGAAGGAAAAAAGCTAAACACAGGCTATAAATGAATCACACCACAGTCAAATGACATAAGTGTCACCGCCATTAAGCATAACTTCAACCAAACCCCCACTGACATCAGGACGTTGGAACCGGGAGCGGCGAGATGTGAACTCGTTTCTGGGGTTTAGCCTAAAGAAAGGCTTCCTCCCTCCACCATTTGTAAATGTTTTTTTTATTAAGAAATCATGTATTTTATATTCAATTAAATCTATACATTTACAATTTTGTAAAATATTATTTCAATTGTTATTGTACATGTATTAATAATATATCTAATATTATTTGTTAAAGTGTATTTACATAATATGAAATGTTCCCTTTGTTGTAGGTGTGTGGCTAAGAGGAAGTGCTTCGCTCCGGCGGCGGTGTACAAGCCCTTCGGGGAGCAGGCGGCCGGCGTGCGGAGTCTGTCCCAGTTCCAGGCGCTGCAGGACGGGGATCAGGAGCTGGCCGCTCTCAGAGAGTTGGGCCTGACGGACGCTGAGATACAGCTGTGGAGGAGCAGGGACCGGCCCGAGAGCTCTGGGAAGGGGAAGGTGTGTTCGCGGTTTAACGTCACCTGATGATTCCCAACTGTAAGGAAAGTGAAGGTTCACTGTGTTCCAGGGCCGAGGGGTGTGTGTGGCACCAGAGGCGAGGGACATGCGCCTGCAGGCCATCCGGGATAAGCTTGTGGCGCATGCGGAGCTGCTGGCCCGACCCCAGCGCTTCTCCAGCAGCCGGCCGCTGTCCCGCCGCGAGATGGAGATCGAGAAGGCTCTCTTCCACGGCAGTGACCGCTCCAGCTTCCTCACGGCGCTCTACCATCGAGGTCAGACAGCACAGCAGGACAGGTAGCGCCTGGAGGAGCTTGTTTTAATCTTTGCCGTCTCTTCTCCTCACAGAAGAAGAGCCACCGGTCCGCCAGCAGGGGGCGACATCTGCCGTCACACTGGACCATTTCTGTAAAGACTTTCTTGAAGGCCAGAACAAACATGTCGCCAGTACTTCAGAGTGCTTTCCTCAACCACAAACTGCCTCTAATATCCTATGCAAATCATCAATCTCTAAAACCGACCAATCAGCTCGCGCAGACTGTGATTCCCGCCCATCCAAAGAGCGGCACGTATCCCAGGATCCAGGCCCTGTTTCGGACACTGTCCAGTCTCGCGATAAAAGAGTTGAAACTATAACCGTCAGTCAGTCCATCGGCTCCCTGAGCGCCGCGGTCGGCCAAGAGCATGATGGGCCGGTCACCGTCAGCGGAAGGATAGAGGACATCTCAGAAGAAGAGATCGAGAACAATCGTGAGACGGAAGAGGATATACGGAGGATCCCCCGATTCAAGAACTACCAGAGAGGAGATCCGTCCAGCGTGAGTGTGGAGAATAGACACCATCAATTAGGAACAAGTCTTTATAATATATCATAATATCATTTAAAAGTTGGGCTGTCTTACACTGTATATTACCCAAAACGATAAGTGGATCACTGTGTGATTACAACCCCTCACACACACACACACAATAAAACAAGCATTCTGGGTCAAATATGGACAAACTCAAACGTTGGGTTAAAAATGTAACCCAATGGCTGAGTTTGACCCAAAGTTGGGTTAAAATAACCCAGCCATGTTTAGAGTGTAACAATGTAAAAAGTCTCCAGTGTCGCATTGATCAATATACCGCGTCCCTGCTGATTAAGAGCATTCATTTCTTCAAAATATGTTATAACCCAAGCTTACTGACCCCAGACTTCAGAAAGATGATTCCATACATCAGAGTACATGTGTGTGTGTGTGTGTGTGTGTGTGTGTGTGTGTAGGTCCTGTGTGTGAAGAACATGAGTCCGCGGGCCACCGTAGCTCAGCTGGTCTCCCTGTTTTCCCGGTTTGAGAAGGACGACGAGCGGCCCATCCGGTACCGGCTGCTCACGGGCCGACTCAAGGGTCAGGCCTTCATCACGCTCTCCGGTAAGAGACGCACAACCACACAGGCTAAAGCTGCGGCGTGTAATCTAGACGAGAAGTCGACCGGTTTATCAGTGTGCCGAGGAATAGGTCATCTGCTGAAATCCACACGACACGCGTCTGCGGACGTTATACAGGAAACCAAATCCCACGTTACAGATGGAGTTTGTTTGACACATGATGCACAGACGGGGACATTCCCAATGCGGACTTAAAACAGACACACACACACACACACATATACAGTGTGTTTCCATATTATCGTAAATTGATAGATTTGTTGGCTAGATGCAGCATTAGAGGAGGAAGTAGCGGTGTGTTTGCCGCCGAGGCTGAGACGATGCTAAACATTAGCAGTAGCTCGCGCGTCTGACCCTGATGTTTAATGTCACGACTGTGAGCATCTATTCGCATTAGTTTGTGTCCGGCTGATCGCTTTTATGCATTTGTAATCGCTTGTCATGAGAACTGTATTGTCATTCACTCTCAGATCTTGTTTTTAGTCATCACTGTAATACAGTATGCTATATGACATCATTTGGGCACATTAGCGCAGGGTGTGCTGGTACAGTATGCTGGATTAACTCCTTCTGTCTGTTCACAGATGTCAAACGCGCCCATGATGCTCTAGACTTGTTAAATGGCTACAAGCTGCTGGACAGGCCTCTGGTCATCGAGTTTGGCCGAGAGAGACGTACAGAGACTGATGGGTCGTCTGCGGATCCCAAAGCGAAAGATCAACAGTCCTGCTACGAGAACCCGTCTAAATGTGTTTAAGTGGCTTTTTCATTCTGTTTTTGTGAATAATAAATGATTGTATATGCTGTTTATCTGGAAATAAAGTCACATTGTGAATCTCTTAAATAAATCACAAAACTAGCAATTGTAATTCTTCTGTTGACCAGCAGAGTCCACTGTTTCTCCATCACTGAAGTCACCCTGAACAGGAAGTGAGAGTGACTCCAGATCTAGATCTGCTGTGTGTAGATGTTCTGCTTCTCTAATGTGTGTGTGTGTGTGTGTAAGGTTGTGCTCGCAGTCAATGAACCCTCCGCTAAAGAACCAATCAGTGCCATGTTTGCCATGCTATCTTTCCCAAAGTTACACATTAAAATGAAGTTCAAATCAATGCAGTCGAGTTTCAGTCGGAGTGCTTTTACTGTAAATCACTTGTTTCTATGATAACGTTACCTTAGCATGAACGCCTAACACACAGGCTTCAGTGTACTGTTCTGTTTTTCTTGTTTTCTTCATGTCTTTGCGGTGTTTCATTAGGAGATCAACACATAATCCACGGGGACTGCAATGATATTCAAATTACATGAAATTTACAAAAACAAAAAATAACTTTTCTTTTTAAAGCACTAAATATTTTTCTTTATTCTTATAGGATTTAATAGGATGACGGTCATTACCAGCAATTCATGTAAAATGTTGAAAACTGTCATCATTTGCTCTGTGTGTTTCTGTCTTCAGCTGAACACGAATGACGATATCCTGAAGAACGGCTGGAACTTCGGCACCATTGACTTCTACTGTACTTTGTTTTTGTTGTTCTACTGTAGAAGTCAATGGTGCCGAAGTTCCAGCCGTTCTTCAGGATATCGTCATTCGTGTTCAGCTGAAGACAGAAACACACAGAGCAAATGATGAGAGAGTTTTCATTTTTGGGTGGACTATCCCTTTAACACAAATGATCATGTTATATTTAAGACCATATTATTATCTACAATGGACATTTTTATTTTTAACAATTATTCATCACAATGCAAGCCCATTTAAACTGAACAACTAAAGGGAAAACGACCACTTACAGGAATCAAGATATATATTTCCTTCACACAAACGTTATTTTAACCCGAGTCTTGATGCTGAATTATAAATGATTTTGCATAACTTTGCATCAAGAATTTCTAATATTCCATCCCAGAGCGAGGGACCTCTGTCACAAAACGGAAAAGATATTTTCATTTATAAAAATATAAATGTGTGAAATATTATTTTGTTACATTATGGCATTACATTTCTACTCACTATAGTACTGTACTATAAAAGGTTAATTTCTGAATGATTAATTTTTTTATTGATTTATGATTTCACATTTTTACTCTAAAATTGAAAGCTAGTGTAGAGTTTGGAGCCAAAGGCTAATAAACATCCCACAGCTATTTACACAGTGAGTATGATCATATAGTGCTCAAAGTGAGTGCATTTAGATTAGTTAATGAAGACAAAGTGAACATACGGTCAAAATATTCAAATAAACTGTGGCAAAAAACACGAAGTGCACTTGACGAAACTGACTGATCTGGCCCTTCTTAAAAGCGGGCCGCTGAAAAACAGCGTGTGATCCTGTGGATCCCTATCGAAAATCATCTAGCTGTTAATTGGATATTCTTGAACCTCTAATGTCCAGTCGAGACGTGAAGCCAAACAGCAGCAGCTCACATCACACAATCCTAAGAGTCTTATCGTGGTCCCAGTATTAATCACTTCAGAGCTTTTAGGAGAACAAAACGACTGCACAGATTAGCGCTAATCCTCAAACGTAGCCGGTGACGTCATACGCGGCGGCCGCCGGTGTGTTGGAGTGGGTGCTGGTGCTGTTCAGGGTCTGGTTCTTGCTGGAGTGCAGCGTGACGGGATGGTACGGCGTGGCGAGGGGCTGCCCGCGCGGGGCGCTGCGGTCGGGGTACGGGTAACGGCGTCTGGTTCCCCTGCTACCGTCTGAATCATCGCAACAGGAAGCACTCAACAGCCCTCCACCGAGCATGGACAGCAGCGAAGACGCCAAACCCACGTACAGGCAGTCGCCGATGTCGAACTTGAGGCCGGCGGGCATGTTCTGCATGTAGAAGCTCTGCACCACCTCGTGGGTCTTCCAGGACACGGGGATCAGCGCCAGAAGCCCGGCCAGGAGGAACAGGGACCCGCCGGCGCCGGCCACCTTGCTCTTGACGGAGGAGCCGTCCATGCAGACGGTGCACTGCATGCCCACGGTGGACACGGCACAGGCCAGGACGGAGCAGATGGACGAGATGACCATCATGGCTCTGGCGCTCTGCAGGTCCGTGGTCAGACCCAGAAGGGTGTTGTAGGTCTCACACTGGAAGGCGCCGGTGCTCTGGTACACACACTCCATCCACAGACCCTTCATGCTGACCACCGCCGTCACGATGTTGGGGCCCACGTGTGCGGACGTCGCCCAGTACGGCAGGAGAGTGGCCACCAGCGTCCCCAGCATGCCGAACAGGCCGAAGAAGAAACCCATCAACTCCAGCGCCGCTACGGCCATGATGAAGGCGTTCTCCGACACTGATCACTGCACAGGAACACAGCGCACTTTAGCTCTTTCAACTCTCAAGCATTCGAACTGCAGTGTGTTACAACATTAGGGTTAGGGTTCACACTTTAGGTCTGATTGACCCTTCTCATATTTTGGGTGAGGATGATCAACTTATCCAACACAAGCAACGCAAACGCTAGAAATAACAACATGTTAAATCACTGCACTGCAGCCGTGATGTTATCCGTTTACATGTTGTATTTGGGGTTTATTGTATTGTGTTTTGTTCCTCGATGTGATGTGTACGGACGGGAGACGCTGTGGGATGGGAGAACGTTTTTGGAAGATAATTCCATATAATAAAGTCAAATCGAATTGAATGGAATTACAAATGTGTAATTTCAAGAATATTTCAAGTTTCGATGCTTGTCAGGATATTCAGAAGAACACTTTTCAATTTCAAAGACAGAATTAAATAATAAATCGCATATAAAGTTGTACATAAGCCCTACTGTAAAAAGCACTCTTACATTGCCAAAACATTACATTCGACACACACTTAGGGACTTTTTAAAAGTAATGTACTTACACGAGTTTACTTACACCACATGTGTTAGCGGCGGAGATGTTTCCAGTGGTTCTCGAGTCCCTCGTGTGTGTGTGTGTGTGTGTGTGTGTTCCCACAGTCCTTCTATTTGTGGTCTCCCATCTCTGTTGTTCTGCAGATACGAGACGCTGCCCCGGGTCGTGTACACACAGCACCTCTGGAAAACATCAGTTAATTATTTACTCGTTACTCACCCCAAAACTGACCTTTTCTGCTTTCATCCCAAAAACAAGGCCACTGTGGAAAAGGCCACTGCCAGCAGTGTGGATTTCACTCAAATGTTATCAGATGTTCTTGCATTTTATAATAAATAAATACACCCAAAGGATTATTGGGAACACCTGTTCAGTTTCTCATTAATGCAATTATCTAATCAACCAATCACATGGCAGTGTCTTCAGTGCATTTAGGGGTGTGGTCCTGGTCAAGACAATCTCCTGAACTCAGAATGAATGTCAGAATGGGAAAGAAAGGGGATTTAAAGGATTAGTTCACTTTTGAAAAAACTTTTGCTGATAATTTACTCACCCCCGTGTCATCCAAGATGTCCATGTCTTTCTTTCCTCAGTCGAAAAGAAATTAAGGTTTTTGATGAAAACATTCCAGGATTTTTCTCCTTATAATGGACTTCAATGGGAACCGGATGGTTCAAGTATCAAAAGACGGTTAATAACAGTTTCAGATGCAGCTTTAAATGTCTTTAAACGACTCCAGACGATGAATAAGGGTCTTATCATGCGAAACGATCGGTTATTTCAAAACTTATTCCAAAAATGTAACTTTTCTAAGGACAAATGCTAGGCTTGTAATATATTGTGAGGCGCGTTTGCAACGTCACGTAACACGTAATTACGTTCAGAAGGTCACGGGCGACAAAAAAAAAAAAAAAAGGTCACGGGCGACGTAGCCGGAAGTACAGAATCAAAGTCGTCCGACATCGTTGTTGTAAACGGCGTTTGAGTTTGCACATTCAACCTATGCGTTCAACTTGTAAACACTGTACTTCTGGCTACGTCGCCCGTGACCTTTTGAACGTAATTACGTATTACGTGACGTTGCAAACGCGCCTCACAGAATGGAGAAAGGCTAGCATTTGTCCTTAGAAAAGTTACATTTTTGCAATAAGCTTTGAAATAACCGATCGTTTCGCATGATAAGACCCTTATTCATCATCTGGTGTCGTTTAAAGACATTTAAAGCTGCATCTGAAACTGTTATAACTGTCGTTTGGACCTGGTTCCCATGGGAGTCCATTATAAGGAGAAAAATCCTGGAATGTTTTCATCAAAAACCTTAATTTCTTTTCGACTGAGGAAAGAAAGACATGGACATCTTGGATGACATGGGGGTGAGTAAATTATCAGCAAAAGTTTTTTCAAAAGTGAACTAATTCTTTAATAACAATTGAGATTTCAATGTGATTTTGACCACTGAACTAGCTAGCTAATCTTATTCGTCACAACAGCGCGATGCCTGTGTGGATCATTACGTTTATTTATACTACAGTTCAATAAACAATGTTTAATAAGTAACTTACAATATTGTTCGTTATGTCGTCTATTTTTCTCCGTCAAAGTAGATCCGATCGAGGAACACAACTGAGTCACGGCGAATCAGAGAACGAATCGGTTTAGAATGAATGAATGATTCAATCATCATTAAAAAGACTTGGCGCCACCTACTGGTGACCAATCAAACTGAGTGACTGGAACTAGCGTAGCTAACTGCATCAAACAAAATACTTGTTTTTAATTGAAAGAAAAAGACAGCACACTATTAAAGCTAAACAGAAAGTGTGATATATATTAAAACAAGTTAAAAACTCAATACTGCATTTTAATAAATTAGTGCAAAATATTCTCTTGTATAAGAATGAGCCAAACAACTACACACATATTATAGACCAAAATTTTGTCAACCAGCACTTGTGAACCAGTGAAAAACAAGTTTGATTCATTATGCTGTCTGTTTTGCTATTAAATAAAACAGTTGAACTTAATAGACAACCAACAATTTATATAATAAAATATACTTAAGCGTAGCCTACCTGTTTTATTTTGTCGTCAATACAACAAATCGTCTGTAACCATTGCAGAAATATAGGCTAATAACACAGAGCCGTCGGTGTGTGTGTGTGTGTGTGTGTGTGTGCACATACTGTACACAGTTTGAACCGGTTTCCACTAACCCTTGACTCAATCTCAGTTAAATCACCTCTCTGTAATGAGATTATACCAATAATCCACTGCGGAGGGTCAACTACAACCCAGAAATAACAATAGAGGCCTGTGGTGGGCATTTTTGACCATTTATGCCACTAAACTATTGTCTTCACATTATACCTTATTGGTCCTGCACTGAATAATCAAATAAAATATACAGTACAGTACTGTAGTGTCAGAGATGTCGACGTAACCCCTGAGATCTTCTCTGGTCTCTATGAGATGTGTGTCCAAAGTCCGGCCCGGCTAAAACACACTTCCTTACAACATTCAACACACAGCCAAATCTTCATACATTCACAAACCCGCTTTCCTTTCACAAACCCAACTCAGCCGAGGGTGCTCCGGTCTCCATTTACCCATCACTGGAAGCAGAATTTGCCAATAAATAATACTATTCTTACCATCAATGTATTTTAAGAAGGCCTCAATATTTAAAATGAACATGCATATCATGAATGAACAACTCTATTTATTGGCAAGCGATGTGCAGCATTTCCATTCTCCAGATGCGATTAGGAACAGATAGCATTCCTGAGAAATAAAAAAATATATAAAATAAAAAACAGAACAAAGTAGTTATATTTTAAACAACACTGCATAGTCTTCACTGTAAAAATGAAATATAGATGAATCCTGTTAATCTACTAAAGAGAGTGATCTTCTCTTTGTCTTTTCATGTTTGATTAATATTAATGACACCACAGGGATATGAGGCTGCTGTCACTTTAAGACCGGTTGCACAGTTCCAATGATATATTTGCGACTATTTCGAAATATGTTTTTGTTCACTTAACCCCTTATGCTCTCAAGCTTATTTTGCTTATTTTCAGCCTGAAATTGACAATTTTATTGAAAGAGTTGGAACAGGAAAGTCACGAACGTGCATCACAGTACAGAGGCGAGCATTTGAGCTTATAAAACTTAAACTTTGTTATTTATTTATTAAATGAGCGATCGTTTCGCTTGATAAGACCCTTATTCATCGTCTGGAGTCGTTTAAAGCCCTTTGAACAGTTTGCACTGAAACTGTCTTTTGGACCCCATTGAAGTCCATTATATGGAGAAAATCCTGGAATGTTTTCATCAAAAATCTTAATTTCTTTTCGACTGAAGAAAGAAAGACATGGACATCTTGGATGACACGGGGGCGAGTAAATTATCAGCAAAAGTTTCTTTAAAAGTGAACTACTCCTTTAATAAAGTTTTTGTCAATTTGCTGTAATTTAAAAGAGACGCATGTAAGATTTTTTTAATGTTACAATACATTCTCTTAACCAAGTTTATTGTTCATTGACTGCTTTTAGTATGGGCTTATCTCCCCAAAAGTGTTGAGCCTCCCAAGAGTGGTCCGCTAAGATCCGCCCATCTCTCTCCAGCTCGACCAATAGAGTTTGAGGCTTGGCTCCTGTAAAAGCCCAACTGCTCAGAGAAGGCGGTACCATCCTATGCCCCCTCTGTGATGCGCGAGCAGAGCCTTGGGCAAAGTCAGCGTCAGTTTTGCGCGGGCACGAGACTCATACATATTGACGCCCCGATATTTTGGATGAGGAGCGTTTTATGATCGCCCTGATAACTCTTACCGCACGGGCGGTGCTCGGGGAGAGGCGTGTGTCAGTTAGCGTGAGCGGGCACGCGCGTTACGTTCATAACTCGGCCGATAAGAGTGTTTAGAGGCCGTGAACAGAGCGGGAATAAACACATTTCTTACATCCAACACTCGAGCAGCTCCGGCTCTGTGAGTGACACGGAAGTGCTGTGTGGTGTGCAGGGGTGAACACTGTCGCTAGGACACATTGACAACAAATACACCAATGTTATCTGCAAAATGGTTTTATTCACTCAATATTATATTTAAAAAATTAGACATCTCTTCTGATTTGTAACATTTTTTTCTTTTTTTACTGTTAACTTCAGTTCATCAGTGTATCTTACAAAAATATTACAAATAAATCAATTATAAAAACAATCCTTTAGTGCATTCACACTGATTCAATACGAGCCCCTGTTGGAGAAACAACAAGGATTGAGATGAAATGAAGGTTTCCAGCAGCTCAGATCTCAAACATCCATGAACATGGCACTACTCGTATAAACTTCTTGTTTTTTATATGTACAATAAGCAAAATTATTGAAACAAAAATAAAAAGAAGTTGAGACCATGTTAGCGTCAGAATGCCAGTCGAGTCCAAAGGCAGACTGACCGGAAGTTGTCGCCGAGATTGGGTTCCATGAGAGGGGGCGGTGTTTGAGCTATACTGGGACCAGCCACCAGGGGGCGCTTCTCGAGCTTGTTTTCATTTCGATGGCGTTTCAGTGCTGCTCACGATCACCAACATTCATGATCACACGCATATAGTGACGATCAGCAGTGCTGGTGGCATTTACATATTTCATTGATGAACTCACTCACTGGTCGACTCAGATTGAGACAGACGGTCACAGTATTTCACTCTGAAGATTTGATCACACACACACACACACACACACTGTACACGCACCAATATTTCAAATCAATTCGAGGCTCATAAACACTTCCTATATTATTATTACTGTACACAAACACACTGTTTAAAGACATTTCAGTCTAATCATCTGTTTCCCATGAACAATAGCACACACACACACACACACACACACCGATCTAAAGAAGGTTCAGTTCATCCAGGGGGTTCAAGCTGGCATTCATGAAATAATGGACAGAAAACAACATACAAATACTGAATTTGAAATTAATTGGAAATAATTCTCTTACATTCTTAAATGAGGCAGAAAAAGAAATGGTTTTCAAATCACAATCACATTTGATCGTTATCATATCTGGACAATGATGTAATAAAACAAAAGGCCATCATCAGTTTTATGGTTCTTAAAAAGTTTGAAAACCCCTGATAGTGAAAGAACATCCCAGAATCCCACACTGAAGGCCAGACCCGGATCAGCTGTGAGAAGTTCTGACCCGGATCAGCTGTGAGATGCCCGGTCCTGGATGGCGTGGACCCTCTGAGCGAGAGTCCTGAATGTGGGTCGATCGCTCGGCTCTGTGGCCCAACACTCCTTCATCAGCGCCTGGATCTGCAGGAGAACCGCAGGGGAACATGATAATCTGGAGGTCTGAGTTTGAGAGCTGTGCTTCAGGGCTTGTAGCGCCGGGCGGTAAACGGCTGATTATTGAATGTTTAATGTGCTTTAGCAGCGCCACCGCTTCCCCTGTTCACTGCTGATGCTCACGTGTGTGTGTGTGTGTGTTACTGAGACTCTGATGCCACTAATACATCTACAAAAGGCATCGGTGAAGAGACGAAAACCACAAGTTTCCACACACACACACACACACACACACACACACACACACACACACTCAGGCCCGTAAGAGAACAGCCAGAAACATGGAGCAAAACTGGAAGAAAACTAAACTAAAAGCTTGAACTGGTAAACACCCAGTCATGCTTGAACAAATACACTGTGAAACTGGTATAATTATTTGAAATACGTGATGTTTGAGTACGAGTGTAAGGATCGTGTGTGTGAGCTTTACCTCAGCGGGACAGCCCTCGGGAGACGGCAGGCGGTAGTTCCTCTTCAACAGGTCGATCAGGTGGTAGACGATCATCTGACCCTGTTTGTCCTCGCCCATCTGCTCCATGAACACCTGAACCGCAACACACACACACACACACACACACAGGCTGAAACCTGTAATATTTTGATGTTTGAATTATTAATTTATGGCAGGTGTTGAGAGGATCACACACACACACACACACAGATCTGCATCGGCCACTTACGGCTGGAGGACTGCAGCTTTTGTCGCTGTATGTGAAGAGTTCATAGAGGACGACTCCGAAACTCCAGACGTCTGATGCCACGCTGAACTTGCTCTCGGTCAGAGACTCCGGGGCGTACCTTCATCACACACATCATCATCATCATCATCATCATCATCACACCCGTACGCCCGCCTGACGGGCACTCACCAGAAGATGGGGCTCTCTCCGGGCTCGCGCACGGTGTAATACTCCTTATCCTGAGGGAGGACTTTAGTCAGGCCGAAGTCTCCGATCTTCACGTGAAACTCGCTCTCCACCAGGATGTTCCTCGTGGCCAGATCTCGGTGGACGTAACGCTTCGACGCCAGGTAGTCCATCCCCTACACACACACACACGTCACGTTATTCTTAGTGTGTCAGTCAGTGTGTGTGTGTGTGTGTGTGTGTGAGGAACCTCACCTTGCAGATCTGCGCTGCGTACAGCAGGAGCTTCATATGGTCGAAACGCTCCTTGTTTTTGGAAAGATAATCTCTCAAACTCCCGAACGGCAGGAACTCCATGACCAGACGCAAGTTCTTACGACCTGCAGAGAGACGGGCTGATTTTAGGAAAAAATGATTGAACTGAATCATCTATACATTTACATTTCTTCATTTAGCTGACCCTTTTATCCAAAGCGTCTTACAATTGCTCTATATGTCAGAGGTCGCACGCCTCTGGAGAACGAGGGGTTAAGTGTCGTGCTCAGGGTCACGTTGGTGTCTCACAGTGGATTCGAACCCGGGTCTCTCACACCAAAGGCATGTGTCTTACCCACTGCGCCTCCACCACCCCCCCGATACAAACAACCTCAGAAATGATGAGTCTGTCATTCAGTAGTTTATAGTACTTGTTCACACCAACTCCAGCTTTTAAGAAAGTACAACATCGTGACCATCTATTCTCCACTCTAAGTGCAAGTTTGGCTTGTCCAACAATAAAATCAATGAACTGCCATTTCAATCCCAAAATAAACATTTATTAAACATCAATTTTTCCTGAAATCTTAAAAACACTCACTCCAGCATGTGCACGGAGACAGAAGAGAGAGACGTGTGTGTGTGTGTGTGTGTGCCGCCTCGGGACTCACCTGCGCTGTAACACACGCCCTTGTATCTGACGATGTTGTCGTGTTGCAGTGATCGCAGGATCTCGATCTCCCGCTCAAAGTCACGCAGGTGTTCAGCTGAGCTGTGCTGAAGCTTCTTCACCGCCACCACCTCACCTGTGAGGAAGAGGAGGAGTGAGGAAGAGGAGGAGTGAGGAAGAGGAGGAGTGAGGAAGAGGAAATGTGAGGAGGAGGAGGAGTGAGGAAGAGGAGGAGTGAGGAAGAGGAGATGTGAGGAGGAGGAGGAGTGAGGAAGAGGAGGAGTGAGGAAGAGGAGATGTGAGGAGGAGGAGGAGTGAGGAAGAGGAGGAGTGAGGAAGAGGAGTGAGGAAGAGGAAGAGGAGATGTGAGGAAGAGGAGATGTGAGGAAGAAGAGATGTGAGGAAGAAGAGATGTGAGGAAGAGGAGTGAGGAAGAGGAGGAGTGAGGAAGAGGAGTGAGGAAGAAGAGATGTGAGGAAGAGGAGTGAGGAAGAGGAGTGAGGAAGAGGAGGAGTGAGGAAGAAGAGATGTGAGGAAGAGGAGTGAGGAAGAGCTCTCACCTGTGCTGTCCTGCAGTGGGTCGTAGCGGCACTTCTCTACACTGCCGAAGTTACCCTGCACACACACACACACACACACACACACACACACACACACACACACACACACACACACACACACACACACACACACGGGAGTCAGAGCGCTGAAGCGGGACAGCTGAGGGGAGTAGGGTTGGGAAACGGACACTTGTTATAACATGAAAATGTGGATTCCTCCGTGTGTGTGTGTGTATGAGTGTACTGGACCCACAGCTCTTAAAGTGACAGCGCTAATATTCCTCCGTCTCTAATAGGGTTAGACTCAAACGATACCCAACCCTAGTCATGATGATGATGATGATGATGATGATGTCACCTTGCCCAGCAGCTGGAGGAAGATCAGGTGTCTGGCCTCAAACTGAGTGGGTTCCTGATTCTCAAAGGCTCCGGCGAAACCCAACGGCCGAGTCCTGCTGGGCAGCGTCTCGCTCTCCACCAGCAGCTCGTAGTCTGAGGAGCACAGGGACGCAGGAGTGAGCGTTACGCTAGCTAATGTCTGGTGCGCGCGTGTGTGATTAGCTCACCTGGCGTGAAGAGGCTGTTGAGGTCTCGGATCACGGCTCTGAACGACGGCCGGTGCAGCGGCTCGTAGTCCATGCAGCTGTTGATCACGCTAGCCAGTTCGGTCCACTTCGGCGCCGGGAGCTGGTGCTTATCCTCGTAGAACAGCAGCTTCTGTGGGACAGACAGAGACCGTTAGCTGCAGCCAATCACGCGCGCAGCACAGAGACCGTTAGCTGCAGCCAATCACGCGCACAGGACAGAGACCGTTAGCTGCAGCCAATCACACGCGCAGCACAGAGACCGTTAGCTGATTAATTAATAAAGTGAAAGTTGATCATTTGGACGTGTTTTGTCTTGCCAAATTATACATTCAAACAATTTTAAACATGGAAGAAGAGGCGAAAATCAGGAGTCCCGCGGTATCTGTGTGCGCAGCCACACACACCCGAAGCGCAGAGAGAGAGAGATAGAGTTTTTCTTCATTCTACAAGAAAATTTCAAAGGCACTT
This sequence comes from Pimephales promelas, assembly GCF_016745375.1. Next base: position 16,132,499 of record NW_024121210.1, read on the forward strand.
AGAAGCTTTTGCATCTGAACTCTTCATACACACACACTCACCTAAATGATTATTAGGAACACACACTAATACTGTGTTTGACCCCCTTTCACCTTAACTCTACGTGGCGTTGATTCATCAAGGTGCTGAAAGCATTCTTTAGAAATGTCGGCCCATATTGATCGGATCGCATCTTACAGTTGATGGAGATTTGTGGGATGAAGCTCCCGTTCCACCACATCCCAAAGATGCTCTATTGGGTTGAGATCTGGTGACTGTGGCGGCCATTTTACTACAGTCAACTCATTGACATGTTCAAGAAACCAATTTGAGATGATTCCAGCTTTGTGATGGTGCATTATCCTGCTGGAAGTAGCCATCAGAGGATGGGGACATGGTGGCCATAAAGGGATGGACATGGTCAGAAACAATGCTCAGGTAGGCCGTGGCGTTTAAACGATGCCCAATTGGCACTAAGGGGCCTAAAGTGTGCCAAGAAAACATCCATTACACCACCAGCCCAACAGTGGGAACAAGACATGATGATCCATGTTCTCATTCTGTTTACGCCAAATTCTGACTCTACCATCTGAATGTTCAACAGAAATCGAGACTCATCAGACCAGGCAACATTTCTCCAGTCTTCAACTGTCCAGTTTTGGACAGTTCAACTGTCCTCCGCCTCTTTCTCCTATGTGTAGTGGAGATGAGTGGTACCCGGTGGGGTCTTCTGCTGTTCAAGGTTGTGTGTGTTGTGTCTTTGCTGCATACCTCGGTTGTAACGAGTGGTTATTTCAGTCAAAGTTGCTCTTCTATCAGCTTGAATCAGTCGGCCCATTCACCTCTGACCTCTCGCATCATCAAGGCATTTTGGCCCACAGGACTGACCCATACTGGATGTTTTTCCCTTTTCACTCCATTCTTTGTAAACCCTAGAAATGGTTGTGTGTGAAAATCCCAGTAACTGAGCAGATTGTGAAATACTCAGACACCAACAGCCATGCCACGCTCAAAACTGCTTAAATCCCCTTTCTTTCCCATTCTGACATTCAGTTTGGAGTTCAGGAGATTGTCTTGACCAGGACCACACCCCTAAATGCACTGAAGACACTGTCGTGTGATTGGCTGATTAGATGTTGCACAGAGTTTGCCTCACCTTGCAGCAGTCGAGGGCCGCGAGCGGATGTTCTCCTCCACAGTAAATCTCCCACAGCGTCGTGCCGAAACTCCACTTATCCGCCGCGAGACTCAGACTCCTGCTGTCCTGCACACACTCCGGGGGAACCCATGGGATGCGCTCCAGCAGAACTACACACACACACACACACACACACAGGGACAGTTAGAGGAACCCACGGGATGCGCTCCAGCAGAACCACACACACACACACACACACACACACACACACACACACACACACACTCACACTCTCTGGGCTGGACCGTGATGCTGATTCCCGGGTCGCTGAGTTTGATGAACGGCGGCGTTCCCGTTTTCCGGTCCTCCTCACGGGTCACCAGAACATTCCTGGCACACACGTTCCCATGGATCAGGTTCTTCTCCTCCTGCGGATCAGATCAGGGTTAGGTGAGAGTGTGTGAGTGAGTGTGTGTGAGTGTGTGTGAGTGAGTGTGTGTGTGTGTGTGAGAGTCACCAGGTGGTGTAGAGCCCAGGCCAGCTGCTTCACTGCCTCCAGTTTCCAGGTGATGTTGATGCTGCTGCGGTTCCGCTTCAGGTACGTGTCCAGAGAGCCGAAGCGCACGTACTCCTGCACCATGATGTCTGCAACACACACACACTCACTCACAGACCTCATAAAACACACGTGTGTGTGTGTGTGTGTGTGTGCGAGATACTCACGTTCTTCTGCGCACACACACACGCCGTAGTTCAGCAGCAGGTGCTTGTGGGATAGCTGACTCATCATACTGGCCGACTCGAAGAACGACTGTCACAGAGAGAGGAACGTCACGTCTCGTACACATCACACTCGTCACGACACACACTCGTCACGACACACACTCGTCACGACACACACTCGTCACGACACACACTCGTCACGACACACACTCGTCACGACACACACTCGGCACGACACACACTCGTCACGACACACACTCGGCACGACACACACTCGTCACGACACACACTCGGCACGACACACACTCGTCACGACACACACTCGGCACGACACACACTCGTCACGACACACACTCGTCACGACACACACTCGTCACGACACACACTCGTCACGACACACACTCGGCACGACACACACTCGTCACGACACACACTCGTCACGGCACACACTCGTCACGACACACACTCGTCACGGCACACACTCGTCACGGCACACACTCGTCACGACACACACTCGTCACGGCACACACTCGTCACGGCACACACTCGTCACGACACACACTCGTCACGACACACACTCGTCACGACACACACTCGTCACGACACACACTCGTCACGACACACACTCGTCACGACACACACTCGGCACGACACACACTCGTCACGACACACACTCGTCACGGCACACACTCGTCACGACACACACTCGTCACGACACACACTCGTCACGACACACACTCGGCACGACACACACTCGTCACGACACACACTCGTCACGACACACACTCGTCACGACACACACTCGGCACGACACACACTCGTCACGACACACACTCGTCACGACACACACTCGTCACGACACACACTCGTCACGACACACACTCGTCACGACACACACTCGTCACGGCACACACTCGTCACGGCACACACTCGTCACGGCACACACTCGTCACGACACACACTCGTCACGACACACACTCGTCACGACACACACTCGTCACGACACACACTCGTCACGACACACACTCGTCACGACACACACTCGTCACGACACACACTCGTCACGGCACACACTCGTCACGGCACACACTCGTCACGGCACACACTCGTCACGGCACACACTCGGCACGACACACACTCGTCACGACACACACTCGGCACGACACACACTCGGCACGACACACACTCGGCACGACACACACTCGTCACGACACACACTCGGCACGACACACACTCGGCACGACACACACTCGGCACGACACACACTCGGCACGACACACACTCGGCACGACACACACTCGTCACGACACACACTCGTCACGACACACACTCGTCACGACACACACTCGTCACGACACACACTCGTCACGACACACACTCGTCACGACACACACTCGTCACGACACACACTCGGCACGACACACACTCGGCACGACACACACTCGGCACGACACACACTCGGCACGACACACACTCGTCACGACACACACTCGTCACGACACACACTCGTCACGACACACACTCGTCACGACACACACTCGTCACGACACACACTCGTCACGACACACACTCGTCACGACACACACTCGGCACGACACACACTCGTCACGACACACACTCGTCACGACACACACTCGTCACGACACACACTCGTCACGACACACACTCGTCACGACACACACTCGGCACGACACACACTCGGCACGACACACACTCGTCACGACACACACTCGTCACGACACACACTCGTCACGACACACACTCGTCACGACACACACTCGTCACGACACACACTCGTCACGACACACACTCGTCACGACACACACTCGTCACGACACACACTCGTCACGACACACACTCGTCACGACACACACTCGTCACGACACACACTCGTCACGACACACACTCGGCACGACACACACTCGGCACGACACACACTCGGCACGACACACACTCGGCACGACACACACTCGGCACGACACACACTCGGCACGACACACACTCGTCACGACACACACTCGGCACGACACACACTCGGCACGACACACACTCGTCACGACACACACTCGTCACGACACACACTCGTCACGACACACACTCGTCACGACACACACTCGTCACGACACACACTCGCACGACACACACTCGTCACGACACACACTCGTCACGACACACACTCGGCACGACACACACTCGGCACGACACACACTCGGCACGACACACACTCGGCACGACACACACTCGGCACGACACACACTCGGCACGACACACACTCGTCACGACACACACTCGTCACGACACACACTCGTCACGACACACACTCGTCACGACACACACTCGTCACGACACACACTCGTCACGACACACACTCGTCACGACACACACTCGTCACGACACACACTCGTCACGACACACACTCGTCACGACACACACTCGTCACGACACACACTCGTCACGACACACACTCGTCACGACACACACTCGGCACGACACACACTCGTCACGACACACACTCGTCACGACACACACTCGTCACGACACACACTCGTCACGACACACACTCGTCACGACACACACTCGGCACGACACACACTCGTCACGACACACACTCGTCACGACACACACTCGGCACGACACACACTCGTCACGACACACACTCGTCACGACACACACTCGTCACGACACACACTCGTCACGACACACACTCGTCACGACACACACTCGGCACGACACACACTCGGCACGACACACACTCGGCACGACACACACTCGTCACGACACACACTCGTCACGACACACACTCGTCACGACACACACTCGTCACGACACACACTCGTCACGACACACACTCGTCACGACACACACTCGGCACGACACACTCGTCACGACACACACTCGTCACGACACACACTCGTCACGACACACACTCGTCACGACACACACTCGTCACGACACACACTCGTCACGACACACACTCGTCACGACACACACTCGGCACGACACACACTCGTCACGACACACACTCGTCACGACACACACTCGTCACGGCACACACTCGTCACGGCACACACTCGTCACGACACACACTCGTCACGACACACACTCGGCACGACACACACTCGTCACGACACACACTCGTCACGGCACACACTCGTCACGGCACACACTCGTCACGGCACACACTCGTCACGACACACACTCGTCACGACACACACTCGTCACGACACACACTCGGCACGACACACACTCGCACGACACACACTCGTCACGACACACACTCGGCACGACACACACTCGTCACGACACACACTCGTCACGGCACACACTCGTCACGACACACACTCGTCACGACACACACTCGGCACGACACACACTCGTCACGACACACACTCGTCACGACACACACTCGGCACGACACACACTCGGCACGACACACACTCGTCACGACACACACTCGTCACGACACACACTCGTCACGACACACACTCGGCACGACACACACTCGTCACGACACACACTCGGCACGACACACACTCGTCACGACACACACTCGGCACGACACACACTCGTCACGACACACACTCGTCACGACACACACTCGTCACGACACACACTCGTCACGACACACACTCGTCACGACACACACTCGGCACGACACACACTCGTCACGACACACACTCGTCACGGCACACACTCGTCACGGCACACACTCGTCACGGCACACACTCGTCACGACACACACTCGTCACGACACACACTCGTCACGACACACACTCGGCACGACACACACTCGGCACGACACACACTCGTCACGACACACACTCGGCACGACACACACTCGTCACGACACACACTCGTCACGGCACACACTCGTCACGACACACACTCGTCACGACACACACTCGTCACGACACACACTCGTCACGACACACACTCGGCACGACACACACTCGTCACGGCACACACTCGTCACGACACACACTCGTCACGACACACACTCGTCACGACACACACTCGTCACGACACACACTCGGCACGACACACACTCGTCACGACACACACTCGTCACGACACACACTCGTCACGACACACACTCGTCACGACACACACTCGGCACGACACACACTCGTCACGGCACACACTCGTCACGGCACACACTCGGCACGACACACACTCGTCACGACACACACTCGTCACGACACACACTCGGCACGACACACACTCGTCACGACACACACTCGGCACGACACACACTCGTCACGACACACACTCGTCACGACACACACTCGTCACGACACACACTCGTCACGACACACACTCGTCACGACACACACTCGGCACGACACACACTCGTCACGACACACACTCGTCACGACACACACTCGTCACGACACACACTCGTCACGACACACACTCGGCACGACACACACTCGTCACGCACACACTCGTCACGACACACACTCGTCACGGCACACACTCGTCACGACACACACTCGTCACGACACACACTCGTCACGACACACACTCGGCACGACACACACTCGTCACGACACACACTCGTCACGACACACACTCGTCACGACACACACTCGTCACGACACACACTCGTCACGACACACACTCGTCACGCACACACTCGTCACGGCACACACTCGGCACGACACACACTCGTCACGACACACACTCGGCACGACACACACTCGCACGACACACACTCGGCACGACACACACTCGTCACGACACACACTCGGCACGACACACACTCGGCACGACACACACTCGGCACGACACACACTCGGCACGACACACACTCGGCACGACACACACTCGGCACGACACACACTCGGCACGACACACACTCGTCACGACACACACTCGTCACGACACACACTCGGCACGACACACACTCGGCACGACACACACTCGTCACGACACACACTCGGCACGACACACACTCGTCACGACACACACTCGGCACGACACACACTCGGCACGACACACACTCGTCACGACACACACTCGTCACGACACACACTCGTCACGACACACACTCGGCACGACACACACTCGGCACGACACACACTCGTCACGACACACACTCGGCACGACACACACTCGTCACGACACACACTCGGCACGACACACACTCGGCACGACACACACTCGGCACGACACACACTCGGCACGACACACACTCGTCACGACACACACTCGTCACGACACACACTCGGCACGACACACACTCGGCACGACACACACTCGTCACGACACACACTCGGCACGACACACACTCGTCACGACACACACTCGGCACGACACACACTCGGCACGACACACACTCGTCACGACACACACTCGTCACGACACACACTCGGCACGACACACACTCGGCACGACACACACTCGTCACGACACACACTCGTCACGACACACACTCGTCACGACACACACTCGTCACGGCACACACTCGTCACGACACACACTCGGCACGACACACACTCGTCACGACACACACTCGGCACGACACACACTCGGCACGACACACACTCGGCACGACACACACTCGTCACGACACACACTCGGCACGACACACACTCGTCACGACACACACTCGTCACGACACACACTCGTCACGACACACACTCGTCACGACACACACTCGGCACGACACACACTCGTCACGACACACACTCGTCACGACACACACTCGGCACGACACACACTCGTCACGACACACACTCGTCACGACACACACTCGGCACGACACACACTCGGCACGACACACACTCGTCACGACACACACTCGTCACGACACACACTCGTCACGACACACACTCGTCACGACACACACTCGTCACGACACACACTCGGCACGACACACACTCGTCACGACACACACTCGTCACGACACACACTCGGCACGACACACACTCGGCACGACACACACTCGTCACGACACACACTCGTCACGACACACACTCGGCACGACACACACTCGTCACGACACACACTCGGCACGACACACACTCGGCACGACACACACTCGGCACGACACACACTCGTCACGACACACACTCGGCACGACACACACTCGGCACGACACACACTCGGCACGACACACACTCGTCACGACACACTCGTCACGACACACACTCGGCACGACACACACTCGGCACGACACACACTCGGCACGACACACACTCGTCACGACACACACTCGTCACGACACACACTCGTCACGACACACACTCGTCACGACACACACTCGTCACGACACACACTCGTCACGACACACACTCGTCACGACACACACTCGTCACGACACACACTCGGCACGACACACACTCGTCACGACACACACTCGTCACGACACACACTCGTCACGACACACACTCGGCACGACACACACTCGTCACGACACACACTCGTCACGACACACACTCGTCACGACACACACTCGGCACGACACACACTCGTCACGACACACACTCGTCACGACACACACTCGTCACGACACACACTCGTCACGACACACACTCGTCACGACACACACTCGGCACGACACACACTCGTCACGACACACACTCGTCACGACACACACTCGTCACGACACACACTCGTCACGACACACACTCGTCACGACACACACTCGTCACGACACACACTCGGCACGACACACACTCGTCACGACACACACTCGTCACGACACACACTCGTCACGACACACACTCGTCACGACACACACTCGTCACGACACACACTCGGCACGACACACACTCGTCACGACACACACTCGTCACGACACACACTCGTCACGACACACACTCGTCACGACACACACTCGTCACGACACACACTCGTCACGACACACACTCGTCACGACACACACTCGTCACGACACACACTCGTCACGACACACACTCGGCACGACACACACTCGTCACGACACACACTCGTCACGACACACACTCGTCACGACACACACTCGTCACGACACACACTCGTCACGACACACACTCGTCACGACACACACTCGTCACGACACACACTCGTCACGACACACACTCGTCACGACACACACTCGGCACGACACACACTCGTCACGACACACACTCGTCACGACACACACTCGTCACGACACACACTCGTCACGCACACACTCGTCACGGCACACACTCGTCACGGCACACACTCGTCACGACACACACTCGTCACGACACACACTCGTCACGGCACACACTCGTCACGGCACACACTCGTCACGGCACACACTCGTCACGGCACACACTCGTCACGACACACACTCGTCACGACACACACTCGTCACGACACACACTCGTCACGACACACACTCGGCACGACACACACTCGGCACGACACACACTCGTCACGACACACACTCGTCACGACACACACTCGGCACGACACACACTCGTCACGGCACACACTCGTCACGGCACACACTCGTCACGGCACACACTCGTCACGACACACACTCGTCACGACACACACTCGTCACGACACACACTCGTCACGACACACACTCGTCACGGCACACACTCGTCACGGCACACACTCGTCACGACACACACTCGTCACGACACACACTCGTCACGACACACACTCGTCACGACACACACTCGGCACGACACACACTCGTCACGACACACACTCGTCACGGCACACACTCGGCACGACACACACTCGTCACGACACACACTCGTCACGACACACACTCGTCACGACACACACTCGGCACGACACACACTCGTCACGGCACACACTCGTCACGGCACACACTCGTCACGGCACACACTCGTCACGGCACACACTCGTCACGGCACACACTCGTCACGGCACACACTCGGCACGGCACACACTCGGCACGCACACACTCGGCACGACACACACTCGGCACGGCACACACTCGTCACGCACACACTCGTCACGCACACACTCGTCACGGCACACACTCGTCACGGCACACACTCGTCACGACACACACTCGGCACGACACACACTCGTCACGACACACACTCGTCACGACACACACTCGGCACGACACACACTCGTCACGACACACACTCGGCACGGCACACACTCGTCACGGCACACACTCGTCACGGCACACACTCGTCACGGCACACACTCGGCACGACACACACTCGTCACGACACACACTCGTCACGACACACACTCGGCACGACACACACTCGTCACGACACACACTCGGCACGACACACACTCGTCACGACACACACTCGTCACGGCACACACTCGTCACGACACACACTCGTCACGACACACACTCGTCACGACACACACTCGGCACGACACACACTCGTCACGACACACACTCGTCACGGCACACACTCGTCACGGCACACACTCGTCACGGCACACACTCGGCACGACACACACTCGTCACGACACACACTCGTCACGACACACACTCGGCACGGCACACACTCGTCACGACACACACTCGTCACGACACACACTCGGCACGACACACACTCGTCACGACACACACTCGGCACGACACACACTCGTCACGACACACACTCGTCACGACACACACTCGGCACGACACACACTCGTCACGACACACACTCGGCACGACACACACTCGGCACGACACACACTCGGCACGACACACACTCGTCACGACACACACTCGTCACGACACACACTCGTCACGACACACACTCGTCACGACACACACTCGGCACGACACACACTCGGCACGACACACACTCGGCACGACACACACTCGGCACGACACACACTCGTCACGACACACACTCGGCACGACACACACTCGTCACGACACACACTCGGCACGACACACACTCGGCACGACACACACTCGTCACGACACACACTCGGCACGACACACACTCGGCACGACACACACTCGGCACGACACACACTCGGCACGACACACACTCGGCACGACACACACTCGGCACGACACACACTCGGCACGACACACACTCGTCACGACACACACTCGGCACGACACACACTCGTCACGACACACACTCGGCACGACACACACTCGGCACGACACACACTCGGCACGACACACACTCGGCACGACACACACTCGGCACGACACACACTCGTCACGACACACACTCGTCACGACACACACTCGTCACGACACACACTCGGCACGACACACACTCGGCACGACACACACTCGTCACGACACACACTCGTCACGACACACACTCGGCACGACACACACTCGGCACGACACACACTCGGCACGACACACACTCGGCACGACACACACTCGGCACGACACACACTCGTCACGACACACACTCGGCACGACACACACTCGGCACGACACACACTCGGCACGACACACACTCGGCACGACACACACTCGGCACGACACACACTCGGCACGACACACACTCGTCACGACACACACTCGTCACGACACACACTCGGCACGACACACACTCGTCACGACACACACTCGGCACGACACACACTCGGCACGACACACACTCGGCACGACACACACTCGTCACGACACACACTCGTCACGACACACACTCGTCACGACACACACTCGGCACGACACACACTCGGCACGACACACACTCGTCACGACACACACTCGTCACGACACACACTCGTCACGACACACACTCGTCACGACACACACTCGTCACGACACACACTCGGCACGACACACACTCGGCACGACACACACTCGTCACGACACACACTCGTCACGACACACACTCGTCACGACACACACTCGTCACGACACACACTCGTCACGACACACACTCGGCACGACACACACTCGGCACGACACACACTCGGCACGACACACACTCGGCACGACACACACTCGGCACGACACACACTCGTCACGACACACACTCGTCACGACACACACTCGTCACGACACACACTCGTCACGACACACACTCGGCACGACACACACTCGGCACGACACACACTCGGCACGACACACACTCGGCACGACACACACTCGGCACGACACACACTCGTCACGACACACACTCGTCACGACACACACTCGTCACGACACACACTCGTCACGACACACACTCGGCACGACACACACTCGTCACGACACACACTCGTCACGACACACACTCGGCACGACACACACTCGGCACGACACACACTCGGCACGACACACACTCGGCACGACACACACTCGGCACGACACACACTCGTCACGACACACACTCGTCACGACACACACTCGTCACGACACACACTCGGCACGACACACACTCGGCACGACACACACTCGTCACGACACACACTCGTCACGACACACACTCGTCACGACACACACTCGTCACGACACACACTCGTCACGACACACACTCGTCACGACACACACTCGTCACGACACACACTCGTCACGACACACACTCGTCACGACACACACTCGTCACGACACACACTCGTCACGACACACACTCGTCACGACACACACTCGGCACGACACACACTCGTCACGACACACACTCGTCACGACACACACTCGGCACGACACACACTCGTCACGACACACACTCGTCACGACACACACTCGTCACGACACACACTCGTCACGACACACACTCGTCACGACACACACTCGGCACGACACACACTCGGCACGACACACAATCGGCACGACACACACTCGTCACGACACACACTCGTCACGACACACACTCGTCACGACACACACTCGTCACGACACACACTCGTCACGACACACACTCGTCACGACACACACTCGTCACGACACACACTCGGCACGACACACACTCGGCACGACACACACTCGTCACGACACACACTCGTCACGACACACACTCGTCACGACACACACTCGTCACGACACACACTCGTCACGACACACACTCGTCACGACACACACTCGGCACGACACACACTCGTCACGACACACACTCGTCACGACACACACTCGGCACGACACACACTCGGCACGACACACACTCGGCACGACACACACTCGGCACGACACACACTCGGCACGACACACACTCGTCACGACACACACTCGTCACGACACACACTCGTCACGACACACACTCGGCACGACACACACTCGGCACGACACACACTCGTCACGACACACACTCGTCACGACACACACTCGTCACGACACACACTCGTCACGACACACACTCGTCACGACACACACTCGTCACGACACACACTCGTCACGACACACACTCGGCACGACACACACTCGTCACGACACACACTCGTCACGACACACACTCGTCACGACACACACTCGTCACGACACACACTCGTCACGACACACACTCGTCACGACACACACTCGGCACGACACACACTCGTCACGACACACACTCGTCACGACACACACTCGGCACGACACACACTCGTCACGACACACACTCGTCACGACACACACTCGTCACGACACACACTCGTCACGACACACACTCGTCACGACACACACTCGGCACGACACACACTCGGCACGACACACAATCGGCACGACACACACTCGTCACGACACACACTCGTCACGACACACACTCGTCACGACACACACTCGTCACGACACACACTCGTCACGACACACACTCGTCACGACACACACTCGTCACGACACACACTCGGCACGACACACACTCGGCACGACACACACTCGTCACGACACACACTCGTCACGACACACACTCGTCACGACACACACTCGGCACGACACACACTCGTCACGACACACACTCGGCACGACACACACTCGGCACGACACACACTCGGCACGACACACACTCGGCACGACACACACTCGGCACGACACACACTCGGCACGACTAGGGCTGGGCGATATATATCGTTACCGCGATAGAAAACGTCAGTCATAATAGATTTTTTTATTCCGTGTATACCGCGAAATGCAAATAAGGAGGCGTGGTTAACTCTGATGCCGAGATTTGTCAAAGAAACCTGGAGAAAGCAGATCAAGAGGATCCACAGGAATTACATTTTCTAGAGGATTGTTGTTAACGTGATATCTTCGGGGGGGAAAGGCAGCCGTCGACTAGAGCAGAGCAGCAGCACTCAGGCTACAGTTTAGAGGAGCACGTTCACAACGGGGAAAGCATGAAGTTACTTGATAACATTTCATAGGCTATATCAATATCATTACGAGAAATAACCTTAAATAATGTATAGTTATCCGCATCTTTCCTTCTCTTATGTATAGTTACTTTTTAAACATGAAAAACTCATTCAGCATGAATGAACATCCTGCTTGTTAAAACGAATGTATAATCCTGTTTCTGAGGCAAAATTACTAAATATGCAGCGCGAGTTATATATTTTTTAACTTCAAACAATTGCCTACTGGACCAGTTGATAAAATCTTCCTTTGATTCGATCCGTGATTACAACTTAACTCTCAAATTAATCGATCGCATTTTGTTGATGTAAAAGACGCGCGCGTGCACATGCACTGAGAGGGAGCGCGCGGTGTTCGACGCACTGTTATAAGGTGTGTATAATTTAAACTACTTAGTCAACACTAACAGTAGCTGCGGTTTGGTTTTCATATTGCTGCTCTCCTTCTTGTCACTTCTGAACTGACGGGTTGCCAGATATGACAAAAAGAGCAAAACAAGCCCGTTGAAACAACAGTGTGTGCAGTCTCCGGTTGTGCAGGAATACCCTTCTCCGTTAAAAACGCAGTATAAGCACATGTGGTAAAAAAATATTATAATTATATTATATATATTTTAATTATATTATAAAATGCTGATTGATAATTGATGAAGTGATGATGAAGTAAAGCAATGCATGAGATTGAAAAATTATTTAAAGTTGAAATGCACACTATGAGTTGTATTTAATATTAATCTGTTGTGGGAAGTTCATCTAAAAGAGTGTTTTTTGTTTACTATATTTTGATATAAAAATAGTTTACCAAATAAATAATTTACCAAATAAAATAAAAATAAAACAAGGTGACATACTTTTCATTTCTAAAGTATTTGGGTTTATTTATTATACAAAGCTCTTTTTTTTTTTTTTCAGGATAACTATATAAATAACTATATCGTGAAATATATCGTTACCGTGAAATAAAATTAGTCATATCATATCGCCCACCCCTAGTCACGACACACACTCGTCACGACACACCGTTTCCCACAGTACCTCAGTGTAGTTGCGGTGGCTCTTGTCCAGAACCTTCAGCACGACGTCCATCTTGTGTATCTCTCCGTAATCTCCTCGCTCGCGCCGCACGCCCCGGAAGACCTGCGTGAACGTGCCCTGACCCAAACTCTCCCTCTGAACACACACACACACACACATCAGACCTGCGTGAACGTGCCCTGACCCAAACTCTCCCTCTGAACACACACACACACACACATCAGACCTGCGTGAACGTGCCCTGACCCACTGTGTGTGTGTGTGTGTGTGTGTGTGACTCACAGTCTCCAGGTCCTCCTTGTGGATCTTGTGGAAGATCATCTGGTTGACGTGTTTGAACTCGGAGGGCGAGAGAAGCGCGTCAGAGCTCTGGCTGTTCCTGCACACCAGCAGGTTGGATTTATCTAGAGTTGGACACACACACACACACACACATCACTTCCTGCCCAGAACACACACACACATCACTTCCTGCCCAGAACACACACACACATGTATATGGAATATCTGTGTTCCAGTTCCAGATCTCAAACGAGTCCCAGACAGAGATACGACACCAACTAGCTTTATCGCTATTATTGCGGGAACACTAATTATTATGGATGTGTGTGTGTGTGTGTGTATGTGTGAGTGTGTGTGTGTGTGTGTGTGTGTGTGAGTGTGTGTGTGTGTGTGTGTGTGTGTGTGAGTGTGTGAGTGTGTGTGTGTGTGTGTGTGTGTGTGTGTGTGTGTGTGTGTGTGTGTGTGTGTGTGTGTGTGTGAGTGTGTGTGTGTGTGTGTGTGTGTGTGTGTGTGTGTGTGTGTGAGTGTGTGTGTGTGTGTGTGTGTGTGTGTGTGTGTGTGTGTGTGTGTGTGTGTGAGTGTGTGTGTGAGTGTCACCTTTGCTGCGCGGCGGACAGCAGCGGCTCAGCTGGAACACGTGTGTGTCGGAGCGTAGCGCCTCCTTCTGGTAGCGTTGCAGTAACTCGCTCAGACTGGAGAAACTGCTCTTCCCGCCGCTCAACACGAACTCTCCCGACGCGGAGCGGACCACCAGACAGTGCTTGAACTCCAGCTGACCCTCGTGCTGCACACACACACACACACACACACACACACACACATGAGGTTAGTTACTGCAGTGGATTAACCATGATATAACACACACACACACACACCTCGAGGGTGATATAACACACACCTCGAGGGTGATATAACACACACACACACACCTCGAGGGTGATATAACACACACACACACACCTCGAGGGTGATATAACACACACACACACACCTCGAGGGTGATATAACACACACACACCTCGAGGGTGATATAACACACACACACACACACACACACCTCGAGGGTGAAGGACAGGTAGAACTGGTGGTAGTGTTTCGGGCTGCTCCTCAGGATATAAAGGCCTTTCTGATTCTCACAGCGACGCAAGCGACTGATGGCGAACTCCGTCCTGCGGGAACACACACCTCATTCATACACGTGTGTGTGTGTGTGTGCATTATATTATACGGCCGTCTGAAATGGGTTTCATTTTTCCCAAATTCAGTTTGTCCAGTTTTAAACAAACATTTCTGCATATATGTTTTTTCCTAGGTGTGTGTGTGTGTGTGTGTGTGTGTGTAGCTGAACTCACGACACAGGCCCGTGGCAGCTGATCTGCATGGCCTCCAGGAGTCTAGGGGGCGCCACCTCTTTACACAGGTAGTGATGCGCGTCTGTGGTGAGTCTGTAGTAGCCGTCGATCAGAGACACGAAGGACAGCGCTTCAGTCAGAGAACCGAACTCCAGCTCCTGTGGGAAACACACACACACACACACACACACACACTCAGACTAGAGGTCTTCTCGGATCCTAAAATATGAACACGACCCGAATCACTCCTTACCCGAACACGACGTGTATAAAATACAATTAAAAAAAGAAAAACCCAACCCGATTAAAACAAGACCCGAGTCCGACCCAGTACCATTTAGGTGACTTACTGACCCCGACTGACCCCGACTGGACCCCAACTGACCCCGACTGGCCCCGACTGGACCCGACTGACCCCGACTGACCCCGACTGACATGTGTGTGAGCGAGTTCAAGTGAGAGTGTGTAAGACTGTGTGAGAGTGAGTGTGTGAGTGTGAGAGTGTGTGAGTGTGTGTGTGTGTGTGTGTGTGTGTGTGTGTGTGTGTGTGTGTGTGTGTGTGTGTGTGTGTGTGTGTGTGTGTGTGTGTGTGTGTGTGTGTGTTACCAGGATCTGACTGTCCTGTCTGTTAATGGAGACGACCCGGTTCTCCACAGACCCGTCTCGGCTGCCCTGCTTCACACTGATGTCGATGACCTCAGAGAAATCACAGTAAACCTGCAGATCCTGAACACACACACACACACACAGAGAGAGAGAGAGAGTTCAGCATCGCTCGTCTCGCTCGTCCATATTCAGGTCAGTGTGGGAAACTTCAATAACACAAAAACTACTAGACATTAAACATTATTAAAGTCAATTAAACAAAATAAGAACAAATAAACTAATTACAAACAACAGCAAATAAACACCATGAAACTCTTCCTCCACTGTGTGTATCTTCACCTACAGATGAAGTGTGTGTTTCTGCGACACTTCTGTCATCAGTGTGTGTAGGTGATGAGTGTGTGTAGATGATCAGTGTGTGTAGATGATCAGTGTGTGTAGGTGATGAGTGTGTGTAGGTGATCAGTGTGTGTAGATGATGAAAATGACGGTGTGTGTTTTCAGCCATTCGACAGCCCTAGAAAACGCCTCTGATTGGTCAATGCACTCAACAGACGTGGACTGTGACTGACACACACACACACACACACACCTCTCGGGCTCCTGACTGATGCAACGGGAGCATTACTCTTTAGATTAATTGTGCAACGAAGCTCAGCTGTACCCTGATGATGTCACACGCACCTCTGGGTCCATGGCCTCCTGACCCCGGGACCAGCGGATGCCCTGGTTGCCGTTGACGACGATGGTGACGGCCCCGGCGCTGGCCTCGGTGACGAGGAAGCGCTCGGTGAAGAAGGCCGGCTGCAGCGACTCCAGGCTGAGCACGTACTTCAGCTTCAGGTCACGCGGACACGCTTTACACGCGCCGAACTGATGGATGAACCTCCTGAAGCGGAAGCGGATCCTCTTCCGGGTCACCAAGTGCTGGCTCTGGATGTGTGCCCGCATGTTCTTCGGGAGGAACGACTTGTAACTGCGGATCCAGACAGCAGAGGTCAGGCTAGGCCAGGTCAGAGGTCAGAGGTCATTTTATGAGTCTCACCTGTTGTGGTTGTAGATGTCAATAGGGGATTTGCCCTTTTCTTTGGCCAAACGCATCATATCGATGACAGCCAATCCCAAACACTCTTCCTGAAACTCCAGGCTGATGGGAACGCTGACCGAGCCACTCAGAAAATCTGACCTCCACTGAGAGAGGGGGGGGGGGGGTGGAGAGGGAGGGCAGGGGAGAGGGAGGAAGAGGGAGAGAGAATTTTAAATACAGCTTTATTATAACAGTTTGTTATATGCCCAACATCACAGCACTTCATAATACCGGTTGTTGCGTAAACTAGCTGAACGATTTTGGAAAATAATCTAATTGTGATTTTTTTAACCAATATTGCGATTGTGATTTAATATGCGATTTAAAAAAAAAAAGTTATTTACCTTCTGTATTAGTGGACAAAGACAAGCAATAAATCATTGTACAGTAGGGATGGGAATCTTTAGATAGCTCATGATCCGATCTACTTTTTTTCTTATTAATTAATCTTAATAACTCTTAAAATATGGATTTAATTACATGTGTAAAAACACATACTAATATAAAAAAACATTTAATTAAACCAATTACATGTTAAGAATTTTAAATAGGCTATATAAAATAATATAGCTTCAAAATATAAAAGCTAGTAAATAAAGAGAAACAAAAAAAAACATTACAAGCAATAAAGAAAGAGTGGTCTCAGTATTTAAAAGTAGGCTGTCTGAATGTTTTTCATTCAAGAGCTGGAGTGATTTCCCCTCAGTTTAGATACGATAAGCTGCATACACACTAATGCATATATATCTCTTTTCAAATTGTAAATGTGGTTTGTCCTGTTGGTTTAAGATATAACTGACCGTGTTTACATTAATTTTGCGTCATAAAAGCATTTTGACATGCAAGTACATTTATCAATGAGTCGCTCACGGCCGCATGCACGAGCGCTCTTCACAAAGCACGCGTTAGTATTTTGAAATGAAAGCAGCCTTCTCAGTGATTTTAATGGTTTTAAAATATAAGCCGACTGCATTCCAAAAGACATAAATAATGCCTCTGTGAAGCATTTGTAAAGAAAATTCCCGCGGGAGAGAACGCGCACTGCAACAGTGTAACGTTATAACATCAAGCAAAGCGGCAAAACCTGTTCAATGAAGCCCGCGAATGTCCTTGTAATTTGGTTCAACCCTGACCTTTATAAAATAACGTTACTATGTTTTGTAAGGTTCGAGCGGTGTCGTGTGTGTGAGGAAGAGAGCGAGCGAGAAAATAGAAGCAAGCAGATTCAGAACACGGTTCGTTTCTAAAGCACGCGCAGCGTCATCACGCATCTGTGTTTAAAAACTATAAGCTCATACTCGATTCTGAAATTCTCTGAATCGATCCAGGATTGTTGAGGAGAGAATAAACAACACAATAAACTGTTCTTTTCTGGACGCCAGACCGCGTAGCGTGGCAAGTTGATGCTTTATCTTGCAGACTGCTTTTCTCCCGCGTGTCAAGTGACCAGTGTAATCGCAGCAAATGCAATTAATCGTTCAGCCCTAGCGTAAACCATAAATGTTTTCCCTTCATGTTTCACACTTAGAGATCCAGCGTTCGCTCCAGAGAATCCAAAACCATGCTGACCTGTCTCTCCTATCTGCACGACATCACGTGATTCAGAGCCGCTGGTTCCACCCTAGAGATCGTTAGCCGGCTAACCCCGCCCCCGAAGCGAACTAGCTCACGCTCCAACGCTTCGTGAATCGTGAGATGTGAACCGCAGCACATTTGAAATCGTGATTTTAGAAGACGCCGCATGGAGTGACTCACATCAAGTCATGTTGATCATAACGCCATTTTCAATGATCTGATCGTCAAGATTCTGCACTTTCAAAAAAACTACAACAGAGGAAGAAGACATATCTTCACAGCAAATTATGTGCCATGATTAAACAAACAAATCCAGCATTATGCACACAATCTGCTTTGCAAAGGAAAACTCGACTCGTAAACAAACAAAGCAATTTGCAAAGGTCAACAAAGGTCAATAAGGTCACAAAGGTCAAAATCCAAAAACATAAAAGACAAACACTAGAAACCGAGTGGAGATAACACCGGCAGTGTGGGGCCGACGTACTCGACTCGGTGACAAACACCGACACAGACAGTATAACAGGGTGACCAGAAACAGCTGTAAGGCAATAAACAATCAGTGACAGACGGGATCATGGGAAATGTAGTGAGAATGCATAGACACCGTGAACACTGAGGACCTCTAGTGTCTAACCCAGGGAATAAACAAAGGCTGTGACAACCGCGCATCTCGCAACACATCCGGCTTGCTGAAACACACGGGATAAAAATAACTCAAAATATAAAAGAGGACTTGAATAAGCCCGTTACCGGCACGTTTGACAAACTATGTTTTATTTCCTCTTTCCATATGGTGAATAATAAATGTGTATCATTTTAATTAACTTGTTACACAATGGAGCCTAACTTACTTTAATAATTATTTGACATTATTTAACCCTAACCCTACTTTTACAGAATTATTCCTTGGCATCCTCACGTACTAAACTGCGTTTGTTTAATTGTTAGCGTGCTGGAGCTACGCTATCACGCCAGTGCAGAGAGAAGTTAGCATGTGGAGAGAGAACACACACACACACACACACACACTCACTCACACACACTCAGAGCTGGAAATGCAAAGCTGGTGTGTCTCTGCAAAGAAGCTTCGCTGTTTGGAATATATTCAAGACGGCTCTAGAGGTGTGTCGAGCGATATCGCTGACCCCTGACCTGCGCTAAAAACTAATCGAAGGATCATTTTACTGACTTGGTTTTATATTCTAACGATAATAATAGTTGTGTTGTCTAATCAGACCGAATCACGAGCCGTAGTCGAGGCTCTCCTCACCTGAGCGAACAGGTACGCCATGGTGATGTCATCGAGCACAGGTGCCTCTGAACTCTTGCTGACCCCGTACCTGCGGGCCGAGTGCGGGCCGGCTCCGGTCCAGCCGGGGAAGTAGAACCTGCGGGCGGAGAGCAGTGAGACAGAGCCGTGCACACACACACACACACACACGACACCGGCGCGGAGGCTCACCTGATCCGGAACAGCAGCGTCTCATTGGCTGACGCCTCCAGCTTCAGCACGTGATTGGGCGGCAGCCACACACGGTCTCGCTCCCTCATGAGCCCGAACAGACTGAGGTGCGTAGGGCTCACACCTGTCTCACACACACACACATCAGCACATTAGTGACCTTTGACCTCTCACACATCAGCAGTGACCAACACACACACACACACTCTGTCTCTGTGTGTGTGTGTGTGTGTGTGAGAAGGACAGATGGGTGGAGCTGCTTCCTCTTTCTTGTAAAGTAGATCAGTGTCATGCACTGTCTTACTGAAACCCTGAACCCCCAGATGGGTAAACAGGAAGTGGCGAGAGTGGGAACAGGAAGTTTACCACCCAACATTCACACTCCTGCCACAGTGTTGCAGAAGCAAGCCTTCGCCCTCTGAACACGCTGAACACACACATCTTAGATCTTACTGTCATAATGTAATTACACCGATGACACGTGACGCCATGAAACGCTTGATGAATATTAACATTCAATTTAACTTCTGCGCAAAACTGGAATACGGCAGAAAACATTTGCGAATAAAGCAGCGTTTCCATCCCATGAGCTCAAGAGAACAGAATCATCACTTCCTGTGAAACATCAGCGATGACAGCGAGTCTCTGTACCATCACAAACGAGTGTGTCTCGAGCGCCAGCTAACTCCGGGAACACACTCGTGTGTGTGAGACGCTTCTGGAGGGCATTACACCCATTCACTCTGATCACACACTTCCACTAGAGACGCTGCGATGCCATTGGTCCGCTGGTTACTCCAGTTATCCAATCACAGCCTCCGCTGAGACGCACACGGTTTGAGGGATTTCTTCAGTTGATGTGTTTCTGTTTCTGTCGTAGTTCATGTGCTCGTCTTCTAATCGGATGCTAAAGATCCGCCTCAGTGTTCACACACACACACACACACACAACACACTCCTGCGCGGCGCTGATGCAGATCTCCTCAGTGTTCACACACACACACACACACACAACACACTCCTGCGCGGCGCTGATGCAGATCTCCTCAGTGTTCACACACACACACACACACACACACACACACACTCACCACACTCCTGCGCGGCGCTGATGCAGATCTCCTCAGCGGTGTATTCTCCTGCTGGGAGAGTCAGTGGCTCGTCTCTGCACCAGTACAGGTGCACCAGCAGGGCGGCGCTGCACTTTTTCCCGCTCACAGCCGTCTCCATGGTAACCATCAGAGCTTCACCTGCGGAGACACACACTCTTTAGTTTACAACATCAGCTTCTCAGGAAAAAACTCATAATACATAACACACAGCACACATCATCAGCACATCCCCCACAGTCATCAGCCGCTCCTCATGATGATGTCACGATGATGTCATGATGACGAGCTCGTTTAGCAGAACAACTGCAGGAGCGTGCTTGCCTACGCAATATCTGAGGTTCATTTGTGTGTGTGTGTGTGTGTGTGCATGAGAGAGAGAGAGAAAGAGAGAGTGTGTGTGTGTGTGTGTGTGTGTGTGTGTGTGTGTGTGTGCATGAGAGAGAGAGAGAAAGAGAGAGAGAGAGAGTGTGTGTGTGTGTGTGTGTGTGTGTGTGTGTGTGCTGTTATCTGGCGTACACACACACAGCAGCACTGAAGGGCTGAGTTATGATAACGATGGAAACTCATTTCTGTCACCGGATAAAACAAAGAAGCTTCTGACATTTAATTTCGCAAATGAGAACACAAACACACACACACACACACACACTTCATGAGCTGCTGCGAGAGTACACACACACACACACACACACACACACACAGGGTCAGCGTTATTCCCATTAGCAGAGAGACTCTTCAGCAGTGGCGCAGCCTATATATATATATATATATGTGTATAGAGAGATGTGAATGTTTGGTACGCATACTAAAGATATATTCTAGTTTACGTTGCAATTTCTGTGTGTTTTGTAGTTAACTGACTGGTGTTTTTAAACATGTGTTTTGTGGTTAAAAGGCGAAAGAGCTGCGGTTAACAGTGTCTGTCTGTTTATATGGTTTATCACACAGGATCCGTTATGAAAGTCACCTTCCAGCACAACCAGCTTTGTGTGGAAAATTATTTTATTCAAAACGTCTAAAATAACAACGCAGAGAAACAACCGCTACATGAAATATAAAATATGAGTGGAATAACTTAAAAAAGTAAATATGTTTCAGTGCAACACAAGTCCATCATATCGGCTTATAATCATCATGAGGACATTGAAATATGTGTTTGGGACATGATGATACTTCTGCTTTTCTAATCAGGGTCTTAAAAAACGATTTAGCTTTATCAATACATCAGCTTTCAGAAATGAAGCATCGTCGGTATCGACATCTCCTGATCATGTGACCCTCTCACGCCCGTTCCAGACCCGTATTACCAGATAAGAATAACTACATCTAATGAAATAAATACCTTGACAACAACATTAACAATATCATATAACATTTCTTCATCCAAAAGGGGAAAAATCTTGAAAAGCCCCCAAAAAGTGTTCATACTTAGACGAAGTATTATTCTCCCAGTTTGTCAGGGTTGAGTTGTTCATATCCACCGAGTCACGTCTCCTGTGTGTGTGTGTGTGTGTGTGTGTGTGTGTGTGTGTGTGTGTGTGTGTGTGTGTGTGTGTGTGTGTGTGTGTGTGTGTGTGTGTGTGTGTGTGTGTGTGTGTGTGTGTGTGCGTGCGTGCGTGTGTGTGTGCGTGTGCGTGTGTGAACATGAGGATGACCGCCGGAAAAACCCTCCGGATTCAAAGCGAAACAGAAACAGGATTTTCCCGTCAGTGGATCTTAAAGGACGCGCGCGCCCGCAGAACTACAACAAAACACCAATAATCCAAACCCACAAACAAAACAACCTCCTAAAGCTTCAATCTTCCCAACGGCTGCTGTTAGGTCGTTTATTAATATCTCCAGCGTCAAGGTAAAAGTGTTTGTGTTTATTTACTAAAGTTGGTTACTCACTCCGCTGATTCTGTTGTCATGGAGACCCGACCCGAACCGAACCGCATCACCGGATCAAACCTAACCCGAGCATGTGTGTCCCGTTAACGGCTGTCAGACTCTCATGCTCACGCCACGGAGCGCATCAGAACCTGGAGAACCGAACCTCGTTCACGGATCGGGATTCAGAAACACACTCATAGATCCGCACGAACTTCCACTGCGATCACTCGTTACGCCGCGAGCGCGCGCACGCACAGAAGCTGCTGCGTCAGTGGGCGGGGTTTGTGCCTCAACGTCATCGTGGTTCAAACGGACATTGAAGTTGGGAAATAATAATTTATGTTATACTTGCAATATTGGAAACTGCACAATGTATTTTCTTTTATAATGGAGAGGAATGTTCTTGTAAACTGTGCAATTGTTGAATTAAAAAAAAAAAAAAGTTGGGAAATAATAATAATAAAAAAAGTTGGAAAATAATAAAATATTCAAGTTTTTATTCACAATATAAATTTAATTATATAATTTTAGTTTCTACTATTACATTTCCTATGCGTTAAATAAAACAGAATGCACTTTTTTGTTTAATTAAAAAATGTTGAATGGCGTTGCATTATTATTCAGTCTTTTCCCCCTGAAGTTCGTTCGTCACGCTGTAGGACCCTTTAAAATGAAATAAATAAATAAATAAATAGATAAAAAAAATAACTGGTTAAAATGGAGCACCTAAAACACACAGGTTTCTGGCTTTCACAGATATGATTTAGCAAAATCCATCCGAACATCTTTGTTCGTTTTGCAGTGTTTCATGTTTCTGCTTCTCGGATAGAGCCAAGTGGGGATTTTTGATTTCCTCATTTGTAAGTTATTTTGGATAAAAACATCTCCTGAAAACCACTATTATGCTAATTTAAGGACAGCTCTGCAGACACATGTGCATCACCTACACACCGCCACCTAGCGGACTCGCACTCAATATGCAGCGATATTATTGATCTCCTGGATGGTGACATCAGTATACATGTATAATAAATTAACTAAATTAATATTTTTTTACATCAAAAATGAACCATCACTGAACTGACTTCTGCTGGACTGTGAAGCTATTTTCTTCTGGAAACAAACTTGGTTGAATTATTTTGCTGTTATCTCTGTAAAGCTGCTGAAACGGTGCTGTAAAAAGCGCTGTATACACTCTAAAAAATGCTGGGTTGTTTTAACCCAATTTTGGGTCAAATATGGACAAACCCGAAATGTTGGGTTAAAAATGTAATGTAAAAATTTAACCCAACGGCTGGGTTAGTCCATATTTGACCCAAAGTTGGGTTAAAACAACCCAGCATTTTTTAGAGTGTAACATTTACATATATTCATTTAGCTGACCCTTTTATCCAAAGCGACTTACAATTGCTATATATACGTATGTCAGAGGTCGCACGTCTCTGGAGCAACTAGGGGTTATAAGTGTCTTGCTCAGGGACACATTGATTCGAACCTGGATCTCTCACACCAAAGGCATGTGTCTTATCCACTGCGCCTCCACCACCCCCAGTGATGGTATAAATAAAGCTAACGTCCTCTGACGCCACAGATGCAGAGCTGCCCTGAAATATCTATTCTTTAGGAGACTCTTGCAGGTAAAAAAAAATGTTGTAACGTCATGTAACATATAAAGAGTGATGTCACTGACTTTAGCTTGGGAGGAAAGGGGTGGGGGTGCTAAATCAGATATATGTCCAGTACAATATATGTATACAATAAGAATTTTCGAAAGAAATAACATTGCGATGTCAGAAACGGAATCAGACACACGTTTGTCACACAAGACAAACAGACACATCCAATCTGATGGAGTTTGGTTCCTTGCCACTGTCGCCTTGCTTTTGACTTGCTTTGAGCTTGCTCAGTTGGGGTTATTTATTTAGTGTTTAGCAATGTTGTTGATCTGTGTTGTGCTACTTACATGTTATCACTGTGAAGCTGCTTTGATACAATCTGTATTGTGAAAAGCGCTATATAAATAAATGTGACTTGACTTGACGTTTGTGTGCATTTTGTTCAGAGATTTCACCGGTGAGAATAGAGTGTCTGCAACGGTGATAAGCGATAGATCGAAGCGCGTGTCCGAGTGAAGACTGTGCGCGCGCCACAAGAGACATTTCGTATTCATGTCAAAAACAATGATTAAAAAAAGTAATCAATTACGTAATGCACGTCACCTTCAATGCCTTACTTTGCTTGTTATCTTTAATGTGTTATTAACATATTAGCCAATATAATGCATGTTACCTTTAATGCGTTACTTTAAATAAAAAAAGTAATCCGATTAAGTAACGCATGTTACTCCCAACAGTGCTCATTTCAGAAGAGATTGAAAACTCCTGATCGCTAGTTTTTCACTTGATGCCCTAAAAGCAATAACAACACCTACGAAAAACAATCCTGACTGAGGTTGTCAGAATTCATGCATGAAAGGGTTAATAAGAATAAAAAGATTTATTCACCTTCCACCTGTTTGGTAGCCTTTGAATATTTCATCGATATGAGGAAAATAAAGTATCAGAGCATATCAGTCAAACAGACATGCAGTCAATATGGAAACACAAATGAACTGTGATTTGTTTATTTGTAATAAAGTCCACATGTGTTTGTGTGTCGCTCAAAGAGAGAGAGAGAGAGATGATTTATAGGATTTTTTTAAACATAATTTTATGGAAAAATACCAATATTTGTAATCACATTTAACCAGTAAAACATTTAACCAGTAAAACAGTAAAAGTAAACACGGACAAAAACAAAATATGAGGTGCAATAATAAATAAGTGTCCTGTGAGGATTATTTAGTGTCTGAGGAGAGCAGCTGTGTCTTCAGTGTGTGTGTCATGACGGCTCGGCGGCCAGCGCGCGTGTCAGCTCCCGGTAGAAGCGCACCAGTCCCGCAGCCATGGCCGTGTCCACTGCGCTCTGCGGGATCATTCCCCTCAGGTCCGTCTGGATGAAGCCGGTCAGAAGACTGACCGCGGGATCCTCCGTCGGCACACAGAACCAGCCACACGGGTGATTAAAGCCCCGAACCAGCCCGGGGGTCTGCTCCGAGTGCTCCACGCTCACGCCTGCACACACACACACACACACACACACAGTCAGGAGTCAGCTTCTCCAGCGTGCGGCTCGAGCTGATGGGCGAGACACTGACCGCAGGACAGCAGGCCGCGCTGATAATCACAGGTGTAGGAGAAATCCACAAACTCCCGTGGAGAGATGATGTTCCACAGCTGGCCAGCAGTAGAGTACTTCACAACACAGCAGCCCTGGACACACACACACACACACACACACACTCCAGCTCAGCTCTGCACACACTTCTATCGAGACACACAGAAACACAGATTTAACCCTGTAAAATACTCAGTCATATAACGCACATCATCAAGGCTCTGGATGACCAACTCAATCCGATAACCTGCCGATCGCGGTCAGGGTTAGAGTTAGGGTCAGGGTTAGAGTTAGGGTCAGGGTCAGGTCTCTGACGGAGTTAGGGTTAAACTTAGGATAGCAAGTCAACTCATTTTTTGGCGTAGGTCTACATTATGTTAACTACTACTAATAGTAAATTAAAAAGATAGACCTACATCTAACACATCACACTCCACTGGATTTCAGTAGATTTACTCACTAACGTTGTTGTGGAAACACGATAAGAATGCAAACTGAATATGGCAGTATCGTGCTACAGCGCACATTATATCAGCTCAACACATCATGTGTTAATGCAGCGGTAGAGTCACACTCGCAGGACACTGCACTTATTCACAATCACAAAAGTTCATTATTTGCTCGTGCTTTAAAGCTTTGCCGGGTAAACATTTCATTGATGTTCTGTTCTGACATGATCGCACTTTTTCTATTAACAAAATATTCGAGAGCAAGTACAGAGTGTTTGTGGAAAATGATCTAAGACTGAAACGGTCCCCCATTCGGCCTAACAACGCTGCATTATGTAAGAACATCCAGGCACATCCTTCACTGATCAAACTGGTGATGTGGATGGAGAGGTGGTAGGCCTATTCTGTGTGGTTTTTACTACAATTAAGTTTACTGTTTTCTATTTAGTTTACTATTGCTAATGTGTTCTCTTTTTATTATTTTACAGCAGAGAAGTTAAGAAAATACACAATGTTATCAAGCAATACTTATCAGTATGTGAAAAGTTAACAACAGCTTTAATGAAATGTTGGATATGTGTTGTAGGCCTATTGTCTGTGAGATGTGGTGCATATCTGTTTAAAATAATTATGTATATAAGTGCCCTGGATGTGCATCCCACAAATCTCCATCAACTGCAAGATGCTGTCCTATCAATATGGGCCAACATCTCTAAAGGATGCTTTCAGCACCTTGATGAATCAACGCCACGTAGAGTTAAGGCAGTTCTGGAGGCCAAAGGGGGTCAAACACAGTATTAGTGTGGGGTTCCTTACAATCCTTTAGGTGAGTGTGTATATATATAAGTCTGACAATGATTTCATATCAGGCTTTCAGCGTTTAAGGGCTTTCATAGAATGATTAACCCTGCGGTTTAATTACAGCGCGTGGCAGACATAAATCTGCAAGACTGTAAGAATAATCTAAAAATAATGATGTGTAGGGTCTTTATGGAAAGCTTCTCGCGTGTTGTTGAACATTCACCAGCTTCATAACTCAGTTGCACATTAACATGGACATTCACCTCGTCCAGAGTCTCCACGATCTCCAGTGACGTCATCAGACTGTCCCACTCCATCCTGCGGGGTCCGGGAATCATGAACTCGATGATCCTGCGCGGGTTATCCGGCACAGTTCCTTCGGCTTTATATCTGCACAAACAAACCATCGATCATAACCGGTTCCCCCGATTGGTGCAGCTGTTTAGCGACTTTAAACTCACAGAAAGCCGCTGAACTCCCCCGATGGTTTCCTCCAAACGGTCACATCCTTCTGAAAGAAACGAAGGAGAACTGACGTGTTTGAAACGCGCTAAACTCACGCGGGAAACATCGAACTGACAGGATTTAAAGGGAGTTAACTGACTGATTTCTTAGCGATGTTCCACTCGGTTTCATTCAGACTGTGATACGAGACGAGCGTCTCCCGAAGCCGCCGGGATAAACTGTCCATCTAAACACAACATTACTCATATTATCGTGTTATTAATTTACTGCTGCCCATCTAAACACACGATTAGCTATTCAGATTATCGTGTTATTAATATGTACTAACTGCCCATATAAACACGATATTACTGATATTATCATCTGAAACACAATATAACAGCTATTATCATGTGATTAACAACTGGGTCACATAAGAAAATATTAATTATATAAAATATTAAATATAACAACAAATTGTGTTGCTAATAACGATGTGTTCATTTGCATATCATTTACGTAATAACTGCCTAGCTGAACTGCAAACTATTCAAAACTGACTTTATCTGATGCATTTAAATCAAAATAAAATCAACTATTGTAATTCTAATTGTAACTCTTAAATAAGTTTTCTTAAGTAACTTAATTTACAAACTTTCAGAAAGCGTCTAAAATCACAAACAGCTGATCAAACATCTATAATGAATGAGAGCACGTAAATGGATGAATAAATAAATATGATCATGTCGTACCGTGTTGGCGAATATGAAGGTGATTTTAGCCCGTTGATTTCTGCATTTCTGCACGATGTCAATACGCTGGACAGCCAATCGGAAGCGTCGAACCCGCCTTCAATGTATTTTCCCTCAGGTGATTGGTCAAGCGCAGGTTCGGGGAGCTCATTCTCGTGAGCTGATTGGCTTTTTAAAATCTCGGATGTTATTCAGTCAGTCTCTCAGCTGCGCTACAGTAATGAGACACCAGAGGGCGCAAAACACAGTCTCACACAATCACTCCGCTTTATTTCTCCAATCACAGTCAACAAACACACAGAAGATGCAGTTTCATCCACTCAGAAGTCTATATTAGTAAACCATCATCTCATGTTAAAACAGACAAATTACCAAAAAAAAAACGAATAACAATATAAAAGCTGAGCAGGGTATTTGGCTAGTGAAGTGTCATGTGTCGTGGCCGAGGAGCCTCTGCATGCGGCGGATCTTGCGCTTGTTCTTGGGCAGGATCTTGTTGTACTGGCCGCTTCTGATCAGCTGCTCTTTGCTGTGGTGGACCTGAGCGCCGTGCTGGAGCTGGAAGGAGCACAGCGCCTGGAGAGGCTTGAGGAGAACCTGCACACACACACACACACACACACACACACATTAGTTCAAAGTTCATTTTAAAATTCACTAGTTCATTCATAGTTATTTTTTTTCCCATAAGTTGCGAGCTTTTTTATTTTTATTATTGCCACAGCCCATATAAAACCACAGACAACAATTTTTTCATCGACGGGCAGTTTGCATAGAAATGTATGATTTTTCCCATCCTTACCCACCTCGTCAAAAAAGCAGTTTAAATGATCATACGACGCCTCCTCGCTCGACGGCGGCGCGACACTGGTGTCTTGTGTTGCCAGATTGGGTGTTTTTTCGCTACATATTAAGGCCTCTTTACGTGTGTTTAGGGGGGTTTTCACCTGGAAGGCTCTATAGAAATCTGGCACCCTATTGTACGATGTTAAACTGAGAGAGCGTGCGTTCACACACACACCAGAATGAACGCGTTCACATCAGGCAGTAATACAGTACGTTCAGTTCGAACAAATTATGAACGCGTTCAAGGCACAACACTGCATATTAGACACACACACACACATATATCACACACACATTTATCAGACACTCGCACACACACACCTCCTGGATGTTGAGGTTGTTCTCCATGATGGCTAGTGCGACGGCTGCACACTCCAGCGTGGACACACACATGTTGTTGGGTTGTGTGCGAATCACGTACTGACTGGAGGGGGCGCTGCGGAGCTGGACCTGCGGCACAGAGGACAGGTAAACACTCGCTGGGCTCCTATTGGCTGATCTCACACGAGTGACAGGTTGTGTGTGTGTGTGACCTGTCGGGGCAGCTGCAGCAGAGGGTTCCTCAGGAACATGTCTTTAGCTTGACTCCAGGTGCCGTCGATCAGGATGACGCTGTGAGTCGCGGAACTGAAGCTCAGATCCTCCAGACTCTCGGCAGCGGCTCCGGGATACAGCAGGAGAGAGGAGGAGTCTCGACACACAGCCGCCAGATCAGGGTACCTGACACACACACACACACACCTGCGGGAGTCTCGACACACAGCCGCCAGATCAGGGTACCTGACACACACACACACACACACACACCTGCGGGAGTCTCGACACACAAATACATCTAAATGACGTCATATGCTCTCATCGGAATGCGCAACAGTTAGTTCATGCGTTCATTCTAGATTATTGTAATGTTCTGGGTGGGTCAAATTAGGCTGCACAGTTTAGATCAGCCGGAACCGGGAACACGTCCCGTGAATCCTGACGTACTCGGTACATCATAAGAAGGATGGCGTCAGATCTGCCGGTTGAGATGAGCGAGAGACGCCCGACCTGAGACACACACACACACACACACACACACACACTCACCTATCTTCAGAGAAGCGGCGTCCCACGAACACTCTGCACTTCCCCGGAGCGAGACAGGCCGCCAGCAGCGGAACCGTGCGCAGAACACGACTCTCCTGACGGGCGAGAGGAGGGTCATGTGACGCGTCAGGGAGAGTGTGTGTGAGGTGTTCAGAGACAGTGTGTGTGTGTGTGTGTGTGTGTGCACACCTCGGCCGGATGCTGGACGATGTAGAGAGATGTGGAGACGTCGAGAGGAAGAGCCGGGAGATACGGACACAAACACACCTTTACCGGCCGACTGATGGAGACACAACACACAACTTACTGTTACGAACACGTGTGTGTGTGTGTGTGTGTGTGTGTGTGTGTGTGTGTGTGTGTGTGTGTGTGTGTGTGTACATGTTTTTCTATCCCGGTGGGGACTTAAACCTGAAGACTCATGGGGACTCGTGTCACTGTGGGCCTAAATGGGGTAAACAAACCATACAGAATTATTTTTGTTTTGAAAATGTAAAAATGCAGAATAGCTCCTGTGATGGGTAGGGTTAGGGTGTGTGTGTGTGTGTGTGTGTGTGTGTGTGGGGGGGGGGTTAGGCTGTGTGTGTGTGTGTGGGGGGGGGGGGGGTAGGGTTAGGGCAGTGTAAGGGGGTAGAATATACAGTTTGTACAGTGTAAAAACCAACCAAGATAGTAAACCAGAGACTGTGTGTGTGTGTGTGTGTGTGTGTGTGTGTGTGTGTGTGTGTGTGTGTGTGTGTGTGTGTGTGTGTGTCTCTCACCAGCATCTGCGGCAGGTCGGGCGTCTCTCGCTCATCTCAACCGGCAGATCTGACAGCATTGAGAACCCTTCATCATCATCATCATCTTTCTCTTTCGGTTCCTCCTCATCATCATCGTCGTCATCATCATCATCATCCTCGTTCATTTCTCCTGTGTCTTCATTCAACTCCGAGTTCATTGTGTGTTTTCGTCCAGTGTGATCAGTCCACTTCCGCTTCCGCTGACGTATGTAAGAAAGATGGCGGCGCGCGGAGGAAAGCGTGCAGCGGAGAGATCGGCGCAGATCAAGGCTAAAAGAGCGAAATTAAACGGCAACAAATCAGCACAAACCGAGAGAAAGACGAAGAGCGTGTCCTTTACACTAGATAAAGAAGAAGCGAGTCCGAACTCTCGCGAGAACATCATCAGCGTCCCGCCGCCCGTCAGCGCGGTGAGAAACACATTCATGACATCATCACTGCACGTCTTTACAAACTACTGCGTGTCTGCATATCTATGTATATGTATGTGTATATGTATATGTATGTGTATATGTATATGTATGTGTTGTTAAACTGTAGTGTAGGAATGTAAATGAAACATTGAATTTAAGGCTGGATGTAAACAGTAGAAACAAGATGAGAATATTTACAGTTAATGTCTCTCATTTACGTGAGTGTGTGTCTGTAGCTTTTAGATATAATAATCTAGTGTTTTATGTTGTTCTGAATGTTTGTTCTTCAGGGAAAATGGACAAACAAAGAGCGAGTGTTGGTGTTTTCCTCTCGAGGGATCAGCTTCAGGACGAGACACCTGATGCAGGACCTGAAGACCATGATGCCGCACAGCAAAGCCGGTAACACCGCCTCAGATCAGCTATAAACCACCTCAGACCAGCTTTAACCCCATTAAACCGCCTCAGACCAGCTATAAACCACCTCAGACCAGCTTTAACCCCATTAAACCGCCTCAGATCAGCTATAAACCACCTCAGACCAGCTTTAACCCCATTAAACCGCCTCAGATCAGCTATAAACCACCTCAGACCAGCTTTAACCCCATTAAACCGCCTCAGACCAGCTATAAACCACCTCAGACCAGCTTTAACCCCATTAAACCGCCTCAGATCAGCTATAAACCACCTCAGACCAGCTTTAACCCCATTAAACCGCCTCAGATCAGCTATAAACCACCTCAGACCAGCTTTAACCCCATTAAACCGCCTCAGACCGGCTATAAACCACCTCAGACCAGCTTTAACCCCATTAAACCGCCTCAGACCAGCTATAAACCACCTCAGACCAGCTTTAACCCCATTAAACCACCTCAGACCAGCTTTAACCCCATTAAACCACCTCAGACCAGCTTTAACCCCATTAAACCGCCTCAGACCAGCTTTAACCCCATTAAACCGCCTCAGACCAGATTTAAATGAAACATGAAATCTCACTCTGTTTTTCTTCCAGACACCAAAATGGACAGAAAAGACAAACTGTTTGTGGTTAACGAGGTACTTCAGTTGCTTCCACACACACACACACACACACACACACACACACACACACACACACACACACACACACACAGGCCTGATGTTTTGATTCTCAGCTCTTGTGTTTCAGGTGTGTGAAATCAAAAACTGCAACAAGTGCATCTTCTTTGAAGCCAAGAAAAAGCAGGATCTTTACATGTGGTGAGAAAACACGCAGATTACACGCGAGAGAGAGTGTGTTTGCTCACATCCTCTGTTGTTCGCAACAAATTGTGTGCAATTTTCTTCTAGAAACAAACTTGTTATATTCTTTTCATGTTAGCACTGTGAAGCTTCTTTGATACAGTCTGTGTTGTAAAAATATAAATAAAGGTGACTTGACTTGTTGTGTTTCAGGATCTCCAACGTTCCTAACGGACCCTCGGCCAAGTTTCTGGTTCAAAACGGTAGCGTTCAAACGCATTTACACACAATCATGTTGATGGATTGCTTCTCTTTATAACTGTACCTGTATGTAAATGAGCTCTGTTAGGATTGGCTGATGCCATCATGAGCTCGTGTTTGACCGCTTCCAGCTCTGAATGTCACGCATGTGTTCAGTCAATATAACTATCATGAGGCCGTATTTATTTTGTTTATAGTTCACACTCTGGCTGAGCTGAAGATGACCGGAAACTGTCTAAAAGGGTCCAGGCCTCTGCTGTCCTTCGACCCGGTGAGTGAAACACACAGACTCTCTCACACATATGGCGTATTTCCACTGCATGGTACGGTACGGCTCGCTTTAAACGGTAGCGCCTCTGTTGAGGTTCCAGCGTACTGTACCGACGCTAAAATGTGTCTATAACAACAAGACTGATTTCGAATATATGATATCATTTACCTATTGAACATGTTTATCTGTCCACAGAAGTTCGACACGGAGCCGCATTACGCCCTGCTGAAAGAGCTCTTTACTCAGGTTTAATTCAACATTAGTGTGTGTGTGTGTGTGTGTGTGTGTGTGTGTGTGTGTGGTCCTCATACGGCAGTGCTGTAGTGTGAACTGTGTTCTGATGTTGCCAGATCTTCTCCACGCCTCAGTATCACCCGAAGAGTCAGCCGTTCGTGGATCACGTGCTCTCCTTCACCATCGCAGACCACAGAGTGTGGTTCAGGAACTATCAGGTGTGCATCTCTCGCACACACACACACACACACACACACACCCTCAGCTGTGTGTGTGAACACTCTCTCTCTCCACAGATCATTGAGGAGGACGCGTCTCTGGTGGAGATTGGCCCTCGTTTCGTCCTGAACCTCATCAAGATCTTCCAGGGGAGCTTCGGTGGACCGACACTGTACGAGAACCCTCACTACCAGCCGCCCAATACGGTACGAGCTCTCTATCATCCTCTTCCTCACTCAGGCTTAAGTTATGGAGTTACCGGCTTACATCAGATCCAAACAAACTTTATCTTCATTTTGCTTTGTGTTTTTTCTATATTATGGTTTGTTTCTTGGTTTTTGTAAAGCATGTTGAGTTGACCAATGCTAGTTGTTTTAAAACGTGTGTGTGTGTGTGTGTGTGCGCAGCACCGGCGGATGATCCGGCTGGCCACAGCCCAAAGGCAGAAGGAGAGGCAAATGGTGAAGGAGATCCGCAAGGAGAAGCGCTCAGAGGAACAGGAAGTGATGCGGCCGGACGTGACGGACGATGTGTTCCTGACGCCGGCGGACCCCAAACCGGCCCAGATCCAGCTGGAGGCCCCCGAACCCCAGGGCCTGAAGAAGAAGAAGAAGCTCACCGAGCTCAAGAAGAGGAAGCTGATGAAGCGCAAGGGCCTGCGATGATCTGTCTTCATGTGTGTCTGTTAACACTGAGATGTTAATAAAGCTTTTTATTAAAGTTCAAAGATGTGCTGATTCTGATTCATAAAGGTCTGTGAAAAATACAGATACAGATTATGACGCTATAAATGAATAATGACCATTTCAAAAGTTAAATTTTACATACATATAAGGTTTTATTCAAAACAGCTACAAACATTCACAGAGAGCTCAATAAAGTGGTGTCTCCTACTGGTTTTACTTGATCAGGTCTCGGGTTAGACAGATATCTGGAGTGTGTGGCCGGAACTGCTTGTTCTTTGTTTCCAGTCGGACTGTTTAGCGGCAGGACCGGAAACATGGCGTTCAACTTCGGCGGCGCGGCTGGCAACGCGAGTGAGTGGAATATATCTATTATTCAATCCCTTTAAACATTCATAGTTTCATCTCAAAAGCTGTCGAGTATATTTATAAAGTGGCTCATCTCTGAAAACTGTTGAATGATGGGAGCAGCCGCTGACTGAGCGCACGAGACGCGTCTCATAATTGTGTTACCGGTATTTCAGCTGTTGTCGCCTATCGGTGTTCATGAGTCCGTTGTGGTGTTGATGAAGATGATGATGACGACGAAGACACTCCGTGCTTCTCATTTAAATCATTCTCTTCCATTTTCGGCGTTTCAACAACAAACGGCGCGTGAGGCTTCGGTTTAGCTCCCGCCAATCATCATCATCATCACGTCATCATCAGCTGGGCTGTATCCGAAAGCGCACAATCGATTGATTTGGTACTTATTTTGAGTAAGTCACTACTTGACGACCGCTTAATAAGTATGTGCTACGTTATACAGTACAGGTGCGTTCCTTTCGCCACGGTCCCTGCGCAGTGTGCACTGCTCCCTGCTCCCTGGTCCCCGAGACGCGCCCTTTCGCTCTCGGGTCGGTCCCTATGTGACGAGTAGCGATTGATTGTTGTCATGGTTACAGGTCTTTCTGGCACTGGCTTCGGAGCCGCGACCACGACATCCGCGTCCACGGGCTTCGGGTTCGGATCCGGTAGCGCGGGTGAGTGTGTGTGAGAGTGACTGGGGTCGGTGTTCCAGTGTCTCTAACTCTGGTGTGTGTGTGTGTGTGTGTGTGAGAGAGTGACTGACTGGGGTCGGTGTTCCAGTGTCTCTAACTCTGGTGTGTGTGTGTGTGTGTGTGTGTCATTGTACGGGGCGTTTGCTTCGGGCCCCGGGGTTCAGTTTCGGCCTCAGTGGCGCAGGTAGATTGAGTCTGAGAGGTCGATGGTCACCGTCATCCATCAGTCATGTGTGTGTTTGTGTGTGTGTGTGTGTGTGTGTGTGTGTCTGCATCCAATCACAGACCTCGTCAGTCACGCTCTGTCCATCCCATCACTTTTTGTGTCAACCTTTGGCATGTGTAGTGTCCCCTACTCATATATGTGTGTGTGTGTGTGTGTGTGTGTAGGTGCGTTCGGAGGCTTCGGCACAACAACGA
The DNA here is from genome assembly GCF_016745375.1 of Pimephales promelas. The sequence continues at coordinate 16,170,040 of NW_024121210.1, forward strand.
CGGCCGGCACCGGGTCCAGCTTCAGCTTCTCTACGCCGGCTAACACAGGTACAGTGTCCTCATGCAGGACGTGACGTGTGTGTGTGTGCAGGAAGTGATGCGTTTTCTGACTCGACTGTGTGCAGGTGCGAGTCTCTTCGGGAACACCCAGAACAAGGGCTTCGGGTTCTCGTCGGCGCTGGGCACGAATGCTGGCACGGGCTTCAGTGCGCTGGGAGGAGCTGGACTGGGGTTCGGGGGCTTCACTGGGATCACTGGGATTCAGCCTCAGACACAACAGGGTGAGACACTCATACAGGAACACGAGAACAACAGATCAGTGATGATAACCTGGTGTGTGTGTGTGTCTCTCTGAGTGGATGAGTGAGAGTGTGTGTGTGTGTGTGTGTGTGTGTGTGTGTGTGTGTGTGTGTGTGTGTGTGTGTGTGTGTGTGTGTGTGAGAGAGAGAGAGACACATGTGGGTGTGTGTGTTGCGTATTTTTAAACTGATTTATTGTTATTTTATTTTTTCTTTATTGATTTATCTTTTTTTTCATTCTTTGTCTTTGAAACATTCTGGGAGGGTGTTTCATCTTTCTGTATTCTTTTGGGCCGTTGAGATAGTTTAATGTTTTTGCGGCCTCGTTGGCGTCTCCCATGGGGGGACCAGTGCGGTTTCCCTCCGGAACGGGTTTAGGGTTCGATTGGGGACGTATTGATTGAAGTCGGTGATCCGGTTGGTCACGAAAATATAAATCCTGCTTTGCGTATGAACAAAGCTGTTGTGTTTTTTTGAAGACTGAACAGCTTGTTAATCAAATAATTGAGAATGGACTTTTGGTGAAGGGGATGTTTGTGGCGGCAACTCTGCTACGTGCACCGGCTACAGAAGTGATCGTTTCAAACGTTTATTAAAAATGAAGCGATCGTTAAAGAATTGGCTCGTTCAAAGAAAATGGTTAGTCCAGTTAAGATGATACCTTTGGGATGTACAAATCCAGCTTGTAAAGTCTCTCTCTCTCTGCAGGTGGTGTGTTCAACCAGCAGGTGTCTCACTCCTCTCAGCTCTACAACACCGCTAGCGCTCTCTCCGCGCCAGCGGTCCTGAACGACGAGCGCGACTCCATTCTGGCCCGATGGAACCAGTTACAGGCGTTCTGGGGAGCAGGCAAGGGTTACTTCAGCAGCAGCGCTCCACCAGTGGAGTTCAGCCAGGAGAACCCCTTCTGCCGCTTCAAGGTACACACACACACCCACACACACACACACACATACTGCAATGTCAGTCAACAGTCGTGGGCGGGGCCTGTGTACAGCTCACTCAGGGCGGGACTAGGGATGGGACGGTATGAAAATTTCATATCTCCATTTTAGTGACCAAAATTATCATGATTATCAATATCACGGTTTTGTTAAAACGAGATGAAAGTGTTCAAAACAACTTATGCCGATATAATAAGTGTACAATAAATATATAGAGTTGCATTATTATCTCTTAAAGGTCACTCTTAATTGAACGTTTGTTCATCTGTCCCTCAAAGCCAGTTGCTGCAGACTTTTCTTCGCGGAAGCTTCACGTTTATTTCTAGTGAGTGAGATAAAATATTTAAACTCATAATAACAGTTTGTGCCTAATTTTTCCCAGACGTAGTTTTTGTATTGGGGTCAAAGGTAACTTGCCTTGCGTTCGCTATAAGTTTCAACAGTGGGTGATGTGAAGTGTTCCCCCTATTACAGTGTATTTTGTGTGCATGTTCTGCAGACAGGGTGACCGTCCTCGATTAAGGGTCCCGCAGGACTTTTGTAAAAGCCAAACTATGACGGCACCTCAGATTTGGAAAATCTCCCGATCACAGTCACTGCCTTCCACCATTCCTTCTCCAATAAAAAAATAAACAACCTTGCGCGCTGCGTCAGACTGTAGACATGATGAGCTATTAAAATCGCGATAATCAAACACGGTTTTAATGATAATTCAATTTCAAACAATAATACTAACCGTCAGTACATTTTATCGTGTTTTATGGTGAAACTGGTAATCGTCTCATCCCTATGTGGTAGATAAGGTAGTGTATGTCTCTCCCTCACACACACACACACACTCTCTCTCTCCCTCACACACAGGCGGTGGGCTACAGCTGTGTCCCCGGGGTGAAGGACGAGGATGGTCTGGTGGCTCTGGCTCTCAGTAAGAAGGAGTCGGATGTTCGTGCTCAGCAACAGCATCTGGTGGAGTCCTTACACAAGGTCCTGGGCGGAGTTCCCACGCTGACGGTGAACGTGGAGGGCGTGCGAGCGTTACCCGACGACCAGTGAGACCGACCTCTGACCTCACTTCTGTTCTACATGCTCTGATTCTGTCACTGACGGTTCACAGCTCTGCATGTTTATAACATAGTCTCATTTGTGTGCACACTATAGTTTTAAAAGGCTATTTATTTCTATACGCTTCGGTTCAGAGGGCTACGATTCGATGCTAAAGCGATTATCGATTATCTGAATCTTTTTTTCGTGTGTTTGTGACTATAAATACTTTGCTTTAAAAGTATAAGTAATGTATAAAGTATAGTAAGTAAGTCAAGTATAAAGTAATGACCCATAAAGAATTAACATACAAAATATTTTATTAACATTGCAAAGAACCAACCAAGTGTTTTTCCCCCCCTGACCGGAAACGTGTCATATGGCTTCTCATATTTGTTGTGTTTCCATCGTTAGTTTTACTCTACAAAGCTTACATCGAGTGCGGCTCTTGTCCAGCTCCTTCCCCCTTCAACTTCAGAAGCCAAAATATTTCCACACGTCAGCGTTTAACGCGGAGGGAGTTTGGGTTTAGCGCTCAGCCATCGCGTCTCTGTTATGTGCACGCCACGGTCCGGCCGCTTCCGCGCTTCAGAGTTTTGTCAATATTACGTTATTATAATTATATACATAAAAGAAAAATTTTTTTAAAATCAATTTGACATTTGTGAATCGATTCAGAATCATCCGCATCGCGATGCATCTAAGAACCGATTTTTCCCGCAGCCCTACTATTGACTGTTATTCCTCATGGGGCGTAAATTCTTTCGTTTTTTGTATTTTAATGGTTATTTTTAAAGAGTTTGTTGCAAAACTGTAGCTATATGAAAGTCTGTTGTCATGCTGACTGCATTTCTTTGGCATTGTTAAAAAACAGAATCCTAGCAAACTAATGTAGAAAACTGTGTGTATAATACACTGTTCAGTCACCTGCATGTGATTCACGTTTGCTTGTCCTTGCTCTGAAGCGGTCTGAGAACAGAAGAGCGTGAGGGTTCTCCGTGCTGATCCTGTGTGTGTGTGTGTGTGTGTGTGTGTGTGTAGGACCGAGGTGATCGTGTATCTGGTGGAACGCTCTCCGAACGGCACGTCGAAGCGAGTCCCGGCGTCCACGCTCTACGGCTTCATGGAGCAGATGAACGTGAAGAGTCAGTTACAGCAGCTCAGCGTGTTCATGACCGTCAGCCGCACCGCGCTCACCCCTGCTCAACTCAAGCAGTTACTGCAGAACCCCCCCGCTGGTGTGTGTGTGTGTGTGTGTGTGTGTGTGCGCGCGCTGCTGGGGACCGCTGCTGACCACTTGTGTGTGTCTGTGTGTGTGTGTGTGTGTATAGGTGTGGACCCCATCATCTGGGAACAGGCCAAAGTGGACAATCCAGACCCAGAGAAGTGCGTCCCGTAACTCACTCATCTTTGCGATCACGTGACCTCGTCAGCCGCTGGTGTGATCACGTGACCTCGTCAGCCGCTGGTGCGATCACGTGACCTCGTCAGCCACTGGTGCGATCACGTGACCTCGTCAGCCACTGGTGCGATCACGTGACCTCGTCAGCCGCTGGTGTGATCACGTGACCTCGTCAGCCGCTGGTGCGATCACGTGACCTCGTCAGCCGCTGGTGCGATCACGTGACCTCGTCAGCCGCTGGTGCGATCACGTGACCTCGTCAGCCGCTGGTGCGATCACGTGACCTCGTCAGCCGCTGGTGCGATCACGTGACCTCGTCAGCCGCTGGTGCGATCACGTGACCTCATCAGCCGCTGGTGCGATCACGTGACCTCGTCAGCCGCTGGTGCGATCACGTGACCTCGTCAGCCGCTGGTGCGATCACGTGACCTCGTCAGCCGCTGGTGCGATCACGTGACCTCGTCAGCCGCTGGTGCGATCACGTGACCTCGTCAGCCACTGGTGCGATCACGTGACCTCATCAGTGTGTGATTTCCCGCTCAGGTTGATTCCAGTGCCGATGGTGGGCTTCAGAGAACTGCTGCGGCGACTGAAGATCCAGGACCAGATGAGCAAACAGCACCAGACGCGAGTGGACGTAAGTGAGCCAATGCGTCACATGACTGCCTCTCTCTGATGCGTCACATGACCGTCTCTCTGCTGTGTTTCAGATAATCTCTAATGACATCAGCGAACTGCAGAGGAATCAGGCCACGACCGCCGCCAAAATCACACAGTACAAACGCAAGCTCATGGACCTCTCACACAGAGTCCTGCAGGTGCGCACACACACACGCACACACACACACACACACCTCTCACACAGAGTCCTGCAGGTGCGCACACACACACACACACACACACACACCTCTCACACAGAGTCCTGCAGGTGCGCACACACACACACACACACACACACACACACACACACACACACACACACCTCTCACACAGAGTCCTGCAGGTACACACACACACACACACACACCTCTCACACAGAGTCCTGCAGGTACACACACACACACACACACACACACACACCTCTCACACACACACACACACCTCTCACACAGAGTCCTGCAGGTGTGCACACACTCTTCTCGCTTGTGTTTCAGGTGCTGATTAAACAGGAAGTGCAGAGGAAGAGCGGTTACGCCATTCAGCTCGATGAGGAACATCTGAGAGTTCAGCTGGAAACCATCCAATCAGAGCTCAACGCTCCCACACAGTTCAAGGTGCGAACATCAGACACACACACACACACACAGCGTCTCGTCACGTGACTCATGTAGTGAAGCCTGTTGGACGCGCACGAGAGAGCCGGACGGTTAAAAAAGACTCATAATCAGGCGTCTATAGCAGTCGAGTTCTGCTGTGACGGTTCGAGGATTAAACAGAAAATATCAACAACCTGATCGCTGATCTCATACTGATACAGTCAAACACGTGTGTGTGTGTGTTTGTGTGTGTTTTTCAGGGGAGACTGAATGAACTCATGTCTCAGATCCGGATGCAGAATCATTTCGGAGCCGTTCGTTCAGAGGAGCGCTACCGTGTGGATGCCGACCTGCTGAGAGAAATCAAACAGGCAAGTGTGTGTGAGTGTGTGTGTGTGAGAGAAATAAGGCTCCATGTTGCTGCTGCTTTCAGGCTAGTATAAAGAAAACATCCAAAATACCCATTTGAGTGTTTATTTCATTGCACCGTGTCTATTTGCGTCTGTAGTTTTCAATCTTTGCAGTGGGTTAGAGTTTGAGTCTGAGTCAGGAATCTCTTTACACACACCAAACGTTAGTTTCATTCATAACTATATTCTGAAGGGTTGCTCATATATATATATATATATGAGCTGGTGAAAGTCTGGAGATATTTATAGTGCGGCATGTCAAAACTGTAGGAATAATAATTGTCCGCCGGTTCCCATAGTTCAGTGGTCTCAAACTCGCGGCCCGCGGGGCATGTTTTGTGGCCCCCTACTGGACATTACAGTATAATGTTAGCGCGGCCCGTCGTTGCACCAATCATGCGGCCCCAATCAGGCACTGGCAGCTCACGAGCGACGTGTTGGATGGAGTCCCCTGCTCTAAAACAACGTGACAATAATCATTTTGAGCTCGTTATGTGTGTCCAACAGGTTGAGAAGAAGGTTTGCTTTGATTTGTGCAAAGTCAGTAATTTCCTGAGACACTATACATGTGTAGAAACAATTCAATAAGACATGACGGCTAATATTTGTATTTCAAAACCAATAATTGTTTTCCAAGTATAATAAAAGGAAATGTGCCTTCCAAAAAAAACATTCAATATCATAGTAATGTGCTGTATAAAGAAAATAAAAAGGACATGAGCAAATGTAAGTATCACAAAGATGTGTTATAAGGAAAAAACAAAGTTTGTAAAATGAACTTCAGCTGTCAGAAGGGCAGCTCATGAAGAACCAATCATGTTCAGAGAGGAAGGTTTAAAATCAGAGGAACAGTTCAGAAGAAACGTTAATAATTAAGATAGAGAAGATTGGATCAGTTGTGCTCCTTTTGTGGAATACTTGATGCGACCCGACCCAGCCTGACCCGACCTATACCTCCAGCGGCCCCCAGTTAAGTTGAGTTTGAGACCCCTGCCGTAGATGTTCCTGTGGGTTTTTCCATTTCTAAGTGAAATGAAGCCTGTGAAAAACACACACAAGCTGACGATAAGCGGATGTTTTGTTCTACACCGTAAATTACTGAGAACACGTCATGTTTCTAGTTTTTAAGAAGACTAGAGAGAACGTTTGGCGGTGAGTGTGTAGAAGAAATCGTTCAAGGATTGTCTGTTTACCACTGAGGAACCCAGAGGAACATCTGGAGGATCCAGCGGCCAGTTATTCACCCTCTCGGGGTCTGACTTCATGACCGCAGCGCTCCATTACTCGTGTCTATTTTTGCTCTTTAAAGGGATAGTTCACCCAAAGAATTACAGAAGCTCATGATTTACTGTCCCTCAACTCCTCCTCGTGGATCAGTGAAATGCACGTTTATGGACTTGGCCATCTATACATGATCTACCCATGATAAGAGTACATCTGTCCATGATGAATGACATGTTTTCATGATTAACCCTAACCCGGCCCTCATACATGAGCAGCTTTATCTGAAACACAACTGTCATCGCTGTATCTTTCAGCACCTGAAGCATCAGCAGGAGGGCTTGAGTCACCTGATCAGTGTCATCAAAGACGACCTGGACGACATCAGGACGGTGGAGGACGGGCTTCAGGACAGCGTGCACACGCGCGGCAGCAAACTCAGCTGAGCCGACACACACTGCAGTGATGCGCAGCTCATTTATTTAGACTTTTGCGTGTGAATGTTTGCCTCCGATCCGCTGGACTATTTTACTGTCGATATGATGATTAATAAAGTTTCACTATGAGTTTCCCGTGTTGGTGATTTAATGAGCGTTGCGGTTCTAGAGGTCGATCTGTGTTTCCCGCTCTCTCTCGGGCGCCGGCTCATCTTCCCCCACGCCTCTGCACTGCTCCACCAGCCGAAACGCCTCCATGAACTCGTTGATGTCGATGCTGCCGTCCTTGTTGAAGTCGATGCTGTCGGCCAGCTCTGCGATGGCTTCGTCACTGATGACCGTCTGCAGGTGAGAGCTCAGCAGACGCCACGTCTGGTGGAACTCGTCCAACGAGATCAGCCCTGATCGACACACACACACACACACACTCCACTGATCAACACACACTCCACTGATCAACACACACACCACTGATCAACACACACACACTCCACTGATCAACACACACACACTCCACTGATCAACACACACACTCCACTGATCAACACACACACACTCCACTGATCAACACACACACACTCCACTGATCAACACACACACCACTGATCAACACACACACACACACACACTCCACTGATCAACACACACACACACACACACTCCACTGATCAACACACACACCACTGATCAACACACACACACACACACACTCCACTGATCAACACACACACCACTGATCAACACACACACTCCACTGATCAACACACACACACTCCACTGATCAACACACACACACACACCACTGATCAACACACACACACACACACACGATTACACTCAAACTCTTTCAGACTCGGTTATAAGGGCTCATCTGATCACCTGAATGGTCCGTGTCGATCATTCTGAAGATGCTTTCCAGGTTTGAATGATGTTTGTAGAGCGTCTCCAGCAGACCTGTGTTCGCAATCTGACAGAGAAAATCAAACACACGTGCGTGTTTACTGAACTAGTCGAGTTTAGTCGAGTTTACTGAACTAGTCGAGTTTACTGAACTAGTCGAGTTCATCGAGATAGTCGTGTTTACTGAACTAGTCGAGTTTACTGAACTAGTCGAGTTTAGTCGAGTTTACTGAACTAGTCGAGTTTACTGAACTAGTCGAGTTCATCGAGATAGTCGTGTTTACTGAACTAGTCGAGTTTACTGAACTAGTCGAGTTTAGTCGAGTTTACTGAACTAGTCGAGTTTACTGAACTAGTCGAGTTTATCGAGATAGTCGAGTTTACTGAACTAGTCGAGTTTACTGAACTAGTCGAGTTTACTGAACTAGTCGAGTTTACTGAACTAGTCGAGTTTATCGAGATAGTCGAGTTTACTGAACTAGTCGAGTTTACTGAACTAGTCGAGTTTACTGAGATAGTCGAGTTTACTGAACTAGTCGAGTTTACTGAACTAGTCGAGTTTACTGAACTAGTCGAGTTTACCGAGATAGTCGAGTTTACTGAACTAGTCGAGTTTACTGAACTAGTCGAGTTTATCGAGATAGTCGAGTTTACTGAACTAGTCGAGTTTACTGAGATAGTCGAGTTTACTGAACTAGTCGAGTTTACTGAACTAGTCGAGTTTACTGAACTAGTCGAGTTTATCGAGATAGTCGAGTTTACTGAACTAGTCGAGTTTACTGAGATAGTCGAGTTTACTGAACTAGTCGAGTTTACTGAACTAGTCGAGTTTACTGAACTAGTCGAGTTTACCGAGATAGTCGAGTTTACTGAACTAGTCGAGTTTACTGAACTAGTCGAGTTTACTGAACTAGTCGAGTTTACCGAGATAGTCGAGTTTACTGAACTAGTCGAGTTTACTGAACTAGTCGAGTTTACTGAACTAGTCGAGTTTACTGAACTAGTCGAGTTTATCGAGATAGTCGAGTTTACTGAACTAGTCGAGTTTACTGAGATAGTCGAGTTTACTGAACTAGTCGAGTTTACTGAACTAGTCGAGTTTACTGAACTAGTCGAGTTTACCGAGATAGTCGAGTTTACTGAACTAGTCGAGTTTACTGAACTAGTCGAGTTTACTGAACTAGTCGAGTTTACTGAACTAGTCGAGTTTATCGAGATAGTCGAGTTTACTGAACTAGTCGAGTTTACTGAACTAGTCGAGTTTACTGAACTAGTCGAGTTTACTGAACTAGTCGAGTTTACTGAACTAGTCGAGTTTACTGAACTAGTCGAGTTTACTGAACTAGTCGAGTTTATCGAGATAGTCGAGTTTACTGAACTAGTCGAGTTTACTGAGATAGTCGAGTTTACTGAACTAGTCGAGTTTACTGAACTAGTCGAGTTTACTGAACTAGTCGTGTTTACTGAACTAGTCGAGTTTACTGAACTAGTCGAGTTTACTGAACTAGTCGAGTTTACTGAGATAGTCGAGTTTACTGAACTAGTCGAGTTTACTGAACTAGTCGAGTTTACTGAGATAGTCGAGTTTACTGAACTAGTCGAGTTTACTGAGATAGTCGAGTTTACTGAACTAGTCGAGTTTACTGAACTAGTCGAGTTTACTGAACTAGTCGAGTTTACTGAGATAGTCGAGTCCATCACTAAAGTGGCTTGTGTTCTCTGCAGCCATCAGAAGTCTCTCTCTCTCTAAAAAAAGTTTATTTTTTTAACAATATTAACAGTATTTTGCAGGATTACTTTTCTGATGATTTTAGGAGAGGGGGGAGGACTTTATCCTCCTCCCTCTTCCTCTCCTCCTCCTCCCTCTCCTTCTTTCTCTTCCTCTCTCGCCCCCTCTCCCTCTCTCCACTCGCCTCAGTGTGTGTCTGGATGACGGACAGCTGGTTGAGCCAGTGCTGGTAGTTGAGCATCCCGTCCCGTGTGTTGCCCACCAGCTGAGCCCGCAGAACCCTCCAGGGCAGACTGAGCCGCAGCACCTTCTCCACCGCCTCGGCCCAGTGCTTCACAGAGATCACACCTGAGCACAGCACACTTGCCCGTTAGTGAGTGTAGGCTAGGGTAGTGTAGTACCTGTACACTGTAGTGTAGTGTAGTCTACAGGGTAGTGTAGTGTAGGGTAGTGTAGTGTAGTACCTGTACACTGTAGTGTAGTGTAGTGTAGTCTACAGGGTAGTGTAGTGTAGGGTAATGTAGTGTAGTGTAGTACCTGTGCACTGTAGTGTAGTGTAGAGTAGTGTAGTCTAGTGTAGTGTAGTGTAGTACCTGTACACTGTGGGTCGTATTCCTGAAATTCTCGAATCAGGGCAGATGTGTGTGTGAACAGCTGCATCCTCAGAGCCTGTAATGCAGAACGTTCTGTTCGTCCCACACTAAACACACACACAATAATGTTTTACACTCACATTATCCCACTAAATCTGATACAATAATTCACATGTTCACACTTGCATATAATTACAGGGAGTAAAGCTTAAAGTATATATGACGTGCTGTCGGGGGGAGCGCTCCGAGCTCGGGATGTGGCCCTAACCCAGAGTACTCCCCCGAAAAGCTAAGGAGCCGAGGACAGCCGCCAGACTAAAGACCTCCCCCCAATAAAAGGAGTGCCGAGATCTGTCAGGCTGGAGTTTCCAGAAGAAGCTTCCATGTTTGACCGGGAGCGCCATGATTTAGCCTTCGATGGGAGCAGCTTGGGTTAGGGTCAGGGTGAGAGGGTCCTAACGGCCGGTTGCAGGCTCACCGCTCCAGACGGGTAAGACTCGCGGGCGGACAGCAAGTAAAGCACTGATGCTCAACCATGAGTTGTCGCATCACCCGACGGGAGATCAAGACTCACGGTATTGTTTAGTCAATGAGGGTTTGATGGGCTTTTTTGAAGTGGAACCGGTTGGTTCTGATGTAACTTTGGAAAGTGTCTGAAGACCATCTTCCGAGAGCCTGGATTTGATGCTGGGAGAGGCTTTTTTGGTTTTGGTTTGGAGTGACTGGAAAAATTGTACGGAGATGCCTGATTGCTGGAGGACGAATTTGAGGTGTTTTTGGAACCAAAAGCTTATAACGGGTTTATTGGAGTCGTCTATAAAAACAGGTTCAAAAGGAGATTTTGAATTTGAATCTGAATTTGATGTATGCAAGACGAGATTGAAAATATAGATAGAATGGCTTTTTTAGCTTGTTCTTTTTTGCTATAAGTATGCGATTGTTTCGCTGTGAAGTACTGATATGTCTGAATTGGTTGGGTGGATTTTTGGGTCGAAATTTGAGGTGATGGCGATCTCTGAGCATCTAAAAAAAATCACTTAATGAGATACAGATTTCACACCAATAATCAGTACAATAATACCCATAATAATCACTCTCAAATAGACCACCAACCATTCAATATGACTGGACATAGAATTGCATTAAAATATGTATATTCACCAGATGCACACTTTCAAGTGTTTCAAAATTGATATGAAAGATGAAAGAACAAAAACAAAAAACAGTTCAAAAATTGTCCATCAGTAATCCCCACAGTAATCTTCAGCAAAAATAGTTCACATAGTCAGTAGGAGAAAGAAGAATAAATTCCCCACTCAAAAACAGTTACCCAGTACTGGCTAAATTGTACTCACGACTCTTTTTCCATTTAAGGGTCTGCTCCACATTTTCCATGGCTTCTACGACGTCAATAAATAGGCTCTTGGCTCCCCATCCGTCAATCCAGTTCAGATTTTGGAACCCACTCGTTCGGTTTCCCTTGCAGTGTCTCAACGACAATCAGCTGGTCCCACACTGATGAGGGAACTTTCCTTTTAGTGATCAAGAAAACGATCCGCTTAGATCGCCGACGATACACACTCTTAACAATAAACCGCCGTGGGAGTCTTTTGAGGAGCGCCGCGAGGTACACTCACTGCATCTCTCATCAAAACCGAATATGTTCATCAGTGGTTACAGTCTATATCAAGCAGGGACACGTTTGTGTGCATTTTATTTTGTGATTTCACTGGAATGAATGCAGTCTCCGCAACAGCGATAGACTGAAGTGCGAGTCCGAGTGAAGAATACGCGAACCTCTCTGCTGTGCACACTCGCAGTTTCGAGCACAACATCTGTCTCGCATACGTGCTCGCTCTAGATTATGGGATATTTTAACTAATTTGCCATATAACTAGTTGATCACAAGTGGCTCAACAGGTAAATCTCATCTTTCAGTCATTTGACCAACCGGGTTGACACTTCAGCGTGAGAAATCGGGGGTGTGGCATGAGAGCGTGAGAATTGGCTCAATGGCGGGAGTCTCACGCAACCCTAGTTGTCTTAATATGTGCTTTATAAATAAAATAAACAGAACTTAACTGATTTCAGAACTACTGCAGAAACACTGCGTGTGTGTTCACCTCTGTCTCAGTGTGAGCTCTCGTGTCGATCTGCTGGCCTGAAACTGTTTGAAGTGAGGAATGAGGTCGGGGCCCAAACGAATGTAAGCGCCTCTGTTGCTGCCCACATCATAGTAATTAGAGGCTGAGAATATTGTCAAAACCTGTAAATGCAAAACAATCGACTTCAGAACAGATTACAGCAAAACTGGATGGATGGATAGAGAATAGGTTAACCGATGGGTAAATTGATGGATAGATGGATATTGAATAGAAGGATCAAAAGGATGGATAGTGAATGGATGGATCAATGGGTGGATGGATGGATGTATAGTAAATTGAAGGGTAAATTAATTGATGGATGGATGGATTGATGGATGGATGGGTGGATAGTGAATGGATGGGTAAATGGATGGATGGATACATAAACTGCTCACCCTGCCGTTGTGGCAGAACTCATATCCCTCCTGCTTGCACTCATGTGATCTGATGAGCAGCTTCAGTTTGTGTCTGTCCAGCACCTCCTGTGTGACGTCCGGCCCCCAGTAACACCCGCCCCCTCGGACCTCATTCGGGACACAACCGTTCTGAGACATCGGGTCACTCCACAGAACATCCACTATCTGCAGTGTGTGTGAGACACAAACTCCACATTAACACTTTAACAATCTCTCGGATCAAACTGGATTATGTTGCTAAATCACCTCTGATCATATTTACACGAACAATGTGCTATCCTAAGCATCATTTTGCTCTGTTTAATGGCTTTAAAGAACCATTTGATTAGTTGTTGATCTGCAAATGTCTAGAAAGTGATGTAGACAACAATAAAACTACAAACTCTGTTAAATCAATCGTACATGTGGAGGAAAAACTGCCAACAAAGAGCAAATAAAAATCCTTCTCAGAAGCGTGGAGGGATACTGCTGTATGTCTCATTAACGAAACATGCATGATTAAACAGTCGTTAGTAGAGACTTTAACACCTGAACAAAGTGTGTCTGATTAGAGAGACCTTCAAAATCTGTCCTGTTGGCGACCAGAGTTTGGAAACACTGACCTAAATGACCAAGATGATTCTTTTAAAATTACTATTAAACTCTGTTGTGTTTCTCAGCTGGTCTTTTAGTCCTGCAGTTTCACCAACATCTACTTTGACCAATCCACACAGAACCAGGGCTGTGTTTCCCAAAGTCATCATAAGCCTTAGTGGATCGTAGTTGCTGGCAATAGTTCTACGATCAACTCTACGATCAACTTAGGTAAGGGTTAGAACAGTAACGTAAGAGCAATTCGATTACACCAAATGACAACACAAGCCAAACACGATTAAGCCACCTATTGAAAAACTCAAACACAACTAGCTGCACAAACACCAACAAAAAAAACCCTTGGTATTTCCATGGTTTATTTGGTTCTCTTACGAGAGGTTCTCTTGTTGCGCATAAGTTAGCTTACGTTACGGCAAAGATTCATCTTTTCGAGATATTGAAGCCAAAAAAATATCCTTAATTTTGTATTCATTGTCAATGCAGTGCACCAGCTAGCAGACCCAGAGCAGAGCTAGCTGACCCTGCGGGAACTGCAGCAGCCTAGCACTGAGCCCGACGCGACGTCACGTCCAATGGATGGATGCGCTCGCCTTCACAGCGTCATAGCCCGCCAGGATGGGAATGGCTTAGTGCAGGGGTTCTCAACTCCAGTCCTCACGACCCACTGCCCTGCATATTGTTATTTAACACACCTGATTCAGATCCTCAGCTCGTTAGGATAGACTCTGTCCTAGACAGATCTCCTCTCTCAATCTGGCATCACCATACAGAGCGCTGGTCTCTGCACGCATGGTTGATCAACGGGTGCCTGTTGCCCTCCCAGAAGGAGTGATGAACACGATTGCGCTCCCTCTACCAGAAAGCTTTAAGCGTCTGTATGTTCTGTGTTCTCCAAATGGTGCACGGACAAAAATCTGGACCCACGGGCATGTGGGGTCTCACGGCTGTGAGTTTCCTACAAGAGCTGTTGGATAAGGGGAGGTCACGCTTTAAGTCTATGTGGTGGCCGTTGCAGAATTCGAAGAGTCGATCCCTAGGAAAAAATTAGCTTGTCATCCGCTTCCTTAGAGTAGCCAGAAGAACGAACCCTCTGCACCCACGTCGATTCCTATGTGGGATCTTTCGTTGGTCCTCGAGGCCCTGAAAGCTTTTTCCTTTGAGCCACTAGAGTCTGTAGAGTTAAAGTACCTGTCAACACTTTTTATATTGCGCGCTCCGCCCCTTTCAGCTTTTCGTTTCGTTTGGTGGGCGCACGAAGGGTCTCGTCGCCTCGAAACAAAGCTTGTCCAGACGGATTGTGAACGCTATAGCAGCTGCTTATGCGTCAAAAGGTCTGCAATGCCTCTCCCCGTCCACCTTTGTCAGGTTCCATAACCTAGAAGTTCCTGCTCTGCAGGATAACCTTCTGTCTGTTTAAGTGAGATGTACGTTTTTGTCCAGATATGATCGTCCGCAGGCTACTTTCACATGTCTTAGCTCTTCTGGTTGAGCTGCACCAGTGGGTATGTGCTACATGCTTATTCAGACCAGCGGCGCCGCTCTGTATTCCCTATGAGCGCTTTTGGCCGCGTTGCTGGCCACCTTATTTTCCCACTTATCTGTGTTCCCCAGGAAATCCTGGGACTCATGAGTGGATGCTTGGCGCACACGGCGTTGGCAAAGGGTTCCTGTAGAGAAAGCTAACTTACGCAATACGAGAGAACCTCTCGTAAGAGAATGTATCGGTTACCTAACGTAACCTCGGTTCTGTTGAGAAGAGGGAATGAGTATTGCGTAACCTGCCGTGCTTGCGCCACGAGCCACTTTCGCTTCAGTCTATGAAAATCAGAGAAACAGCCTCCGAGCCCTGCTTATATACGCTAAACCACGCCCATACTGGCGGGCTATCACGCTGTGAAGGCGCGAGCACCCTTCATTGGACGTGACGTCACGTCGGCCTCAGTGGTAGGCTACTGCAGTTCCCGCAGGGCAGCCAATGAGCACGCTAGATGGCCTGCCCTAGATCTGCCAGCTGCTGCACTGCGTTGACAATTAATTAACAAAATTGACAAAATTAAGGATAATTGTTTGGCTCCAATATCTTGAAAAGATTCATCTTTCCCGTAGCGCAAGCCAACTGATGCCATACTCGTTCCATCTTCTAGAGAGAACCGAGGTTACATTTGGTAACCAATCCGTTTTATGCCATGGGAATACTATGGCATTCCTAAGTAAATGATGGTAATCACTCATTACCACGTATATATAAGTACCATGATATTACCATCTGATCTCATCACTGTACCATGGTACTGCCACAGTAGTTTTGTCTAAGCTTTTCCTCAGATTTGTACTGTGTTGGAGTGAGAGAAACAAAGAGAAAGACAGAAGTCACTGAAAGTATGTGTGTTTTACTGCTCAAGGGAAGTTCGGTGTGTTTGTGTGTGTGTGTTTTCACCTGTTTCCATTCGTCTGTGTCTGACTCCGGAACCTCAGCACAATTCATCGGTGAGTCGGACGACAGACTGAGACCCGCCAGCCGTCGTCTCTCCCGCAGCTCCTCGTCGACAGACCGACCCGTCAGGCCGGACCCCGAGTGGAGCTCCTGCCTGGGACAACTCGTTAGGCCGGAGCCCGAGTGTACCGAGTGCCGCGGCAGCTCCTGTCTGGCCCGACCCGTCAGGCCATGGGTCAGGGACTGGACTCTCCTCCGTCCAGCGCTCATGTCCTCCTCGTCTCCATCTGCTTCTCTCCTCGTCAGGGGCCGGAGGGCCGACACGAACTGAGGGAAAACAGCCCAGAAGAGAATGAATGACACACACGGAACTCAACAAACATTCTTCAGTCGATTTTTAATGCGACTGCTAAAGCTCAGCATACTCTGCAACGGTCCAGTTTGGCGATCACATTCAAGTCCGTCTTGTCAGAAATTCCTCCATGTAGAATCAGTACTTTATGGTCAATCACTGTAGCCAGTGGCAAACAGCTGAAGATCTT
Source organism: Pimephales promelas (assembly GCF_016745375.1). The sequence goes on from NW_024121210.1 coordinate 16,186,402, forward strand.
CTGCAGAAGTTTCAGAATCATTTTCCCATGAACCTGCGAGGACAACAGAGAAAAGCCTTCAGTCATGAAGACAATTGTTTGTTTTGAGTCTTGCACTATGAGTTCTTTAACAGCTCTTCAGATAAAGTCTCTTCAGGTTTTGTCTTTGGTGAAGGAAATGACACATCAGAGATGCTTAAAGGTCTGTGCAAGCCACTTACGATAACTATGAGGTTTTAATAATCGTTTGGGTTAGGAAAAGGAATAGCGAGCTATAGCAATAAAAATATAGTTGTTTTTTTTTCCTCCAGCTTTCCCATTTTTGTTGAATATACAAAAACATGTGAATTGGATGTGTATGTTTTTTCCCTGTCTGTCTGTGAATGTTGTGAATGGATGGCCGAGTGGACGGTGTGAATCCTCTTAGGGCAGGCGTGTGCAATCCTACTCCTGGAGGGCTGCAGATTTCAGCTTTAATCCTAATTAAATGAAGCTCAACCAGCTAACAAAGGCTTTCAGGATCACTGGAAACTTCCAAGGGAGTGAGTTTGTGGCGTTTGGAGCTGAACTCTGGACCATTGGTCCTGCAGGATCGGACAGCCCAGTGAGGCCCGTCCACACCAAGAACGATGACCATATCATCGTCCGCACAAAATCGTTCTGTTTATTATAAGCGCTGCAGTTTTGTCGTCTGCCGATTTAAGTGCCCGAGCTCTTTGAAGCAGGATGGATCCTGATTTGCTGTCAATGTGATTCCAGTGTTGCTCTATCCCGTTATCTTTGTAGTTGCTCTATGGATTCGGCTGTTCCTTTACATTTAGAACAACTGTATCCTTATTGTTAGCATTATAGTTACTGTCCTTGGTGTGAACGGGTCTTTAGGGATGAACGGTTAACTCACCGGATATTTCCCCAGAACTTCCTTAGTGAAGCCATATCTGCATGAAAGAAACTTCCATCTTACAATCTCATTTAAAACACACATAAGGACATTTGTACTTGCTGTCACTGAATTTGTTGCTTGCCAACACAAATGTAGGTTATTGATTTGATTTGAGAGTGTCTGTGTGCCTATAGATAAGATCTCCACCTCAGATTGACGATGTGGTCCTCGTGGTTTCCTCTGTTCAGGTGCACGTCAAGCGGATACAGCAGCAGGAACGCAAACAGGACCAACAGAATCTCCATCGACTCTTTCCCTCGGTCCACAAAGTCCCCGTTGAAGACGTATGGCGTCTCCGCTGAAGGAAACCCATTCTGTCGTGAAACAGAAATCTATTACTGGCACATTCCAATGCAATCAACTGTGGACATCAGAATTTTACTGACTTTGTAAAAGACCAACAACAGATCCTCCAGATGGCCGTGTAAGTCACCTGCATGAGTTGCGAAGAATTAAATTGCACTTTGTAGCCTTGAAACCGTGTTGTTTCGTAAGACAGCTTGAGAATGAGGTGTGTTTTCTCACCACAGATGGTGATCTCTGTGTGTTTGCAGCTGCACACATGACTGATGTTGGGCATCAAGCGCAGAAGCGTCCAGGTCTTGCCCAGCAGTTGCAGCACGTACCGTGCGTGAAGCTTCTACAGAAACACATCTGCACTTAAAGACAGCAAGATCTTCTCATTGACGGAAGATAAAGACTGAAAGGATCGTACTTGTTTGTTTTTGAAGGCGTCCACCAGCTCTGTGACAGTGGAGACGGTCAGTGGGAAGGAGAGATGTGGGCCGGCGTAGACGTCTGGAACCTCGATGTCCTTGTAACAGAACTGTCTCTCCCACTCCACGTCCTGAAACACGTCACTCTCGCGAAACATCTGCGAAACCAGATTCCCTGAGAGAGATGGAGTCGGTTACGCCGATCACTTCATGAGACGAGACAAAGTCGAAGAGCTCTAGAGTTTCTTACTTTGGCTGCTGGCAGAAGTGAAATGATCCATCAGGTAACCGAAGAAATTATACAGCTGCGGAGACACAAACAGCACAAGCATCTTTCACATGTAAAGACACAGAACGCAGATACTAACTCTTGAAAGATTGTGGTCAATTACGGCTTAAAAGAACATGTAACCCGAGATCAGTGTCTGAAGTTTCTATGACTGTAAGTCTGTGCTTCATATCTGTAGAGAACATCAATGTTTCCAACCTTGATATGATCCTGTTGTCCAGAATACTCTATAGACTGAAAGATGTTCCAGGTGCAGCGGCGTCGCATCTCCAGCCGGGCCGCGTACTGACGATACCAGCGCTGGATGAGCAGAGCCGCACGCATTGCTGGACAGATGGATGAAGAGAGAGAGACAGAGAGAGACAGAGATAGAGAGAGAGAGAGAGAGACAGACAGACAGACAGACAGAGAGAGAGAGAGACAGACAGACAGACAGACAGACAGACGAATGGACGGACAGAGAGACAGACAGAGAGGGAGGGAATCAGGTCAGCAGCAGATGTGAGTGACAGTGATGATTATTCTGAAACATGTAATCTGACTGACCTGTAGCGGCTGCATGTGAGAGAAACCAAGAAAAATAAAGTTTTTGATGTTCATTCATATTCATTGACAACAATGAGACATTTACTGAAATAAATGAGGAAGAATTACCTGGAACTGAGATGCTCCCTACAGACAAACAGAGACAGACAGACAGACAGACAGACAGACAGACAGACAAACAGAGACAGACAGACAGACAGACAGACAGACAGACAGAGACGGACGTGAGCTGTATCTCTCAGAAAGCATTCGCTGGCAGATATGAATGCTTGAACAGCGTCAGACTTGAATAATCTTGTTCACGCACCTGGATCGCATGCTTTCAGCTGCTGTTGGTTTGATTTTGTGACTCTGCATCCCATATCAGTATCGCACTGTTGATCCAATCACACACATATCACAACAACTAATTCCAGTAATACTTGTAGTCTGAATTTCACTTTTAAACAAATGTGAATAATAAATGTTGCATTTCATTTAATGTTCTCTGAAGGAGAGTAACTGATTAGTTATTATTGTGAAATATAATTATGTTTCTCTGCTGTAGAGAGCAATTAGCTCTAAATCTCCAGCATTTAGAAAACAACAACAGACCGTCAGACTCACCCGTCAGAATCCCAGCATGACTGAAGTCCCTCAGCATTATGATGTGTGTATGAATCTGCTGGAGCTCAGAGAGATGGACAGATGGTGAGATGGATCCCTTCATCAACACACACCTCTCCGCGGCGGGATTAGGGTTAATACTGCGGCTCGGCTTCAACCCAAAATAGACGGATAAAGAATGTGTTAAAGGCCACCGCTCCGTGCGTGTGTGTGTGTGTGTGTGTGTGTGTGGGTTAGCTGTCTGTGCTCCACATCTCATTAACATCCCAGTCAGGAAACCTAATGGATTTGATAATAATAATAATTATTATTATTATTTTAAATTTGTAAAAGTTTGTTATTAGGGTCAGACCATCATCTATGATAGGGGTGAGCGGGACACACACTGACGCGGGGCTAGTTTCCACGCTGTAAGGTCGAATATTGATATGTGTAACTACTGTTGGTAAAGCGCTATGTCCATGTTCTTGTTTTTGAAGTCTATGTTTGATCGTGTTTTGAGTATAATTAAACTACACTTGGGTTCTGCAAACTTGCATCCAGTGGACTTAATGTTGCAGAATACTTGACCTAAAATGAATCCAGCAGTTGCCCTCGTGCATCTACAGCAGGAGAATGGCGAAACCGTAGTGCTTGAGACAAATGTTGAGGACTGTTGTGGACTTACAGTCTAGCCTGACTTCATCATACTCGTATTCTAGTCTGATTTTACTCCATAGGGCTTTGATTATAAAGCATGTCTTAACCGAACCAGGAAAAAAACAAACTCTGCACTCAATTGGATAGACCTACAATCGTATCACAGATATCAGAGCAACGCAGTAAGACAGCTATAATTGCATAGCACACCGGTAGTTGTCAACAGAACTCAAGTGCACGCTGGAAGAAGTAGTAAAATAATGAGTGTTCCTTCTTTTACTTGGTCCTCCATGAGTGCGACCAAAGGAGAAACCTCAGCGTTTTCATTGCGTCCCATCTTCTTAGCCACCATCGGAGCCAGCTGATAAATTAAACTTTTGCCGAATCCCGCAGGAAGGACGGCAAACACATCTTTCTGATCGATGCATCCATTATTTGCAGTTTTCTGTTCGTCTTTAAAAATGAACGCGCGGCCGATTTCTTTTACAACAGACAGTTCAGAGTCAGCACATCAGCACAATTCTCCTGCTGCAGTCATCTCTGAGGGAAACCAGTTCAACACGAGCGCGTTGTTTGATAACGTGATGATTACGTAAATGCAGATCAACTGTCCATCATCGTATAAAGCCTGCCCTGGCACTTTCATTGGCCTGACCATTTCTGAACTGATCATAATCACTCCTCAGTGGATCGACTTCCCGACCAAAAAATGTTGTGAGCCGGGTTCGGGTTGGCATCCAGGCTAGACAGAGACCTCAACAAGCCCTCAACATTTTTCGGGCTGGTGTGGATGAACCAATCTCCTCTAGGATGCCTAGAGGGTCAATCAGCTGGAATCTGGTGAAATAAATCGGCCATGCCCTTCTGCCCAGCGGTTCCTCGTTTACTGTGGGAATTGTGGATAAGGGGCTTCACAATCCCACAGTGCACTGCACACCACAGCCAGTACAACAAGCCAGAGTCAATTCACGTCATGCCTGCCGATTTCCGAGTCTCTTCACGTCATGCCTGTTGAGCCTGAGTAACGTCCCAAGATGGTAGTTGCTACTGAGCCCTCTGCCAAGATGGCCGCCATGCCAGAGTCATGTTCCAAGATGCCCCAGAGCCATCCCGCGGGACCCAACAAAACAATCTTGCGGGAGTGGGTGGTTTGAACTTTGCTGCGGGCGGGTATAGACGGCTAAAAAAAAACACTGTGGGATCAGGAGGTAGCCTAGCGACATGATGGAGATGTCAATAAATGCTAGCTGGCTAGCTGCCTTCAGACATGCGTTCTGCACATTTACTCCAGGCCCAATGAAGCCTATGATGGAATACTTCAAAAGCTAAAATTAAAGTACTTGAAATTAAAAGAAACGTGCGGTAGCCTAAGCGTTTCAGATGTCCCTGAATCTTCCTGATCAGTGCGTCAGAATACATGCAGGCCAGGGAAACGAAATAAACCACCCCATGAATCTCTTTAATAATAGCAATACAAATACGTGTTTTTTTTCCTGCAGGACGGGAGAAGACACAAAATCAATGCATCTCTATTATTGTGCGGGATTAAATTGTCAGAGATTTGCGGGTGCGGGCGGGAGTGGACATACATATTTTTTGTTGTGCGTCAGGAGCCGCTCATAGAGTGGGGGATCTGGAAGGGTAAAGATTGTCATGGGTAACCACCGTTGGCAAACGCAACGCCCATGTTCTTGTTTTTGAAGCCATGTTTGCCAAGTCTTTGTCTTATGTTGGATCTTGTTTTGAGTATAATTAAACTGCACTTGGGTTGTGCAAACTTGCCTCCAGTGGACTTAATATTACACACACACACACACACTTGTTTTACATACTTCCACACATGGCAGAATGACAAAACTTAGTGTATTTAATAGATTTCAAATCAACACTATACATCAACTTGATTAATAAAGAGTTTATATATTGTGAAAAGCGCTATATAAATATTCTTGACTTGACTATATAGAGGAAAAAATTGCACCCAAGTCTTTGGAAGGTATTGCTGAACATGGTTAAACCATGGCAAAAGTACATTTTGTTACTTATGTTAATTTTTCATCTATATTTTTTGTGTTTATACAAATCTGATATTATTTTAATCTTATATCTGTTATTTAACATTTGAGATAGTTCTGTAATGCTGAGCTAACCAGCAGAAGACACTGGCCAGGGGGTTGAAATAATGCCACACATATTAATAATGCCACAGAATGGGGGACAAAACCCCTCAATATTTTTTTTGTGAGGGCTAATATGTGAATATGCTTAGGGTTACGCGTCACAGTCCATCAGTGAATAAAACGATGTTAAGTTTTGGTGAAGGGCTCAGATTTCTCAGAGTAACAGATAAACTGTTGTTTCTTCCTTTAGATTGCCGTTCACACGCAGGTGTGGCGTTCCTCCTGACGCAGGGGAGGCGCAGCGACTCAAGGACAAACACGCCAGCCTTCCTTTGATTCGGTTTATCTGAGGTCAGAAGAGAAACTACAGATGCTGCAACAATGTCCTTTGTGTTTCTCATGAGAAATGGCAGAAAATTAAAACCTTTTCACTTTGTCACTTCGAGATGAACATTAATGCAGGAACAAAACAAAGAAACTTTTTGACTTTGTGTTAAATGTTCATGCCTGATATGCACAGACAGGACTCTGGTTATAATGGTTTAGCAGCAGATAAACTGATCCTCCAGAGGGAAACCGAGGCTGTTGTAGATATTGGTGGGGCGCCAAATGGCAGAACACACACTGACTGACTAGTGATCAATAAATGTTTTTGTGATTTTTGCTTTGGCTGATTCTTTAACCATTCCTGAGCATTTGCTCACATGTGCTCACAGTCTTGCAAAGTTGTTTAGCACATTATTTTAAGTTTGGACTTCTTATTGTAATATCTTTAAAGATTTCTTGCATTACACAGTTCAGTGTTCTCTTGTTCATCGTTCTCGTGTGCTGATGATGAATGGATGATTTAATGAATGGCTTCTTTATTTGCACCGTTCCCTTCTGATCTTTCTCATATTTGCCATCTGTCCTCCTGCGGGTTTGAGCTTATCATTTTTTGCGAGTATGTAACCATATGATAGAAGTCACTGGTGTTTTTTTTCTCCACCTCCTTTTCAACACCATCCCGTTTGCTCAACATGAAAACAGTGCAAAGTATTCCAAGGCCAAGCTTGTCCGAAGTAGATAAACCCGTGCTTTCCCAGGCCACGGCAAACCGCTTCCATCCTTCCACCCCGAGACACCTCGAGTCCGCAGACATGAGTCTGGTGTTGTGTGTCGCAGTGCTGCTGTCCGGCTTTCCTCTCGGGAAGACGTTTGTTCTCCATCCTTCGCCCGAGGCGTCGTCCTCGTCCGCCGTGAAAAACAAGAGGTAAGAGCTGAGGTTTTACAAAAGAGCGCATATCTGGAGAGAGTTTCATGCATTTTTACAGCTTTTAGTAGAACAGTGTGATCAGTCTTTATGAATCCAGATCAACTTGAAGTCTCCAGCACAGATCAGTCGACCTCATCACGTGTGGCTCGCTGACCTGATTGTGCTGGACTGGCCCAAAGAGAATTTCTGGATGTTGCCAGAAACCTTTACGGTTCTGTTGTGCACGGACTGACTGTGGAAATATAAATGGGGGCAACTTCTTCTTACTGCACAAGATATTTGGCCTACACACAAGGTGTGTGTGTGTGTGTGTGTGTGTGTGTGTTGCAGATGCAGAGGAGAACTGGAAATCAGGAAAATCCTCCTGGAGTCCCTGAGCCTGCAGCAGGAGCCTCGTGTGTCCGTGTCCCAGATGAATCTTCTGCGTCACGCTTTCAAGAACTCCATCTCGTCCTCTCCAGGTACGAAGCGCCGATCTCAAGCCCGGCTCGGCCCGGCTCGTGACTAAACCTCTCCGTCTGCTCTGTCCAGCAGGTAATTCAACGTTCCCAGAGGATTCGGCAAACTCCACCTGCTGCACATATTCCTCTCAGGTGTTCATGAAAGGTGAGTGTTCAAGCAGATCCTGCTTTGACTGTGTATATGAATCTCATCAAATCCCAAAATCCAAATAAAGAAAATAACATTTTGCATAAAATCGGAGAGGCTGAATGGGAAGGTCGTGTGATACTGTGATTAACTTGTATTAATCATCATTCTCACTATAAATTAAAAGTCGTTACATCTGCTTTACACTTTTAGCAATGAAAGCAAAGCCTTGTTTTCGTTAATCATGATGATTTCTTTCCTTTCCTCGTCTTTCGGGGTGAAAGTGACCTGGAGAGATTCGGTTCCTCTAATCTCCTGCATGTCTTGTGTGTCAGATTTGGGCTGGGAGCGCTGGGTGGTTTATCCGGAGAGCGTCACCTTCGTCCAGTGCAGATCCTGCGGCTCGAGCCTCTGCGCTGAGAGAGTGTCTGCGTCTGCGCAGGTGAATGTGTGTGTGTGTGTGTTTAACGTCTGCGCAGGTAAGTGTGTGTGTGTGTTTAACTCTCGGATGAGTGTTTCTCTGGACTGAGATCTGATCTTGCTCGTCCTCCTCAGTGCTGCAAGCCGACGGCTCACAACATCGTCCCGTTCGTGTACGTGGATGAAAGGAGTAGTCTGGTTCTGTCCTCGGTGAGCCTGACCCGCGAGTGTGGCTGCGACCCCGGAGACGACCCGCAGGAGTCTGAGGTCATGACCCCGGCCCAGAGCCTTCCCTGACTCTCTCTCTCACTCACTCACTCACTCACTCGGTTTGAAGGATTTGCAGGTTTATGGCTCAGCACAAACTTACAAGCGTCTTTAATTCTTCACTTGCTGCTGTTGGGAGTCTCAGACTCTTGTGGGCTTTAAGGGTTTATTGAAAACAATGTGGACACATATATATATATATATATAGTTTGCAGAAAACACAAGTTCTCAATCAAAGTCTGTTCAACTGGGTTATTTACGTTCACAGAGAAGAACAATGAACCATCTGTTCCAAATCAGTTCAAGGCCAAATGTGTTTTAAACTCCTGCTTTATGGGTCTGGCATGATTTCAGTGGTCAGCGCCTGATCTTTTAGAAACTTTCCCTCTGCGACTCCCAGGACTAAATAAACGCTTGCTTCCAAAATATCCTTTGTTTGCCCCCGGCTCCTGTGCCAGTTCCCGCCCGGTGTGGCATCCGCTGGCGTGTCTCTGCGCGCTGGGAAACGTCCCGGTCTCGCAGATAAGAATGGAATGGCATTCCAGAATGAACATCTGCGTCTACAAAAAACAGCTTCAAAGCAGTTTCATGCAGCTTTTTTCTTCTTTATAACATTTTGTTCTTGTTCTTCTCTGTATATGTTTCCATGTTGAACACACCATTGTACTGGAAAGTATTAAAACCGTTTCAGATAAACTAGTGATGGCTATTAACTAACGCTTTCGAATGCATGTTTAGCGGCCGGTCATGTAGCAAGATTATATATACAGTTTATATCAAATGTATCTGCAGAATGGTTTATTAAAAAAGGCTTTCATGACATAAGGTGTGATGTCCTTATTTCACCTTATAAAAGATGCACTGAACTCTGTACATCAACACTCATTTCTCTTTTATCATGTGTGTGTGTGTGTGTGTGTGTGTGTGTGTGTGTGTCACTTCTGGCAGCTTCTGTGTGTAATACAACACATGCTGAAAGGATTTGTCAGATTGAACTCACATGAACCTCTTTAACGCTCACTCTTCATTGGTCAGCAACGCCGGGCCGCAGGTTACTTACTGCATTCCTGACATGAAGGGTTATTTTGAGAGTTTATTGGCACACACTGTTTGAAAATGTGCTTGAGTGAGTGAGTGAATGTGTGTGTGTGTGTGTGTGTGTGTGTCACATGCTGTTGCGCACTCAGTAAAAGAGTTTAGAGCCATGAGGGGCAGCTCTCTCTCTCACACACACACGCATACTCTCTCTCTTTATCTCTCTCTCTCACACACACACACACACACTCTCTCTCTCTCTCTGCTTCTGGTGTTGACCCCGTCGGCACAGATGGTCTGACCCTGAACATTAAAGAGAGAAGCAAAGCAAACAAACGCAGGAGCCGACCGTCCTGAAGCTCGATGGCGTGTGTGTGTTCTGCGTGGCTGCGCTGGGGCGCGCTGCTGTCGGCCGTCTTCGCTCTGTGTGTGCAGGAGTGTGTGGACAAGGATCGGGTTCTGGCTGAAATGTCACAGGACGCAGATCTGCCGACGGAGTGTGTGTTGAGCTGTACGGCGCTCACTTACAGGCAGATCTTAGACGGACAGCAGAAACTCACGGTCCGGTTCAAAGACTCGCAGCCCGGTAAGAGAGGGAGAGAGAGAGTGTGTGTGTGTGTGTGTGTGTGTGTGTGTGTGTGTGTGTGGAGACTGTGACGAGGCTCTTTTCAGTGTTCATCATCTAGTTAGAAAGACAAGCAACTGTATGTACAGAAAGTGGATGATGGGTGAAGACAACGCTGCTCTATAACTGAAATGTAACTCTGTAATGATCTGGGCTGACATTTCGTATATTATTTTTTCATTTCCCTCTAAATTAAACATATGCGTTAAAAGTGTCGAGAGCATCATTTCAACACAGTTCCATAATTGATAATTATTAATCTCTGAACTGATTGTAACGGAATAAAGACAGCTTTGCAAGTCAAGTCCAGTCATCTTTATTTATATTGCACTTTAAACAATATACATTGTTTCAAAGCAGCTTTGGGCTAACAGGAGTTTACAGTAACAGAGATTGTACAGCAGCTCTAGAATAATGTCCAGCTAAAGTTCGTTTTGATCGATTTGATCAACTACGTAAAGATCATTAATGATTAACTGGGCCGCTAACACGACACTCGCTCTGCGGCGTTCGGGGGTCGAGAACGCAAACCTTGAAACAGGCTCCGACGTGCAAACACTGACAGCTTCTGAAAAACGTTATCAATATCACCTCTTGGCATATCTGCGAAAATGCTGACGGTGTGCACATGCGTATCACGTGTTTAGTCTAGACCAGGTATGAGCGTTTGAATATGTGGCCAGGCGTCTAGTCTTTCTTTAAAAATTGACCTCACCAAATCACTTGTCAGGTCTTATAAATTCATAATACTTTTTTTTTTGTGCTTCTGCGTATCCATGTGAACCTGGAAATTTTGACAACATTTTATCTGTACAGAAGTAAAGGGTGCAGGCTTTCACAGGGGGACTCATGTCTAATATTATCACATGGAATCAATGTTGATGCCATTGAAATTCTGCAGCAGAGCGACGACACCTCAGATCATTATCTAGTCTTGTGTAAACTTAGCCAAAGTAGCAAAGCTGACTCCATGTTATAAACACGTCAGACCTGTAACTTCTGCCACTAAAGACTGCTTTATCAATAATCTTCCTAATCAGTTTCATCATCTCAGCATCCCGGATAGCTCAGAAGAACTTCATATCGTGACAGAAACTTTTAACTCTCTCTTTTCCAGCACTTTAGACGCAGTTGCTCCATTGCGCTTAAAGAAGATTAAAGACAATAGTCCTAAAGACAATAGTCCAACGCCGTGGCACACTCACACACACACACTCACACACACACACACTCGGGCTCTTAAGAGAGCAGCCAGAAACATGGAGCGTAGCTGGAAGAAAACTAAACTAAAGGTATTCTGGATCTCATGGAAGGAGAGCTCGATCGCATATACAGAGAGGCCTTAAAAACTGCTAATTTTTCAACCCTATTTGAAGAAAATAAACATAATCCTAGGTATTTATTTGAAACTAAGAAAGCTTCAAGCCCAGAAGTGTTCAAGCAACACAGCAGTAATGAGTTTATGAATTTCTTTAGATTGATAATATCAGGGACAAAATTACAACTATGCAACCGGTCTATCGCATCAGGGGGTGCACTGTAGTCTCCCTGAAGAAAAATTCGATTCATTCATTGCTATAGAAGAGGAAGAAACTAAACTCATTCTAAACTCATTAAATCATTAAAATCAACAATTTGTATGTTAGACCCTATACCAACTAAGCTACTGAAGGAGACGCTTCCACAGGTCATAGATCCTCTTCTTCATATCATTAATTCATCTTTGTCAATAGGATGCGCCACCAGAACCAGGAAGATTGACCATATTAGCCCTGTTCTGTCAACCCTGCATTGGCTGCCTATTAAACATCAAATACATTTTGAAATATTGCTGATTTCTTATAAAGCACTGAATGGTTTATCTCCAGTACTTGAGCGAGCTCTTAACGCATTATAGTCCTTCACGTCTATAGCGATCTCCAAACTCCGGCCGGTTCATAATACCCAGAATATCAAACTCGACTGCAGGCGGGAGATCCTTTTCCTGTTTAGCACCAAAACTCTGGAACAATCTTCCTAACATTGTCCGGGAAGCAGACACACTCTGTCAGATCAAATCTAGACTAAAACACATCTCTCTGGCCTAGCACACACACAACACGCTATAGACTAAGAGTTTTGGTGCTGAACAGGAAAAGGATCTCCCGCCTGCAGTCGATTTAGATATTCTAGGTATTATCAACCGGCCGGAGTTTCGAGATAAACCATTCAGTGCTTTATAAGTAATCAGCAATATTTTAAAATGTATCCGATGTTTAATAGGCAGCCAATGCAGGGTTGACAGAAGCGGGCTAATATGGTCATACTTCCTGGTTCTGGTAAGAACTGGAGCGGCTGCGTTTTGGACCCGCTGGAGTTTGTTTATTAAGTGTTCAGGACAAACACCTTGTTGTGTTTTAGAGCTGCTTTACAGCAGAATTGAACTCTCATTGCATCATTGACTGTTATCTTTTATTACTATTGTACTGTGTAAAGCTGATGTGATATTCCTGTTGATTCTCTACAGGCGAGTCGGACGACTTCTGCTGGTTCATTCACACGAGATGCAGCACGTGGGATGAAATCTTTGTTGTGCTGTCTATCAAAGAGTCCGTGGCAGCTGAGACGATTGGACTTCAGATCACCTGGCCGCCGCAGCTGAGCCCCACCCCTCCACACCTGAGCCCCGCCCCACTGCAACTGAGCCCCGCCCCTCCACACTTGAGCCCCACCCCTCCACATGTCCCGCCCAACGCCTGTGGCCTGCGTTTCGACGTCACGCCGCATCTGAAACTCCTAAAGCAGCGCACGCTCTGCATCCGGCCGCACGGCATCATGGGACACCGCTTACACTGCCCGCCCTACCTGGTCATCGTGAAGAAGAAGACAGAGTAAGAGTCCCAATTTATAACAATGGTAAAGATTAGGAACAGATAAACTGGTGTGACATTTAGGATTTTGCATCTTAATTTCAATTCATTTGAGCTGAATTGAATATCTGTTTCAGAGCAGTATGTCAACGGCCTGTGTTGTCAGATAAACTAAATTGCATTTTTAAACACTTTAAATTTGAAGTATACCTTTTATTTTTATATACCTATAACATGTCTTATTTTTATATCCTTTCTATTTTATTAAGCTTTTTAAATGTAAAGACAAAGCACTAGAGGCACTAGTTTATTTTGTGCCATTTAATCTGTGTTCTCAAACTCTGAATCGCTATTGGTCAGAACTGCCCCATTTATTCACCAGCCTGTGTGTGTACTTATAAATATATTCAGCTATTTTGTTAATAAAATTCTGGAAGCTTATCTCTGTCTACTGTGATTTCATATTCATGGAAAAAATGCACTTAATTGAGTACAGGCTTCCATTAAATTCCAACGATCGCCACATATTTATTTTAGGAAAATGCAACCAGTTCTAAACAGACGTTTCACTCACACAACAATCTCAAAAATTCTGTACAAAAAGATTATTCAATCAGTATCATGCTTGCAGTCTGACTCTTGTTCTGAATAGATATTTGATGAATTTAGCAGCTGAAAGCAAGTAAAGTGAGGTTTAAGTCAGTAATTAAAAAAGTGTAGAACGCCACTGGTTGCCTTCTCATTATCATCATGGTAGCTTTAATTTCGTTATGGACGCAGGTTAAGCTGGTTGTGTGGTTCTGGAGGAGCTGCTGTTTGTTTGCGGCTCTCGCTGACTGACGTCTGTCTAATTCTGCTCTTCCTGAACATGCCGATGACTGTGAAGGAAGGAAACTTCGAACTTCCACAAGAGATGCATGTACATTTTAATATTTAGACCACTTCTATTATTGATTGCTATCAGGATATAAAGAGAGTTTCAAGTATAACAGAAAGTATTTATAAAACAAATAGGCTACCGTAGCTTTAAGTGATCTTAAGAGATCTTTACAGATCTGCCAGACTCTCACACCAGCCAATCACAATGCACTCCCTCGCTCACCTGAGTACCTCATCATCATCATCATCATCATCACCCTCATCACCTCCACTACACTGTATATACACACCTCAGCCCAGCTCATTGTCCGGTCTCGTTTGTACGAAGAGGACTGCTTACCTTGCCTGATGTCTCCAGTCTCCATTCTGTCCTGATCCTCCAGTGTCTCGTCCTCCTCTGTGTCCCATGGAGGAGTGTGCAGAAGAGTATACATCCGCCCTTCTACGTCCCCCGCTACTTCCAGCTTCTTGCGCTTGGGCTTGCGGCCTTGTGTTGATTACCGTTCTCTGTCCGTCTTCCCCTCGTCCCAGCGGCACCTGAACACCTCAGCAGAGCCACTGTGTTGGACCTTCCCAGGGCGTACAACCTCATGCGGAGACGTGAGGAAGACCCTCTGACTGTGACCCCTGTACTGGACACTGGCTATCTGGTCACGTCACTCCTCCGTACTCCAGGACTGAAGGAGGATCTCCACCGTTTGTCCTGATTGACCACCGGCGCATCTGAGCATCTTCCACCGAACCTCAGGACTGAAACACTCCATCAGTAGTGGATGTGGAGCGGATCACAAAAAATAGCAATCATTTATGTCTATTGTATTGAGCCACGGATCTGATCATTTTTCGGATCAGACAAAAAAGAAAGAAAAAAAGGGGCTAACTTTGTTTTTCATTTATAACTTGAAGATAACTCACTTGAAGTTCTTCATCAAAAACGACTAGCCTAACTAATAAAGTTCCCACATTATTTAAAACAAGTGAACAGTCTGTAAAATAAGAAGAAAAGCAGAGATGGACACTAAATAACACAGTTTCTGTCACTGAATACTGATAGACTTTGTGAACTAATAATTAAGCCTAAATTTAAAATAACACTATTTGTTCTCTACAGAATATTAATCTGCCGTCTCTTAAGACCGAAAAAACTGACAAACATTCTGTTTCTTTCTCAACTGTTCATGACAGAACCGAGCCAACACTAGGGGTTAGACGTGTATTTTTAACATCATTTTGTGGTCATGCCCAATTCGGTGTTTATCTGCTCTATCTGAATCATCTCTCTCTCTCTCTCTCTCTCTCTCTCTCTCTCTCTCTCTCTCTCTCTCTCTCAGATCACTCTGATGAGAGCTGTCTCGGTCTAAATCTGGACTGAAAATCCTCACAGATATCGTCTCTTTCTAGAAAGGAACACAGTTGTGAAGATACTGCCTTTTCTAGTATCTTTGAGAAAGGCAGATTCGAGATCGACATGTAATTAACGAATTCTGTTGGATTAAGTTGTTGTTGTTTTTTAAATAAAAAGTTTAATAATAGCCAGCTTAAATGTTTTTTTTTGTCTTTCAAACACATTTTTAAATTTTTTTTTTTTTTACAATTGAACTAGTGATCAGCTTTTTTTTTTTATTAAACTGCAATAATGCCCTGCAGTTCTTTCATGAACCATCTGTGCAATGTACTTTATGTTGTTGATAAAGAATGCATTTTCTTTCTCTATGTATTTATATATCAGAATTTGGTCAAAAGTAATTTAAAAGTAGTCAAAAAGTTGTCAGATTATATTAATATGTAATGTAATAGAGTATGTTGCTAACTACATGTTTTGGCTTGTAATTTGTTATCAGTAACGGACTACAATTTGTGGTAATCTACCCATGACTGTGTAAATATTTTATTGCAAATCATTTTTTTTAATGCTCGTAAAAAACAACAACAACAAACATACATACAACAAAAACATATTACAGCAGAGTTCTTCAGTCCAGTCCAAGTCCAAAGTTAATTTATTGTAAATCAGTGTCACTGAGCTTTGGTGGAGCTCCTGGAACGATATGCCCATAATAGGAGGGGTGCGCCGGAACTATATAATACTGCACGGGGTGCGCAATTCAATTCTTGTCATTATCCTGACGAAAAATGATATGAATTAATGTTGGCTTATTAAAATGTCTCAAACAGCAGGAATCTATAGTTATAATATATAGTTATATATAGTTTAGTTGAGTCTGTTTGATACGATTATC
>NW_024121210.1:16207397-16212397 GCF_016745375.1 Pimephales promelas
ATCACTGAACAGTGAAGCGGATTCACTCCCGTAATTGAATGTGTTTGTCTCTCCTGAAACTTTACTGTAGGTGCTGGTCCTCTTATAAGCTCGGCAATCTGTGAACGGATTATATACTGAAAGAGACGAGAGCTCCCTCAGAACACCAGTGACTGAGTTCTCTCAGGTGTATCTAAACTAAACCAATTAATGTCTTGAGTCCCGTGCCTACGCTTAGTTTGTTATATTGAAAGGATATGTAAGCGAATAGTATTTTGAATAGAGGTAACGAGTGCCTGTGAGAGAACGCCATGCCTTCGCGGTTCAAAACAAGCTGCACTTTCATCGATTATTTTATACAAGCGGCCACAGTAAATGTGAGTTTTCCCACAGCTGGGTGCAAAATAAAGCTTTGTGTCAAAATGAAAGAATTAGTTGAAGGGGGAAATGTAGGATAATGACGCTAACTCTTGTTGTGATCGTTGTAATGTAAAAAAGATGAAGCCGCCCATCCAGATTCCTTTGTCTTTCCAGAGAATCAGAGGTGACAAGCTGTCGAATCGCATTCAGAGCATGCTGGGTAATTACGAGGATGGCTCGGATGAGTTCCCTGTGGTGTGTGTCCTCGAGCTGGACGGTCCCCCGCCTCTGGGTCCCCCTGTGCTCCCACTGTCTCCTCTGCCAGCCAGTGACTCGTCCTCGTCTCCGGACCTCAGCATCCACAGGCCGGACGTCCCGCCGCTCACGCTGACGCTCAACTTACCCTGCAAACTGGCCAACACCAAGAAGCCCACGGCGTACGTGAGGCCGATGGACGGTCAGGATCAGGTGACCAGCGACTCTCCACGACTGAAGGCCTCACCGGGGCGCTCACAGGACCTGAAGGAGAGCAGCGAACCAAGCTTGCCCCCTCTGCAGTCTGTTGATGTGAGTGTCTACCTGCAGGTCTTGCAGTGAGAGATCACCGCGGTAACAGTGAGCGTAATTGAGCTTTCGTGTGTTGATCAGGCTAGCGTCGACTCGGTGCGTGTCGTGTCTGGCAAACGTGCGGAGGACATTCTGCAGGTCAGTTGAGTTTGGGACAGTCTTGTTTGGTCGAAGAACTGCAGGATCTCAATGTCTCTCTGGCACACCACAGGAAATGACCTCATGGCCTCCACTGTTAATGAGCATTTGTACGCCGAGCTCAGCCGAGCCACCGAAGGCCCTCGACACTAACGAGGTTAGATCACAATAATGGCTTCTTATTGAAACTCCGGCTTTTTTAACTCCTTCATGCTAACTCATTCACTGCTGGTTTTACAGGAGTCGCATGGATTCACTGCTCTCAGTAAGTGTGTGTGTGTGTTTGTGTATTGTGGTGTTCTGTTTATGTGCTTTTAATTATTTGTGTTGTTCATTAGAAGCTCATGAATCATCAGACGGTGTTCAGCGGGAACAGCAGTGAGTATTAGATCATAATACTCATTCTGTTCTGTCATCATTTACTCACCTTTGTGACTTGCATTATACAGAAGGAGATGTTCAGCAGAATGTTTACTTTACTCAAGTGTGTGTGTGTGTGTGTGTGTGTGTGTGTGTGTGTGTGTGTGTGTGCGCGCGTGTGTGTGTAGTGTAGCTTCCGGCAGCTCCAGTGACTGTGACAGCAGTTCAGAAACTGACAGTGAGAACAACAGAACCCCAGATCAACCAGCAGCTGATGAACCATCAAACACACAGGTACACATAGAGAGACACAGACACACACGCACACACAGACAATCAGACACACACAGACAATAACAATAATATCTATTTTAGACATGCTGATATTTGGCTCCATATCACTGCTTGCAGCACTGTTCAACAGCGATGTTACGTTCAGACAAGTAAGATCCTGAATCCAAAACTCGTCCCTCGTACAAGCCAGGACAGACTACCCCATTAGGACCTGGACTAGGGTGAATATCGCCCAACAATAACAAGCAAAAGATTATAAGGAATTTTCCACCGTTGCGATGGTGTTTAGAGATGGAGGGCCTGGACGAGTGTAGATGTAATGAAAAAAATAATACTTTGTCTATAACCAAAGGCACCACGTCGCCACATTCTTCAGGTAAACAAATAAAACACTGCTTCTTAAAAACGTTGCCTGATGGACACAAGTTGCAAAAAAGAATAGACGTAAAAACTGGGGTCACAATGCCAAATGCTCCACCTTACTTCTGGGTTACTTGTTTGAGTTCAATGGACGAGTCTGGGTTTGGCGGTTGCCAGAAGAACGGTACTTGCCTGACTGCTTTGTGCCAAGTGTTAGGCTTGGTGGACGGGTGGTCATGGTATGGGTTTGTTTTTCAGGGGTTTAGTTCCAGTGAAAGAAACTCAATGTTTCAGCGTACCAAGATGTTCCTGTTCCAACATGACATACAACATGACAAAGCAGGTCCATAAAGACATGGTTGAGGAGTTTGGTGTGGAGGAACTTGATTGGCCTGCACCTCAACCCGTAGAACAGTTTTGGGATGAATTAGAGCGGAGACTGAGAGCTTCTTGTCCAACATCAGTGTCAGACTTCACTAATGCGCTTCTAGACAATGGTCAAAAATTCCTATAAACACAGTCCTATCACATTACATATTTTCATGTTCTCATGATGAGATTCATTAAACAACATGCTCATGTTCTCAACATCCTAACATGTGTGTGTGTGTGTGTGTGTGTGTGTGTGTTTAGACACAGACAGGCTGTGACTGGCATTTGGGAAGATGGTTAGAAAGGAAAGAAGACCAGCACCAGCAGTTCCCTGGGAGCCCATGTGATATCATCAAGGCCAACTCCCACGATACCGCTGGAAGGATCGAGGCTGCAGGTCAGCAGGGTTGCTATAGTAACCAATGCGACAGTGGGAGAGTGGCCGATGGCAGACAGACTGTGGAAAACACATGCACGCGTGGGAATCTGCCATTAGGAAGCACAAGCGTGGAAATTTCCCAGCAGGCTGAAAATGCCTCCACGTGCAGATCGAAACACAAGAGAGTGAAATCGTCACGTGACACAAAGCAGAAGAAAACCACAACAATAGCCAACATTAGCAAACAAACATGCGGGAAACCACTGCTGCTGGTCAAGATCCAGCTGAACCTGCTCTCCAGAATCCCCCAGGAGCCCAGAATCCCCCAGGAGTCCAGAATCCCCCAGGAGCCCAGAATCCCCCAGGAGTCCAGAATCCCCCAGGAGCCCAGAATCCCCCAGGAGCCCAGAATCCCCCAGGAGTCCAGAATCCCCCAGGAGCCCAGAATCCCTCAGGAGCCCAGAATCCCTCAGGAGCCCAGAATCCCCCAGGAGTCCAGAATCCCCCAGGAGCCCAGAATCCCCCAGGAGCCCAGAATCCCCCAGGAGCCCAGAATCCCTCAGGAGCCCAGAATCCCCCAGGAGCCCAGAATCCCCCAGGAGCCCAGAATCCCCCAGGAGCCCAGAATCCCCCAGGAGCCCAGAATCCCTCAGGAGCCCAGAATCCCCCAGGAGCCCAGAATCCCCCAGGAGCCCAGAATCCCTCAGGAGCCCAGAATCCCCCAGGAGCCCAGAATCCCCCAGGAGCCCAGAATCCCTCAGGAGCCTAAAGCAGCCCGACACCGGACCGGCCAGACCACCGCATGCAAGAGAACTGTGAGACCAACCTTCAAGAAACCAGCGGTCAGAAAATGTTTGACCTCAGTCGAGTCTAAAATAATCTGTGCTAATAACCCTAATTAACTAACATCTGTTGCAGAGCAGTAGATGTGAACAGCAACCATTTCAAAAAATATCTTTTAGAATCAGATGTTCCTATGATTCAAGTCTGTTTGTTTGTGTGTGTGTGTGTGTGTGTGTGTGTGTGTGTGTGTGTGTGTGTGTGTGTGTGTGTGTGTGTGTGTGTGTTTGCAGGCTGAGAGCGATGAAAAGTTTCCAAATAAGAAACAGAAACTGGACGTTGAGGGAAAAAAGTGTTTCTCTTCTCAGCAGAGCCTTCACCAAAAAGAGTGAGTCCTATCAGAATCAGAAACACATCAACCAATCAGATCTTCTGCTCATTTAAAAAATGTTTTGTGATGTGATCCATGTTTCCATCAGAGCCTCTAAGAGCAGCAAGACCATGATGATGATGATGAAGAAGAAGAGGAACAAGAGCACGAAACACAGCTCCAGTGTTCCTCCGGAGCCACAGAGAGACGTTGGACAGCTCAGGAAAGCAGAGGCTCATGGGAAGGTATTGTAGATCGTTTTCATGTTCGAGTCTTTGTTGAGTGACTCGTAAAGAAGTGTGTTTATTAAGCAGAAGCACTGCAAGAGCCGAAGCATCTTCCCAGAGGAACCTCGTCCCCCAACCCCTGAAGCCCACAGGTGCGTCACACACAAGTCACACACACACGTCACTCACGTCACACACACTTCGCGTCACTCACGTCACACTATGGCATTCCGATCGGCTCTTTATTATAACTTTGCAACATGCACTCGTCTCAATGAACGTCTCACTCAGCGTCTTATTTTTTTTATTCTGCTATTTATTCCATTACAGAAGCAGACGTCACGCAAATCATGCGTGGCAGTGAAGTGTCGAGTCAAACATCACGCATCATTCACGTGTGGCAGTGAAGCTCTTTATTGTTTTTTTCCGCTAACACGTATTTAACACGCTATTCACGGTAAAACGCGGCTCAGTGCAGTGTGTCAGTGGCCTTCTGATCGACTCTTTAATATGACTTTGCATACGCAAACTAACGAAAAAGAAAGCTTCAGGCCCAGAAGTGTCCGAGCAACACAGCAGTAATGACTTTATAAACTTCTTTACTTATAAGATTGATAATATCAGGGACAAAATTTGAACTATGCAACCGGTCTTCTACAGTATCGGATCAGTGTAGGCTCCCAGAGGAAACATGTTATTCATTTATTGCTATGTAGGAGAGGAAGAATTTTGCAAACTCGTTAATTCATCTAAATCGACAACTTGTATGTTAGACCCTATACCGTCTAAGCTACCGAAGGAGATGCTCCCGCAG
>NW_024121210.1:16217397-16286464 GCF_016745375.1 Pimephales promelas
ACATTTACAATGATCCTTTCAGACAGAACATCTGTAACCAAAACACTGTCAGAAAAGAAATCTATAGTCTGCATTAAACAATTATGGCAAGTTAATAAGGCCCTATTGCAAAGTTTAAATGTCTTAATAGAATTAAAAATACTGAACTTCAATCATGAAGCTTGCTGATGTTCAGTGATCTGTGGCACCGTTGCTTTTCAGGGTTTGTGAATCTCACGTAAAGTTTGAGACGTTTGATTGATTTCAGCAAAGCCTCCACCAGCTTCCAATCAAAAATGCTTTATCTTTATATTTTACTTGAATAAACTAATTGAAATACTGTAGTTACACTACGTACTACTAGCCTATTACATTTCCAAAGTAAACTTCCCAACACTGTGTGAAACACAACAGTACAAAAAATAGTAATATTAATTTGTAAATGTATTCTTTTTTCATGCATTATTTCTCAGTCTCACATTTATTTTATTCACATTTAATAGCCTATATTAAGTAATGACATGTGAAAGACTATTATTAGGTTAAATAGTTGTATGGCCTTATATGGTTTTCGTAATACAAACTAAATTATAATTTTTTTTGTTTTAATGAAACAATCAAACATGTCTGGGTCATCTGGGACACAAAAGGCCGATTGTCCACCCTTTGACCACCAGATGGCGTTAGTGTTGAAAAGCCTTGAGTAATGAACCATTGGACGATAGTTGAAGGGAAAGCCTAAGTTTAATGAGGCGCCCCTCAGCCACACGTTTCCTAATTACTGATTATTAGATTGTATGAACAGCTGCACTACTTCCTGAACTTCAGACAGCTCCTTGTTTCCTGTCTTCCATTATTGGACAAACTTAATAAAGGTGTGTCTAACCTCAGTAGTCACAGCAACAATAATCAGACACACCTGGATTAATCAGTTTGTCCAATAATGGAAGACAGGAAACAAGGAGCTGGCTGAAGTTCAGGAAGAAGTGCAGCTGTGCATAAAGCGGTAGGTAGGCCTATAAAGCCTCTGGTTCACAGGGACGAAAACAACTAAATAAAAAGAAAGCCCAGTTATAAAGGTAAGTCTTCTCATCTCAGCCAGATTAAGGTGTCAAACGAGCCTACTAAATGTAGGCTACGTTGTGTTGTGCACAGGCAGCGTTAGGCCTACTGGCCATCGGGACTACCGGGAGATTGCCGCTGACCGACGTGCCGATACATCTCATAGCCTACTTTTATTTATTTTTTGTCTTAATGGCCTATTAAACTCGTACATCGGCAGCCCATTCGTTTTGTTTTGCTTAATTGGCGGAGGTGTGCAAGCGTGACTGACATTACGTGAGGTCGAACTTTTTTTTTTTTAACGTGCGAAAATTTCGGATGCGAATTTCGGACTCGGTGTGCAATGGCCTGTCCGAAATTCGCATCCGAAATTTTCGCACGTAAAAAAAAAAATTCGACCTCACGTTATGTCAGTCACGCTTGCACACCGCCTCCGAAACTTTCGTCGGTCATAAAATTAATCGGATCGGGTTCGATTTTCTGCGTTTTTCGCATCCAGAGCCAGCATTTTGAGAGGTCTTTTGACAATTCAGGGCCGGGGGAGCTCGTCCTCAAATCATTGCACATATGCGCCGTGCTTTCAGTTTCGGTTTTTAATTCGATCAAGTGTTTATGTTCTCTTCTCTATATTGGATTATGAAATTAATAAACCTCCCCGTTCAATCAGATTGAAATTTAGGATCGAATAAGGTGTGATTGAGCAGACTATTCGATAACTAATGTATTATTTGGGCACCGTATATAGGCTACACAATATACACAATAAATAACAGCCTAGCTGTTCTGTCTGCCCAGCGCTTCCACCGGGCCGCGCGCGGGTGTGTGTTTGTCCGTGTGTGTGTCAAGTCAAGTCACATTTATTTATATAGCGCTTTTCACAATACAGATTGTATCAAAGCAGCTTCACAGTGATAACATGTAAGTAGCACAACACAGATCAACAACATTGCTAAACACTAAATAAATAACCCCAACTGAGCAAGCTCAAAGCAAGCCAAAAGCAAGGCGACAGTGGCAAGGAACCAAACTCCATCAGATTGGATGGAGAAAAAACCATGGGAGAACCCAGGCTCAGTCGGGGGCCAGTTCTCCTCTGGCTTACATTCATATTGTTTAAATATAAATATTAAATATAAATATTGTTTAGTATTGTTGTGTGTGTCCATACCTGGTCCATTTCAGACACACTGCCAGTCTCCGTTCAGGATCGATTGGTTCACGGAAATTGGTGGTCTTGTTTTTAATATGTGGCTCCAGAATCGCTAGCAAAGCATCAAACTGTCCCACTGACATTCTGAGGTAAATTTTGAATCGCTCAGGATAAATTCGCAACTCCTTGATAAGGAACTCTCCTTCCTCTCGGCGCAATTTCACGATTGGATGGACGTAATATTTTCTCTTTCTTCTCTTTTCAATAAGAGAGAGGGCAAAAATCATCCTCACTGCTTGACGAATCCATTTGGTATTTTTGCGTTTTTCCCCGCAAAGGTTTAATAAATACGCAACGGACTCGGTGTGCAAGGTTTCTATGTTAGGCTGACGAACACGAAAATACGCATACGAATATTTCGTGCTCAGTGTGCAATGGCCTTTAGCCTTTTAGTAGCCAAATAGATTAATAATAGTAGTGGTGGTAGTAGGCCCTAATTGTGATTTATCTACTACAAATTACATGGTCAGATTTGTACAATGCAACTGATGAAAGAAATATCGTTGAACGTTATTAGTAGCATTTGATCCTTCAACTTGTTGAAGTTTTGGAGTGATTAGGGAGGAGCAGGCGGTACAAATCAATCTCGCCGAGGGCAACCAAAGGGCTCGAGTGGCCCCTGGCTCTGGTCAGATGGGTTCTCAAACGGACTGATTTTGATTGCCGTTTCCTTTGGACTCCAGTTCCCAGAGTTCATAGCGCTTTCAGAACGCGGAAGTTCCGCCGTGGTGGTTCATCGAGACTTCTGTAGCTGCTGCTAAAAATGTGGTAAAACTTCGACAAAAACATTACAATTCACACATCTAATTCAATTTAAGGTTTCTTTAACGTCGAATCGTCAGAAAGGCTAATCTCTGTCAGTTCCTGTATTTAATCCGTATTGATTGTTGTGTTGACATTTAGCTCGTGCTGTCGTGTTTTGTTTTACTACAGAAACAAAAACTTGTTAAAATGAATGTCTCTATACGGAATATTCACGAAAATTGACCAACAACAGTGAATTGATTGCTCATACAATAAAAACTACATAAAATGGCTTATTCATTGATAACATTCTTGTCTTTGACGATGATAATCTCGTTTATTTCAAATATTTATACATCTATGTATTTGTGTAGTCTTATTCCTTGATGGGATAAAGTGTAATTTATGTAATATCTGATCAAATCCCAGCTTTCAAATGACCGCATGTAACAATAGACGGCATCAAATATTTATTGTAACCTACTTAAATGTTTCTGACCGTCAGTGATGGTCATCTGAACATGTTTATGATTGATACGGTTATGATCTGATCGAAGAATCTATTTCTCAGTTTAAACAAATCACTGCACTGTGAATCTTGAACGAAGAATTGTCTCTGCATTTGTTTGTGTGTGTGTGAGAGAGAGAGAGAGAGAGAGAGAGAGAGAGAGAGAGAGAGAGAGAGAGTGTGTGTGTGTGTCGGAGTGCCAAGTCATCTTTATTTATATAGTGCTGTTAACAATGTAGATTGTTCCAAAGCTGCTTTACAGAGATAACAGGAGATTACAGAACGTTATTAGTAGCATTTTAAATCAGTTTAAAGTTACAGGGACCGTGCACATTAATAAACGCTTGCGTAAATGTGCCAGTTTAGCCATCTTGGCTAATTTTTAACTGTAGTCACTGGGCAGATGTAATAACCGATAAAATACATTTAGACAATCGACAATACTTATACATACATTAAAACAAATTACATAAAAGCTCATAAAATACATTCAACAAGAACAGATCAAAGCATGTTTTAAAAAGCTGCAGAATATGGGTACACGCTTGATGGTCTTTTAACCATGATTTTAATTTAATCTTAAATAGCCCATATGAAACGATGTCTTTAATAGACGTAGGTAAACTGTTCCAAGTGTGAGCTGCTCTCACAGAAAAAGCTGACTGATCAAAGGCAGTTCTTCTCATTTGTATTACACAATCCCCTCTTGTTACAGACCTTGTATGTCTAATAACAGTAGTTTTTTTGTTTTAGTGGTGGGGGAGCTAAGCCATGGCATGATCATATCGTTCAAATATATTGTCGCTGCCTTTGTAGTCAGACAATTTCTTATATGACGGAAATTTGACATGTTAAATTTTACTATATTTATAACTTTTGTTAATTTGTTTTTTAAATGTTAAATTAGAATCAATTATTATACCTAAATATTTGAAATCAGATACCATTGACCGTTGTTCCCCTGCAATATAAATATTATCTGTTTACCTCTTTGTGAAGAACATGCATGCGGTTTTCTTTATATTTAAATAAAGACAGGAATCACTAAGCCATTGCATAACACCGTCCATCACTGCCGTGGGCTTATAAGCTGCTTGTCTGTCGCATGTACATAAATGACAGTGTCGTCTGCATACATTTGAATCTCAGACTCGGTGCATACAGTCGGGAGATCATTTATGTACAGGCTAAACAACAACGGCCCCAAGATTGATCCCTGAGGCACACCGATACCTCATCGTTTATCCTAACCCTTTGCTCTCTGTGTTCCAGATAAGACTGCATCCATTTTATTACATTAGGAGAGACATTAAACATTGACAGTTTTTTTTTTAATAGGACACCTTGTCACCACAGTGTCGTATGCTTTTTTTAGGTCTAGGAATATAGTCCCAACAACTCCTCCTTTGTCTAACTTTGATTTCACATTCTCCACAAAAAAAGCAGTTCCTGTTGAAATGAATGATTCGATCTAAAACCAAACTGCATAGGATGCAATGTAATTGGACTGTTGCTAAGGTGGCTAGTGTAACAGAGACTGTTTTGGCTTTACAGTAGCTCTAAAATAAAGTTATTTTACAGCTAAAGTTAGTTTGGATTCACTTCTGTTTCATTTACATTTAGTCATTTAGCAGACGCTTTTGTCCAAAGCGACTTACATCTGAAGACTAAATCAAACAAGTCATTGTGGAGAGGTGAAAACAACACAAGAAGTGCTCAAAATACAAAGTTAAGACATTGCTCAGAGTAGTGTAATCCAGGCAAGTAAGGATTTTATTTTTTATTTTTTTAAAGTGCTCACGGTAGAGATGAGTGTTCAGTTGGGTTTAAGACGCAGTGGGAACGAAATATCAAACTGGCTAAGAGCTTAACTAGTAAATGACAAGAACTTGCATGACTAGTTAAAGCAGACAAAACATGGGAACCTGTAGCCATGATGATATTAGATTACCCTGGTAGTAATCTCTATTAATCTCCAGTATAATTATATTGTTTGATATAATATTGTTTTATTTGATTTTATGTAAATATGAACTTTTATTTTATATTGGTTTATTTATTATTACCGTATGTTACTTGGATATTTATATTGTAAGTTAATATTGTGTCCAGTTTGGCCCTGTAAATAAAGGGGTATTTATTTATTTTTTGACAGTGTGTGCGGTTTCGTTTTCTTAAGTACCGTTTCAAGAACCGTTTAGGCACCGGAACCGTTTAAAAAATACCGAGTAGGTACTGGTGTCGGATAAATCCCGACCGATAGGCTACCCAACCCTAGTTTTAAGTGCTGTCAGGGATTCTGCATTTCGGATGATGATGATGATGATGATGATGGGCAGATCACTCCTCCAGCATGCAGCCATGAATGAGAATGTTCTGGAGAGTGATTTTGTGGCTCTTTGTGATGTCACCACGAGCCGTCGCTCATCGATCGATCGTAGTCTTCTGCTAGGGATGCAGACTCGTGAGAGGGAGCGGAGCCAGTGATCGATCTGTACGCAAGAGTCAGCGCCTTGTGTTGGATGTCCGTGTATTTTGTGCTCGCAGGAGATTCTGTCTGCCCTTCTTAAACCGAAGTGTGTCCATCCACAGACCGTGAACGCGCGCGCGCGTGTGTGTGTGTGTGTGCAGGTGTTGGCGTTTGTGAGCGAGACATGCTGTCTGAACATGGGAAGCAGCAGAAACGCTCGTCGAACAGCGAGGGTGAGGTGGACGGGTCGTTCGTGTTTGAAGCCCAAGAGGCCTGGAAGGACTTCCACAACTCGCTCCGACAGTTTTATGAGAACGGAGAACTGTGTGACGTCACTCTGAAGGTACGGAACAGCGTGAGGTCCGTGTCACAATCATCTCATCCTAAATGTCTCTGTTTCTTTTTCCCTGAAGGTTGGAAACAGACTCATACCATGTCACAAACTAGTTCTGGCCTGCGTTGTTCCATACTTCCGTGCCATGTTCCTCTCAGACATGGCCGAGGCCAAACAGGACCTGATTGAGATCCGGGATTTCGACGCTGACGCCATCCAGGACCTGGTGGGATTCGCGTACTCGTCACGGCTGACGCTGACGGTGGATAACGTTCAGCCGCTGCTTTACGCCGCCTGTATCCTGCAGGTGGAGCTGATCGCACGCGCTTGCTGCGAGTACATGAAGGCGCACTTCCACCCCTCCAACTGCCTGGCCGTCCGCACGTTTGCAGAGAGTCACAACAGGGTGGACCTGATGGACATGGCCGACCGCTACGCGTGTGAGCATTTTAGCGAAGTGGTGGAGTGCGAGGATTTCATCTGCGTTTCACCACAGCACCTGAAGACACTGCTGGCCTCCAGCGACCTCAACATCCAGTCCGAGACTCAAGTGTACGACGCTGCGGTCAAGTGGCTGAAAGCTAATCTGAAGCACCATGACGTCTGGCTGGATCAGATCATGTCTCGGGTGAGCCCCTCATGTTTTACAGGCTCTTGACCTGCTGTAATATCCTGCCAGATCCCACTACCATGCAGATCCCAACACACATTGTACAAGTCTATTATATTAGACAAGTCCCTAAAACGCCCATTTCACGCCACAAGGTAGAGCTTCACTTAAGCGTAACTACATCATCCCTGCAGATGTGAGAAGATTCACACTGTTCAGCAGCAGAAGCTTAAAGATGCATAAGTGAGCATTTCTTTACAAACACAACTATAGCTATTATCATTGTGAGTTATCTATTAGAGTGAGTTATTCACTTTTAAACTTGATAATCTCAAGTTTATTAATATTAGGTGTGTACAATCCAGAGCCGGCTGCAGAAACAAACCAATGGACGGGCATTTAATATTGTAGGGGGGGCCTAATTATGACATCCAATACATTTTTCTATAGGACAAAAACCAACTATTACGCCGATTTCAAGTACCAGGCGTAATTTGCGGGTGGGATATGTCCCCACCGTCGATATTGTACCCACCACTTTTGAAACATTCCGGCACGAATGTACCAATACAAATAAACAAAACATCTTCAGTTAACTAGCAGAGCATTCGTTTCGTTCGTTTTTTAAATAAGAGACGATCTAGCGCTGAAATGTGTTTTTAAAATCAACTGTTCAAATTAATGCTTGTTGCCGCTGGCGCGGATAGGCTAATGTGTTTTTTTTAATTGGCTTGCGCACAGTCTTCACTCGGACGCGCAATCCGTTGTGGAGAGACTCTATTCATTACGGTGAAATTAAAACACAAAATGTTCTGAAGATGTTTTGTCTGTGCCTGATATACAACCACTGATAAACATAATCAGTTTTGATGGGAAAAAAAATGTTATTAGAACGGATTAGAACCCAGAATCTCTGGCACGCTTGGCAAAAGTTCTACCCCTGGACCATTATTTACATTCACGTTTAATACAAATATAAAGGCGTAATTGAACGACCACATAAACCTAAATCAATATCTATTTAAATCGATTAAAGGATATCGTAATGTTATTGTACATATCTGTTTTATGATTTAGCATTGTGTCAGGGCTGGTGCAACTTAAGAAGAGTAATAAAAATAACTGTCCCACTCATGTTCTTAATACAGCTGAAGTCGACGTTTTTGGGAGTGGAATCTCCGCATGAGTTATTCAATACATTATTTTTATTTTTAAAATAAATTTCTTTTTAAAAATTTATTAATTGCAAATTGCATGGAGAGGGGGGCACAGGCGCTCGGTAGGCGGGCCCGCCCCCCTAAGGCCCGCCCATAGCGCCGGGTATGGTACAATCACATGTAATTGGTAAACAACAAACACAACCAAGAAAAAATCTCTGATTGTTTCATGACATGGGTTTGATTTGGGTTGAGCTAGAGCCTATATAGGCTTCCTGTCTGTGTTATTATACAAACCCGATTCCAAAAAAGTTGGGACACTGTACAAATTGTGAGTAAAAAAAGAATGGAATAATTTAGAAATCTCATAAACTTATATTTTATTCACAATAGAATATAAATTACATATCAAATGTTGAAAGTGAGACATTTTGAATTGCCATGCCAAATATTGCCTCCTTTTGGATTTCATGAGAGCTACAAATTCCAAAAAAGTTGGGACAGGTAGCAATAAGAGGCCAGAAAAGTTAAATGTACATATATGGAACAGCTGGAGGACCAATTTGCAACTTATTAGGTCAATTGGCAACATGATTGGGTATAAAAAGAGCCTCTCAAAGTGGCAGAGTCTCTCAGAAGTCAAGATGGGCAGAGGATCACCAATTCCCCCAATGCTGAGGCAAAAAATAGTGGAGCAATATCAGAAAGGAGTTTCTCAGAGAAAAAATTGCAAAGAGTTTGAAGTTATCATCATCAACAGTGCATAATATCATCCAAAGATTCAGAGAATCTGGAACAATCTCTGTGCGTAAGGGTCAAGGCCGGAAAACCATACTGAATGCCCGTGATCTTCGGGCCCTTAGACGGCACTGCATCACACACAGGAATGCTACTGTAATGGAAATCACAACATGGGCTGAAGAATACTTCCAGAAAACATTGTCAGTGAACACAATCCACCGTGCCATTCACCGTTGCCGGCTAAAGCTCTATAGGTCAAAAAAGAAGCCATATCTAAACGGGAACCAGAAGCGCAGGCGTTTTCTCTGGGCCAAGGCTCATTTAAAGTGGACTCTAGCAAAGTGGAAAACTGTTCTGTGGTCAGACGAATCAAAATTTGAAGTTCTTTTTGGAAAACTGGGACGCCATGTCATCCGGACTAAAGAGGACAAGGACAACCCAAGTTGTTATTAGCGCTCAGTTCAGAAGCCTGCATCTCTGATGGTATGGGGTTGCATGAGTGCGTGTGGCATGGGCAGCTTACACATCTGGAAAGGCACCATCAATGCTGAAAGCTATATCCAAGTTCTAGAACAACATATGCTCCCATCCAGACATCGTCTCTTTCAGGGAAGACCTTGTATTTTCCAACAAGACAATGCCAAACCACATACTGCATCAATTACAACATCATGGCTGCGTAGAAGAAGGATCCGGGTACTGAAATGGCCAGCCTGCAGTCCAGATCTTTCACCCATAGAAAACATTTGGCGCATCATAAAGAGGAAGATGCAACAAAGAAGACCTAAGACAGTTGAGCAGCTAGAAGCCTTTATTAGACAAGAATGGGACAACATTCCTATTCCTAAACTTGAGCAACTTGTCTCCTCAGTCCCCAGACGTTTGCAGACTGATATTAAAAGAAGAGGGGATGCCACACAGTGGTAAAAATGGCCTTGTCCCAACTTTTTTGAGATGTGTTGATGCCATGAAATTTAAAATCAACTTATGTTTCCCTTAAAATTATGCATTTTCTCAGTTTAAACATTTGATATGTCATCTATGTTGTATTCTAAATATAATATTGAAATTTGAAACTTCCACATCATTGCATTCTGTTTTTATTCACAATTTGTACAGTGTCCCAACTTTTATGGAATTCGGTTTGTATATTTTCTGTCTGTAGATTTTTTTTTAATACACCATACTTTCACCCAAACTGAATAATTAAACTAGTTTAAATGGGTAAATCTTTTATAAATATATTTGATTCTTCATTTTCTTTTCTGAAGCAGTTCTTGTTAAAACACACTAGACATGCTTATTCTGTGCATTTTGATGACTTTTTGTGAAATCATATTTTGTTCATCAATAGTCTGCAGGAGCAGCGCAGCAAAAACCCCTCCTTCACTGCTGCTCACACACTCCCTGTATGCTCCTGCTCCTGCTCCTGTTTCGGCTCCTGCTCTTGTTTCGGCTCCTGCTCCTGCTTCTGTTGCTGCTCCTGCTTCTGTTCCTGCTCTTGTTTCGGCTCCTGCTCCTGCTTCTGTTGCTGCTTCTGCTCCTCCTTCTGTTCCTGCTCCTGCTTCTGTTGCTGCTCCTGCTCCTGCTCTTGTTTCGGCTCCTGCTTGATGCACATGCGCTGCTCCTGCTCTTAGTGTGAATGCACTCATTGGTTAAAATCATGGCAGAAAAAAAAATTCTCGCTGCTCATGCGTCACTCACGGTTGCGGATGGCCGTAAATGAAAGCGCCGGTAGCCAGACATGACCATGCGTCTGTATAAATGCGACCCCCCCCCCCCCTACCTTCTCAAATGATCACATTTGATTGCAGTCTAGAGCCCTGTGAAGTCCAGCAGAAGTGTCCGTATGGCTGGACCTGTGGAAACATGGTCAAATGTTGAAGTGTTTCCCTGTGTAATCATGTACAGATTCAGAAACTGTGTTTATATTTTCATCCTATTATGATGTGCTTTTCTCACTCAGGTGCGTCTTCCTCTGCTGCCGGTGGATTTTCTCACATCCACTGTCGCCAAAGAGGAGATGATCAAGGCCAATCTGAACTGCAGAGATCTTTTGGATGAGGCTCGCAACTATCATTTGCACCTCAGTAACAAGAGCGTTCCTGACTTTGAGTATTCGATCCGTACGACACCCCGCAAACACACCGCAGGTCGGGACACGCGGCCCTGCTTTTTCACACTTTTGTATTGTAGTCTTTTCTTTCATTTGTCATTTAACCCTCTGGGATCCTGCTGTACCTTTGATAGGTGTGTTGTTCTGTGTTGGGGGACGGGGGGGATCCGGTGACCCGTTCCGCAGTATCGAGTGTTACTCCATCAGTAAAAACACCTGGTTCTTCGGCCCTGAAATGAACAGCAGACGGAGACACGTGGGAGTGATTTCAGTGGGAGGTGAGATGGAGATATGAAAAACAAATCAAAACGGGGATTTATATTGAAAAACGGTTTGTAAAAGAATTATTCAAAGATGAAAATATTTTATTTGTTGTTAAGAGATACTTTCACTTTTTCAGGTGGACTTTAGATTTGTAGGTTTAAACATCAGCGTAGAAGTATTTTAACTAGAGAGAGGCTATATGAACTAGGGCCTGTGCGACTATATCTTATGCTTTAGACTACTGTACATGTCAAGTTCACTATTTATAAAGTGCTTTTTACAGTACAGATTGTTTCAAAGCAGCTTTACAGTGATGACAGGAAAACCGTGCAACAAAGTTTGTTTCGGCTGTACAGCAGATATAGAAGAAAACAGCGTCATAGTCCCGCTCGAGATGGTGGATAATGGATCTGAACATCTGCACCTTCATCAATTTACAGGGAAAGTTTATGCTGTTGGTGGCCATGATGGCAATGAGCACCTCGGGAACATGGAGATGTTTGATCCACTCACCAACAAGTGGATGATGAAAGCGTCCATGAACACAAAACGGTATGAGAAACCAACATGATGTTCTGCTCGAATACTGTTCTTAATGTATAATTTTAATTCATTTTTATATTTAATTAATTTTTATAGTTATAATTGTATTCTCATGAGGTTAATCTGTAAATATGCTTTATCCAACCGTCCAGCAAAATGAAGATATTGAAGTATTGGATCAGTTGACGAAGGGTAATGAAGGGGTAATGCTGTGTTCTCTGATTAGGAGGGGGATTGCGCTAGCTGCTCTCGGCGGTCCCATCTACGCCATCGGGGGTCTGGATGATAACTCCTGCTTCAGTGATGTGGAGCGCTACGACATCGAGTCGGACCGCTGGAGCTCCGTCGCCCCCATGAACACGCCCAGAGGAGGCGTTGGTTCTGAGGCGCTCGGGGTACGAAAGCCACGACAAAACAAGTTAAAATAGCCGTGTTTCCACCGTCGGCCGAATGCGAGCTGGATTGTAGTCGCGTCAGGGCTATACGTGTTTCCACTCTTACTTTTGTGGCTCGTCTGGCGTTCTCTGGGCCAACGGCCAGTGCTTTTAGGCCCGCTGAATCCCTTGTTCCAAAGCGGGCCAACTGGGGCTTGAGGAGTGCTTACAAACAGAGATGCATCGTTGCTCATTTCCCATGTACCCGCTAACTTGCACATTCAAGTAATTT
This sequence comes from Pimephales promelas, assembly GCF_016745375.1. The sequence goes on from NW_024121210.1 coordinate 16,229,802, forward strand.
TAAACAATTTTCAGCTCTAAACTCACTTTCAGACACCAGCGAGTGCTTGAAATAACTTCTGATCACCATATTAAAAAAATCTGGAATAACCCAATAACAATAATAGAATTTTCTTCAAACAACATTGTTTTTTTCCTTCTCTTTATGAGTGTTGCAGGTTTGAGATGTGATTTGTTGATGTGCTGTGTTGGTCAGGGTTTTGTGTACGCGGTCGGGGGAAATGATGGCGTGGCGTCGCTGTCCAGCGTGGAGCGCTTTGACCCTCATCTGAACAAGTGGACCGATGTGCGGGAAATGGGGCAGCGGCGAGCTGGGAACGGGGTCAGCGAACTCAACGGATGCCTCTACGTTGTCGGTAAAGATCAGAATGTGCATTTAATCTTCTGAATGTTCAATCTCATGTGACCCGAGCTGCGCTGGGGGGTGTGTGTGTGTGTGTGAAGGGGGTTTTGATGATAACTCCCCGCTGAGCTCCGTCGAGCGCTTCGACCCCAGGACGAGCCGCTGGGAGTATGTGGCAGAGCTCACCACACCGAGGGGCGGAGTTGGCGTCGCCACGGTGATGGGGCGTGTCTTCGCCGTCGGGGGCCACAACGGAAACATCTACCTGAACACAGTGGAGGCCTTCGAGCCGCGCATGAACAGGTGAGGGATCGAGCTGGGGCGGGCTGCGATTTCCTGAATCAGGGGGACTCAGCTGCTGTGTGTGTGTGTGTGTGTGTGTGTGTGTGTGTGTGTGTGTGTGTGTGTGTGTGTGTGTGTGTGTGTGTGCGCCTCCAGGTGGGAGCTGGTTGGCTCGGTGTCTCACTGTCGGGCCGGAGCCGGGGTCGCAGTGTGTTCCACTCACATCAGTCAGATTCGGGACGTCGGCCAGGGCTCCAGTAACGTCGCTGACTGCATGTAGACACACTCCACACACACCCACGTTCAGCTTTACCAGGGCTTTCTGGTTTGTTGGCGAGAGGCGCTGTGTTTCCCTTTGATCGCTGATGTGATGTTTCTGCTTGAAGTTAGGAGTCTTCAGTAAACTAGTGTTCAGTCCTCTGAATGTCCATGACATGAATCCTCATGTAAAGCGTTCTTGTGTTTGAAAGGCAGGATGACATCAGATACTAGGTGCACAAGTTTAAAAATCACTATTTTGTGACTTCAGGAACTAAAGAACAATCAAAAAGAGCTTTTTCTGTGTGAGCTAGCATGCATACAGTCACAGATGATGATGAACAGAACCGAGTCCAGACTGGTTTCAGCTTCAGTTGTGCCGAGAGAGAAGCTCAGACACTTTTGTTACCGTTGTGTTTTGCATATTTAAAGATTCTTCTGGCTTGGTTTTGTTGCGTTTATTGTTTGGCGTTTGCCTTAGAAATTGATCAGTTATACAATGAGGGCATACATTGAGTTTTTAATATATGTTGGAAGTTTTTGTTTTGAGTCTCTGAATATCAAATATGAAATATTTATTTTGACTTTTTTTTTACATTTGAATTCATGCTTTCAGTGACCTAAGAAACACCTGATAATATTTAAGAAATGCTGTTCATGTTTTTCAATATAATGGTATCAGATGTCAAACATGTTGCATTCAGTGATGTGTATCTGTAACAAATATAATATTCATAATAATGATTTATATAACATCTGTGGCAATCTACAGAAGCGCAGAGTAGCACCAGTTATATCTGCGTTTCTGTACCTGCTGATTTTAATGCAGTGTATTTTTATAAATATTTATCTTAAACAAACGTGACTGTCTGAGGAATGACTCTTTACAGCATATTCACCCATGCTTTACTGTTTTTCTCAATGTCCATTTATTTATTTCATTCAATTTTTCTTGTGTGACTTTTTGGTTTTTTAACAATTAAATAAAAACCCAAAACCAAAGTCTCCTTTTCTTTTTTTTTTCTTTTTTTTTTTTCCCCCAACATCATGCGAAGCTCCTGTTTTGTCTAAAGTGGGTAAGTAATAGAACTCAAAGTTTCATGAGCTTTCCATTTAGTTTAAATGTGAATATAATAACCTGAAGTGTTTGTTTACATTCTGTCCCGTAATACCTTTAGATTATCATATTAAACCGATTATTCAACATCAACCAAAACCTCCATGACTGCAGTTTTATGGTCATTTGAATTTTAGTTTTGTATTTGCTGCTTTTTATTGTTTTCTGACAATTTTTCAGCTATAAAAAGGTTAAAGAGTAACACAAAGGTAAGAGATTTTATTATGTATTTAGTGTCCTAAAATATGTGCTGTTGTAAGAGTTATGAAAGAACCTCTTTTGGACTTTAGAGTATTTTCACGATGAGAAGGATACATAATGAAGCGTGTAGAGCATCATCTGATCTCGGCTGTGGTGCTGATGGGGTCATTCTGAGATCCAGAACCGTCATTAGAACGGACATTTGGATTTAACGCTCAACATTTGATCGCCGGCATTAGTGTTGCAGCAATTGTGAAATTATTCCTTCTTTTCTTCTGGTAGTGTTTTTAAAAAAAAACATCTGTAACGGTTTACTCTGCACACTCTTCACGTGTGTGTGTGTGAGATCTGTTTCTCCAGGTCTAGCTGAAGATGATGGTGTGTCTAATAGAGGTCAGGGGTCACAGTTCGATTCTGCCATGGACAAACTTACCACCTTAATTTATTTCTTATTTTTTGTTTATTTCCTCCGGCATCCAGTGATGCTCTGTCTATCCGTTTACTGACCAGAGCGATGGAGAAAGAAAGCGAGTCGGAGATTTTATCATAAATATTTAATCTCCTTCTTTAAATACATTATAGATTATTATCTGAGGTGTTTTTTTTTTAACCCAATAATTAGAATCTTTTTTTTTTCAGACATAAAGTCATTACTGCTGTGTTGCTTGGACACTTCTGGGCTTGAATCTTTATTTTTTGGTTAGTTTAGCCACTGATTTAAATAGATACCTAGGGTTGGGTTTGTTTTCTTCTAATAGGGTTTGAAGATAAGCAGATCTAGCTGCTTGTAAAGCCTCTCTTTAAGCAATCGAGCTCTCCTTCCATCAAATGTGAAAAAAGGTTTTGTTTTCTTCCAGTTTTGCTCCATTTTTCTAGTAAGATCCTATTTTGTGACCATATAGAAGATAATGACATGTCATGTGTTTTTGATGTTTGGTGTCAAATGAATATGTTGGACTTTAACGTGCAGCATCAGATGACCATGAATGTTTTACAGTTTAATCTTTGGACTCTGATGAAGGTGAAAAGAGCCTTCGCTTGTGTGATGATGAGCAGATGTCTTGAGAACCGGCGTGTGGACGTACAGAAGGAATGATAGGAAAACAAAACTGTGTAATGTTGTTTCAAGTTACAAGTTAAAACTGTTTCATAACTAGAATGTTTTTGTTTTTCTTCACCCTCCTTGGTCTCCTCCATTCTGGTAAGTTAATAAATTCATTTTTATAGTAAATTTAATAGAATACCAATAATCAATTTGTGAAATGGCAAATACTCAGAATCAATGGCTGTGTATTTCAACTGTTAAGATGGAAGAATATCAATGCAATATTTCCTCTCATCCTCCAGATTCATGTGAAAATTGTATTTAATATTATAGGCTAAAGCCTGTAAACAAAATATAACGATAAACAACTAATCCACACGCGGCCCTTTCCATGAATAGGGCTCGAAATATAGACTGAAATTTAAAATAAAATCAGTTTAAAAAAAGATACATGGAAAAGAGGTTAATTAACTTTCTGACAATCATCAAACTAAATCATTTAGAACAGAGGTGTTGATTTCATTTTGGTCCGTGGGCCGCATACAGCTTGATCTGATCTCAAGGGGCCCAGACCAGTAAACCCATAGCAAAATTACACAGAACGAACAACAAGTCCACTTTTTTCTTTGTAATAGTGCAAAGAAGTAGTCAGTTCTAAAAATCTTTATATTAAATGAATTGTCCTTTTACAAAATATATTATGAAATATATTATTATTACAAACTATATTAACAACCAAAACAGCATGTGCAATTTCAACTACACTATTACTAAATTTAACATGTATTTAAGTGCATTATGCTTAAACCGATCACAGCGATTGTACAATGTCACAAAACATTTAGTCACAGTTTTGTGGAACTTAAACCACTCTCCTGCATGTTAACATAAATCAAAGACATCAAAAAAATATAGAAACTATTTTAAAACCTGTTTTCCATTCTGCAAAACAAATCTGAGTCAAGTATATTTATATAGCATTGTTCGTTTCTTAGTGGAAAACATCCACGTTTGGTAGAGCTGATCAAGTGCACCAACATCAGGCATCGTGTCCTGAGTAGCAGCCAATTTTACAATCTCATTAAAGTGCTTATGTGTGTGAGCTTTGAGCGCAGCTTTGTTTTAGTATCTTTGTTTTATTCATTATATTGAGAATATTGCTCACAAAGGTAGGCCATTAAAGACCTGAAATCGTTTCTCAAACTCCCTCAGTAACCCTGAAATCTTGTCTTTGTACTGTCTCAACGCTCGCTGCGCACACATCTCTTAGACAGGAGAAATGAGCAGGGTCATCTGCGTCTCCCCTAACGTGAGCTTTAACTTTGTTCAGATTATTCAAGTGCTCTGTAATATCAACCATAAATGCAAGGTCCTGCAGCCATGGTGGGGACTGTAATTCCTTAACAGGTTGACCCTTTTCCTCCATGAAATGTCCGATTTCCTCACGTAGATCAAGGAAGCGCTTCTGCACAGCACCACTGCTGACCCTTCTTCCTTCGCTGTGGTATGGCAGACCATGGGTCACTGAGAAGGCTGTCAAACTGACGATGATTGCGACCTCTGGCTTGGATGAAAATAACAGTTTGGACAACCACCTCCATGTCATGATGCATTTTACGACTTGCAGCATAATGCCCTCTCCATTTGCGGCTTGTACTTTCTCTCTGAAGTTTGTCACATCTGTAGGCTTACGGCATGGGACCAGTCCGGCCCGACTCTGTCCAGCGCTCCACGACTGAGCGGTGAATGTCCTCAGCTGTTGTGGTGTCGACCATAGGCACTCCGCTGTGACGGTGGTCAACTCCACCACTGACAATGGCCAGTTGATGTCAGTACTTTCATCAGTTGCAGCAGAAAATGCCAGAATTGGCTCCACTTTGCGTTTCAGTTGCGGTCCAAATCTGCTGCTCGTTCCGGAATCTTCTCTGCCACAGTATTTCTCGTCAAGCTAATATTGGCAAAAGCTTGTCTCTTCTCAGGACACACAATTTCGGCAGCCTTCAGTATGCAAGTTTTGACGAACTCTCCCTCACAGTACGGCTTTGACGCTAATGCTATTTTGCTAGCAATTAGGTCGCTGGTTTCACGGCCGCATCACTGGCATCTCGGCTCTGGGTGAAAAACAGATTGCGGTTTCCTCAGACCCACCAACATTTCATTTACCATCTGTCTTCTCTGGTCTCTGTGCAAGCGGTTGTTTTTTGGCCGTGCTGAGTTTCATTCACTTGCTCCATGCACACCAGGCACACGGGTTTCCCATTAACCTCTGTGAACAAATGGGGAGAGGTCAACTTTTCTTGAAAAATTCAACACTCTGTGTCCACTTTTCTCTTTTTTTGACAAAGACATCGCTTATAGGAGTGCCAGGGCCAAAGGAAAAGTGGCAAAAACGACAGAACCAAACGCCACTTAGACCCCAATGCTCAGTACTGCCATCTGCTGGTTCCTCCGAGAATGAAAATGAAGTTCAGAATTATTTATTTATTTATTTTTCAGATTTATCCCCCTGGTTCCAGCCTGGGCCGTTAGTTTGATACCCCTGATACTTAAATACTTTTTAAAAACCCATTTAACTTTTACCAATAAACTTTAAATAATAATTTAACAAAATAGAGCAGGCATTTTAAGCAAGAACTAATGCTGGTAGTTGTAAAAAGTAGTGGGAAAGCAAAGTGTACCGTGTTTGTCTTTTACTGCTGTGTTGTATTTCTCTGGGTCATTTACAATACAGTATATGGATAAAATCATGACGCTTTTCTACAGTTGATTTGAACCATGTGATTATGACACTACATATCGACCATTTCAGTCAAACATTAGCAGTGCATATGACACTCAGGTATGAGATTTACATCGTAGTCATGGGACTTTTTACGATAGAAAGTTTGATCATTATTTTTTGCAAGCAGAAATTTTCCCTCTGTTAGATATTATAAAACACTATTTGACTTACAGGAACTGGATGCGTTGGATGTGCTACCCGAGTTCAATCTGTACGGAACACATATATTCTCTTATTTGTTCTCTCTTTCATTTATGTCAAGTCGAGTCACCTTTGTTTATAAAGCCAGAGTGTTTCAAAGCAGCTTTAATATTATTATTTCCTTTATTTTAACCTTTATTTTATCTCTTTTTTCCAGAGAGATCTGGTCAAGACGGCAGCACAAAAAGTTTCGGTAACACTTTAGAATACGGTTCCTTCGTTAATGAATAACTACACAAGAACTAATGAGTAACACAATATTAACAATCTAGTAACTATTATTAACTAACAAGAAACTCTGATTAACGAACTAGTAAGTAATAGCGCACAGACGAAAGTGGTAGTTCACTATTAACTAATCAATAACTACTATTTATTTAATACTTCCCAGAGAACTACTGAACAAGTTTATTAATAATCTAGTAACTACAATTAACTAAAAGAAATTCTTATTAACGAATTAGTAAGTAATAGCTCACAGATCAAAGTGTTAGATCCTTCTGTGGGAATTACTAATTATTTGGATCCGTATTATAAAGTGAAGATCATTGGAACTAACTAGTAATTACTCAAGTGTTACTACCTGATCTAGTCATGATTTGTGCAACCGTTTGATATTTTTGGTGAACTTTAGTAACTTTTAGAAAATGTCTTTAGTAACACTCGAGTCATTACTAGTTAGTTCCAATGATCTTCACTTTATAATACAGATCCAAATAATTAGTAATTCCCACAGAAGGATCTAACACTTTGATCTGTGAGCTATTACTAATTCGTTAATAAGAGTTTCTGTTAATAGTAGTTACTAGATTGTTAATAAACTTGTTCAGTAGTTCTCTGGGAAGTATTAAATAAATAGTAGTTATTGATTAGTTAATAGTGAACTACCACTTTCGTCTGTGCGCTATTACTTACTAGTTCGTTAATCAGAGTTTCTTGTTAGTTAATAATAGTTACTAGATTGTTAATATTGTGTTACTCATTAGTTCTTGTGTAGTTATTCATTAACGAAGGAACCGTATTCTAAAGTGTTACCAAAGTTTCATACACGAGAATCACAAAAGATAACAGAGATAACAGGAAAATAATACTACTAAGATTGTTTATAGAAAATACGTCACAGTCCAGCTGAAGTAAGTTCAGTGGTGGTTTATTTTTTGTTGTAAAAAAGTTATTAATTTAGTTCATTTATATATAGCGGCTCAGGAGAAAACCGTGATGTCATCGTTCAGCTCAGTTCAGTTGTCACATAATGCTGTCAGTGCAGGAGATCAATAATATTGTTGATTATTAAATTAAATGTCAAGTATATTTATATAGCGCTTTTCACAATATAGATTGCATCAAAGCAGCTTCACAGTATCAATCAAAACAACATAAAAATGTTCGTTTCTTAGTGGAAAAACATCCACGTTTGGTAGAGCTGATCAATGGTATTTATGATTGGTTAATTCATTTGAATATCCCCAACTGAGCAAGCCAAAGGCAACAGTGGCAAGGAACCGAAAAACTCGGCAAATAATGACAGAATGGAGGAAAACCTTGCTAGAAACCAGACTCGGTCGTTCAGTTCTCCTCTGGCGTCCTCATGTCGTTTCTGATTTAATGAGAAACACTCTGTTTTCTAAAAGGCTTCAGTCAGTGTGAGGACGGCTGGCGGCCGTATGAGGAGAGATGTTACTTCTTCTCCTCCGACATGAAGCCGTGGCACGAAGCGCTGGAGGACTGTGTGAGCAAGGGCAGTAATCTGATGAGCATCCAGGACATCCATGAGCGGGTGAGACACACACACACACACACACACCACAGTAAGATGAGGACGGGATGACACTGACATGCGTTCCAGAGCTCACACTTCTGTTGTGTTCAGACGTGGGTCCGGACGCAGATCGGGTCCTCCGTCTTCTGGATCGGACTGAATGATGTGGCGTCAGAGGGAAACTGGGAATGGAGCGACGGGAGGGTTTTCTATCCCTACCTGTCGTAAGTCAGACATTCACATTTTGTGAACACTGCACTGTGAACAGTTCATGCTTATTGCAGGAACGCATTGTTTCTATTTTGAGAAATGGATGCAAAAGTTCCCCACACTTCTATACCCCACACAAATATCGTCTTTTCACTTTTACAGAGTAATAATATCTAAAGCATATTATAGACATTTCTGTGATTGAACAATCCACACCAGCATGACAGAAAAGCCCTTGTGTGAACTGCAGGTATTGGAAGGAGGGTCAGCCGGATAACTGGGCAGATAATGAGGATTGTGGGCAGGTTCAGGGCGCCAGCGAAGGCCGATGGAACGATGAAACCTGCTCCGCTAGACGGCAGTACATCTGTAAACGGCCAAACCGTACGTGCAATGCATTTACCAGCTGCATAGATCACCCACATGTAGACCCAGGAGAATGTATTGAGGTTAAATGCGTGTCTGTCTCCAGCTAACCCGGCTCCGCTCTGTGACGCGGCGAGCGGATGGCAGCTCTTCGGCTCGAACTGCTACAAGCGAAGGGCCGGCCTCCGGAAGAGCTGGACGGCGGCTCGCAGCGACTGTGTCCGAGAAGGCGGAGACCTGGTGTCGGTCACTTCTTCTGAAGAGGAACAGTACATCACGAGCCGTCTGGACCCGTCCGCCTTTGACCTCTGGATTGGGTTTTCCACAATGGTGAGAATCATCAGTGTCCGTGTTAGATTTTCTGTGAACAACCTGCTAATTCACCACATGCACCTCGAGGCCTTCCATAAACAACAAAGACAATAAAGAGCCTGACCAATTATTTTTTATGTCTTAAAAATAGACTACACAAGAGCCATGCAGTTGGTCACATGCTAAATAATCATAGCGACGCTATCGCCTCCTCCTTTTCACAGAAATGCACAACTTTATCCTGTCAAATTCAACCAAATGCCACGACTTTTACCTGGTCTGATGCGAGTACTTCCACGTACCTAAACTGGCCGGAGGGACAACCTGATCTCACGTAAGACAACTTTAAAACTAGTTACAGGACTTGGTTGGTTTTATCAATATGTTTTTCACTATCTGGAGAGTCTATAAAGCATTTAAATGTTCATGTCAACAACTGAAACTGTTGGATCTAGTGACAAAGCGAATGGCGTGTGCACTGCTATGATAAAAGAATCAGGAGAGGATTATGGGAAATGGAGAACACACGTCTGCCGTTATGAGCGACCTTACATGTGCAAGAGAGCTTTGAATAGTAAGATTATTCCCTCTGTTGTGCACTGAGATCAAGTTTCTCGCACGATTCTGTTATTATCATAAATGCGCCTTTGACTCTTTAGGGTTGAGTGAAACATGCTCTTTTGTTTCTGTCACTCCAGCCATTTGTCCTCCTGGATGGTTGAGCTTCTCGGGAAACTGTTACTGGTTGGTCAGTAACCATAATCTCTTGACCAGCTGGTATCTGGCTCAGACCAAGTGCTTTGACATGGGTGCAAACCTAGTGACCATCAAAAAGTGAGAGTACTAGCTGAAGTTTAAGGGAGATTTGCTTGGATTGTAATGGGTCACATTCATTGCTCATTTTCAGTGTATGTTTTCATCTCCAGTGAAGCGGAGCAGTTCTTCATTAATGCACAGTTGCCTGATTTTCACCAGGTAGATTTACCTGATCTCTGGATTGGGATTTCAGGTGAGTGATGCATGCAACACAAAATTTTACCCTAACCATTATCCAAACGAAGCTCTTCAAATGCTCCCACTGGAGAAAGAAACGTTCAGTTAGGCGACAGAATGAGTATTTTAGTCAAAATGTTGTCCTCGAAAGACAAGATGGTCTCTAATCAGAAGAACTATGATGTGTATCAGTTATCCGCGTGTGAACAATCTTTCTGATTTACTATCACTATCAGATAAGGACCAAGATGGGACATTTAGGTGGGTGGACAAAACTGCAGTTGAGTTTTCCAACTGGAGCCCAAATTTCCCTCAGAATACAGCAAACCAGTGGGACTGTGGCCAGATTTACACCGGTAAGGTTCACGGTTGTCAGGAATCCACTCAATGTCACAATGTTAGCTTCAAAAGATTTTCTTGAAAGTCTGAGCTGAATCAGTTTTTCTTTCCTGTAACAGGAAATTATGCTGGAAAGTGGGAAAGTACCAACTGCTTTAAAAATCTTGGATACATTTGCAAGATGCCAGGAGGACAGAATGTGAAGCCCACTTCAGCTCCAGGTGAAAGTCCCACACACTCGTTTAATCTTCATAAACAGCTGTTGGTGTGTATGTTCAGGCAGACCAAAGCATTCGCATGACGTCATCCAGACGATCGGCAGTGACGTGATGAACTCACGACTGGTGTTTGGCTTAGGGTCAGCAGAGTTTAGTTCCAAGGCGCTCCCACACAGATGAGCCTGAAAGACTTGATTAGCTGGATTTGGTGCGTTTGATTAGGGTTGGAGCGGCGCCACGTATGTCGATCTGTGTATGACATTAAAGTACCGCAAGAGATGTCACACACCGATCGAAGTCCAACACTGCCAAACTCTGCAGGGCTGTGGCTTTCAGGAACTGTGTTTTGCAGCTCTGGCTTAGTTTTTTTGTTTTACATTGGTTTGAACAGAAAAATCAAAAGTGAAAGCACTTGAATTAGTGTCAGTGTTGTGTTTATACATGTGAAGTTGGAGGTTCATTGAATGTTTTTCTGCAGACTCACACTGTGATGAAGGATATCTGCTCTTCGGCGAACACTGCTATCACTTTGAGACCGAAACGGTCAAGACTTGGCAGAATGCAGAAAGTTACTGTGTGGCTCAAAACGCACATCTGGTCAGCATCCACAACCAGGAGACCGTCAGTTTTCTGACAGGTGCGATGGCACACAAAATAATTATATGTGAAAAAGAATATATATGTGAAAACATAATGTTTGCAACAAAGTAGCCTATTTGAGATAGTTGTTTCATTAGGTTCTTGTTATCTAGTACCAAAAATTGGTCAAATTTATATCGAAATACAGAGAATTGACAAATGTTCAAGCGTCACCGTATATGAAGTCTTGTTTCTCGGATCTCACAGCACACATGAGCAGGTCTTCCTGGGTGGGTCTCAATGACATCGACAGAGAGGGAACGTATGTGTGGACCGACGGAACTCAAGCGGTGAGTTATCAGACCTCAAACTTCATTAAATTACACTAACCAGTACTGCCTACCTGAGAAAGGCAAAGCACCGTTTTGAGTTCAATCCTGTCCTTGAAGAACGAGCAGTGGTTCTGGGTGCAGTCATTTCAAGCTGTATTTTGGGCATGTGTGAACCGCAGTTCATGTGCTCTCGGCAGGACTTCCTTCCCTGGGAGACGAACCAGCCCGATAACTGGCAGGGGAATGAAGACTGCGTTCACATTCGAGGAACTGAGCACAAGGATACGGGGAAAATCAACGACCTGCCCTGCACAGCCACTTACCCGTTCATCTGCCAGAAAGGTGGGAGCGTTTGATCAGGTCTTTTATGTCACGGGTCTATGAAGGAGGAACCAAATGCAGAACGAGCGTTAACAGGTTTTATTGAAAGACAGTTGACAAGACGAGAGATGGTGGGTGAGGAGGTGAATAGTCCAAACATTTGGCAGGGATGAGGCACAAAGACAGGCAGGCTGAGAGAGCGACCGCTGAATCCAACCCAGGATGATAGTAGGGAGGAGAGTAGACACAGAATCCCAGCAAGAGACTGTCTTGCCGCTCGGCTGATGGGGTTAGCCGGCAGGGAAGCTCCACTTGGAGGGCAAACTAGGGAAGACGAAAGACACAGCAAGCACAAGACACGACGAGACTAAACTCGGTGAGATATGAGTTAGCTTTGACTAGAAACTACACTAGATTATCAAACAACCAATGTAGCGCACACACTGTCAATGGCACATAGAAAGTATACAACGAACTGGCGAAACATGAGGGTAAGAGAACACGTATATATGGAGCTGAGAGCTAGAGGAACAGGTGAACACACTGAGTGCGTGGTACTGGGAAACACGGAGGCAGGAACAGAGGAGCACATGGCCAACACAAACAAAGACAGAGCCATAAGTTCAAGCACAACACAAACATAGAAACATGAAACAAAGACAACACGGACAAGGCTGACGAACCCTGACATTTTAATTAATTGGTTAATTTGATTGTTTACACACATTTTTCAATGCATTGTTTTAGTGAAATATTGATGTATCTTGATTTGTTTTTTGCAGCCAAAGGTCAAGGTCCACCCGCACCCCCAACAGCCGGTCCAGGTACAGATGATATAATAAATGTATACAAATCCTGAAAATCGTTATTAAACCCTTAGTGTATGCACAGCGGCCCATTAATCTTCAAGATTTTAGGATCCAGAAAAATGTAAATCTAATATTACTAGGAAAAATCATGTGTACAACACAGTATGATGTTCTTTTTCTATTTAATGCCGAACATGCTCTTTGGATCACGCCGGAGAAGCGTTTTCGCGCTTGTTTCCAGTTTTAATTCCAGAACATTTCTGTCTCTCCACATCTGACTGTAAATGTTCATTTGTTCCGCTCTTGAATTTGTTTCATTTGCTGCCTCTGTCAGGCTGGAATGCCAAGTGTGGCTCCTGGGTCGCTGACCCGTTTAATGATTACTGCTACCTGTTCACGACTCTGTCCATGAGAAAGTGGGCTGATGCTCGGACAGACTGTATGAATCAGGGTGGAGATCTGATCAGCATCACTGAGCCGTTTGAACAGGGCTTCGTCCAAGGTAAGTGTGCTGACACATTTACAATCTGGAGTAATCGAATGGACTTTTCCCAATCCGTTTCACTCACTTCTGACATTCACGCAACCCAGCTCAGATCCAGGCGGTTCCCACGGGAGTCTCTCTGTGGATGGGAGCGCATGACTCCATCACCGAGGGCGGCTGGACGTGGACAGACGGTTCTCCCTTCCGCTATATAAACTGGGCTGCAGGTGATGCTGACAAAAGCTTTACAATGAGATTATGAAGCACCATTTAAACGTTTTGTTTCGTTGATCCAGAATGGAAAAAAAAATCTGCACTTTTAATTTACTGTTTAAGGAAACCCTGATGATTATTACAATGAAGACTGCCTGTCCATTTTGATCAACTCTGGAGCGTGGAATGACGATAACTGTGAGAATAAGAGAGGATATATCTGCAAGCGTCGTGGTATGTTCTGCTGCCCTGTTTATGCCCAAAGAAATGAAATGTGGTGAAGTATTGATGACGGTTAGAAAATATGTCTTTTCTCTTTTCAGGGAATACACCCGAGCCTCCTCCGCCACATGACGGTATGTTTGGCTTCTGTTTTTTCTGATACTCGCATCTCTAGAGATTCTGAGTTTTTGCTTGTCTTACTCCAGGTTTCTACACCACATACACCTGTCAGGACTCCAGCTTGGTCCTTCACTGCTCCCAGAACAGCGTCATCAACATCCAGTCGGCTTTTTACGGTCGCCGCAGTGACAAGATCTGCCCGTATGGAGACGGAAGCTCTGGTAAAGCACAGTACTAAGAGCGTAAATGAGTAGGTTTGAGTAATCGTACAGTATTTCTGACGTGTGATGAACTCTCAGGTGTGTGCATTGTTGAGGGCACGCTGGCTCTGGCCCGGAAGACCTGCGATAACAGAGAGTTCTGTTTCCTCTTCGCACGCGCTGAGACTGACCCCTGCCCCACCGTCTCCAAATACCTGGAGGTGGTTTACAGCTGCGAGCAGAACGGTGAGAGAAAACCTGTGGATGAACGAAATGACAAGACATTTTCTGTTTTCTACCTGAGATCCCAATTAAAAAGTGGTTTCGGTGAAGAGTGAGAAATAGAACTTGCAATAGTAAATGTTCTTGATGTGTGCTTCCAGTGTGTTTGAGAGGGTTAGGTGTGGAGGATGGAAACATCTCGAATTCAATGCTCTCAGCATCATCATCTCTCAGTGGAAAAGGACCAGATAAGGGTCGTCTGAAAGGGCCCTCCTGCTGGATGCCCTCTGTTTCGGGTCTGTATCCGTAACATTTGAATCAGCCATGATGAGGCTTTAGGTATCTGACGAGGAAACCAGAAGTCCTTTGCCTCTTCTGTCTGATGTTCAAGCTCACCCTGTGTGTTTCAGCCAACTCCTGGATTCAGGTGGATTTGGGTCAGCTGAAGAAGATCACCGGGGTCGTCATTCAGGGCTGCCCATCAACAGATCACTGGGTCACTAAGTTTAAGATCCAGACCAGCTCAGACGGCCTGAACTGGAATGACTACAGCAATGACGGAGGGGTAAACACACACACACACGCATGCGCACACACTAGTGTTAATTTTACCAGCCATTTTTAAATTTAGTTTCAGTTTTAGTCCAGTTTCAGCATCGCTTGTTAGTTTTTAACACATTTAGTCGACATCATCCCATTTTTATTTAGTCTAGTTTTAGTCGACTATAAGTCGAGCATTTTAGTCTTTATTTTAGTCCAAGAAAACATAATTTTATTCGTTTAGTTTTAGTCAAAAAAAAAAAACTGTCAACATTTTAGTCTAGTTTTAGTCAGGACATCATTTTAACCTTTTACTTTTTTGTCAGCAGATAATATTTAACATTTCCTAAAATTATTTCACATTTCAACATTTTCTCTCATCTTTTTGACAAAAAAACACAATTTTAAGGAACACATGCAGACATGGAAGATGTTCTGACAATATTTGCATATTTATTTTGAACATTGTTAAGGTTCAAAGACACAAACACAAATGCTTGCATTAAAACAAATAAAATACACCTGACAAAGGAAACAAATAAATAAAATAAAGTGTATTATGAACTTAACACAAGTGCTGGCTGTTTAAAGCTAGTTCACATAGAATAATAAAATAAATAGATTTGAGGTCAATGTTGTGAAAAAAAAAAAAAAAAAAAACTCCAACTGATACAACAAAAGTGCTTTCCTGCCAGCTAGTTCACATGGTATAAAGGTACAGTATTTAAGGTGAAACAAGGCATAGAAAATCTTTTTAACTAATCTTTTTAAAGCGTCTGTCTGATTTAATCAAATGTAACTGAAACTATAGTTGCCCGGCCAGTATAACATATCTAAGTTAGCATAAATTTAACTTCACATACAATTCTATCAACAAGTGGCTACGGTCGCTACGTGCTAAGAAGCTAACGCAACATAGCCAGCCTGGATACTAAATGCTATGAAAGTTAGCCATCATTAGTTAGTTTATCATTGTAACAAAATGTGTCCATATATCACGTCTCTTCTTTCTCCCGAGCCCCGTGCAAAGCATGTTTTACTTTTAACCTGTCGCCGCCGCCTCACCGTGAATCCAGCTCCTGTCTGCTCCATGTGTTGTGTAGGCTACTCTGACTGTGCCCGCCCGCTCCAGGTTTGAAAGTGGGTGTGTGTGGTGGAAGAGCTGACGAGGAGGAGGCAGAGGAGGAGACGGGATTTGACAAAACCATATCATATAATAATATGTAATTTTCGTCTCGTCTTTGTTCGTGAACTAAAATGTCCATAGATTTTAGCCCAGTCTTTATTTACCGAACTGCATTTTCGTCTCGTCTTTATTAGTCTACGAAAATTATTTCTGATTTAGTCCCAGTTATTGTTTATTAGTGGGGATTTTAGTCTCGTCTTGTCTAGTTTTCGTTCGGTGAAAAATGTGCGTTGACGAAAATATTTTCGTTTAGTTTTCGTTAACGAAATTAACACTAGCACACACACGTACACGAACACACACACAGACATGCAAATCACCTTTATTTATATAGCGCTTTTTGCAATACAGATTGTATCAAAGCAGCTTCACAGTGCTAACAGTTGTTCCGAGGAGCATCTATGCATCTACAGTCTAGAGTTTCTGCAATGCTGATGGTGATTCTGTCACAGGAGTATCCGGGTTCTGTGGACAGGACGACCCCAGAGACACGCTTGTTAGGGAAGCCGATCTCCGCTCGGTCCGTTCGGGTTCTGCCGCTGCAGTGGAACGGGCAAGCGGGATTGCGGCTGGACGTTCTGGGCTGCGTTCCGGACTGTGAGTTCAACACAAGATCTTTTAAACTGAAATAGAACTGTATTTAATCCCTCTATGTTCTCAGTGTGTATTAAAACAATCGCTTTCCTCTTTTTTGGGGGTTGTTGCTGTTTCTTTAGATGCTGTTTCTTGCAGTGCAAAACCCAACCTGGACCACTCCATAGACAGAATGACGTAATTATTGAGTCTCTGAATGTCTGAAACACTGGTCTTCCCGGTTCATCCTCCACATCTGGTGTCTCCATTATTAAACACACTTATTTCAAATAATCAGCTTGTCAACAGAGCAATAACCCTAACGCTGGACACAGAGAATGCTGTGACCTAACAAATACTCATCTAAATCCTTCAATAGTGCATGTTGAAGAATAAATGTTTTACCTTTACGTTTTACTTTGAATCACATTCAAAAGCGTTTCTCTTTGTGTTCTTGTTCATTTCAGGGTTCACTGCCCTGCTGGTTGCGCCAGCGAGGTGTATTCTGTGTTCGGGACAGATGTGTATCGCGGGGTATGAGTATAATAAATTATAGCCGGACCCTTGATTCTAGTATAAGCATTGACCACATACAGTAAAACAAACGTTTCAGTTGAGGATTTTTCTTATGAATCAGGACTCTAATATCTGTGCGGCTGCGATCCACGCTGGAGTGGTTCTGAATGACATTGGAGGAGACTGTACTCTGCTCAAAGCTGACGGTCAGAACTTTTACAGCGGATCCACCAAGAACGGCATCGTATCCAGACAGTAAGTCTCCTCAGCCGTCTCTGAAACACCTGCTGACGAGTCGGGTATAGAGTGAAATATGCTGCGTGTTGTGTTTCAGGTTTGATGGGCTCTACTCTGTGTCCTACCACTTTACGGATGGAGGTGAGACACTGTCTTCTAACTAGCCTAAACATCATTAAATACTGGACAGCCCTGAATGCCGTGTCTCTTTCAGAGCTTCGGTGTTCTGGTCCAGACTGGTACGAGTTTGGAGAGTTCTGCTATAAGCCGTTTGAAGTGAAGAAAACGTGGCATGGCGCGCGGACGGCCTGCAGGGCGCTGGGAGCTGATCTGGCATCGATCAGGTCCATGACCGAGCAGAGCTGGCTGCAGAGTTACCTGTATATGGGTATGTGTGTTTACTGGCTTGTTTGGTTACAAATAAACACCAATTGGGATTGGAATCGCAGCTAGATCCTTTTCAGCCTAACCCTTTTTTGGCTCGTAATCACCATGTATTTCCATGTATTGGGAAGCTTGTTACAAAACACACATGTGCTCACAGGAGACGCATCTGAACACACAGTACATTCCCAAGTAAACGTGTGAGTGCGTGAAGACTTTCCTCTTTGTCCCGTAAAACAGCCACCAGTGACGTGTGGATCGGGCTGAATGATCTGGGCTTCTCAGGTTTGTTCTCGTGGTCAGATCATCACGAGGTCACGTTCACATACTGGGCTCCCGGAGAACCCAACAACCACTTGGGCTTCAGCGAGGACTGTGTGGAGATGTTGCTTCAGGTACTGCACTCCGTTCACTGTCTCGAATTAAACACTGGAGCATGAATGTCAGCATAATGCTTTGTGTCTCAGTCGGGCCGATGGAATGACGTCACCTGCACGGAGTTAAACAGCTACATCTGTAAAATGCCCAAAGGTCACTATCCTCCGCCCTCCGTCCAGCCCACCATCTACGGCTGTCCTCAGGTCAGTCCTGCGCGCTCGAGGGGGGGGGGCAGCATTGACTCTGAGCCTGTCCAGCTGACTGTGTGTGTCTGTTCTGTAGGGCTGGGATGACTTTGAATATTCATGCTATTGGTTTGAAGAAGCTGCTAGAAGCCGCGAAGAAGCCAAAGTGTTCTGTGAGAGTCGAAACAGCACTCTGCTGCATATCATGGACCTGTGAGTGTGTGTGTGTGTGTGTGTGTGTTCGTTTACAGGCATGAACTGCTTCTGTGCCAGCACAGCTGTACTAACTGAGCTGCTGTTGCACTGTGCAGGTATGAACAGGCTCATTTTACAGCTCTGATGGGCCGATACTCCGGTGACTGGTGGATCGGGCTGCGGGCGAGGGGAGGCGAGGTGGGAGTCGACTATTACTGGGACAACAACGCTTTATTAACTTACACCAACTGGGGCCGCAACGAGCCAAGTAAATCAACTAAACTTTTCTGTCCTAGATATTACACCTGGGCATTGTTTAGACTTCAAGACAAATAACATCATCATTCATAAACCAATCAAGCTTTATTGTATCTCCAGATAACCAGGCTGGATCATGCGTCACTATGACGACGGCCCCGCTGGCAGGATTCTGGAATAACAAGCAGTGTGAAGAATCATTTCCGTTTGTGTGTGAAGCTCCCAGGAACGGCATCTCTCCGCCGACACCCGCTCCGACCCTGCCACCGGTGATTGGATGTGAGAGCGGCTGGGGTGGAGAGCCTCACTTCAGAAACTGCTACAGGGTGATTCACTTTTGTCTTTTAATGACTATGATAACATGCACACCGGAAACGCAAGCTAATTAATCTTAGTTTACTGCAGGACAAGTGTATAATTGCCTTAAATTGGGAAGATATCCAAAGGCCTTCTTTAATTATTGGGATAAAGATACTGGTGAATAATGTTAGGGGGGAAATAGACAAGATATGGACTCCTTGTTTTACAGGTCCTTAATTCATTGGACACAATGGTCTGGATGGTCAAGATTTAATCTTAAGTGTCTTTGTTGTCATTGTCAATCAAATAACATAAACAACACTCTCCGGTTAAACAGAGAGAGAGAGAGAGAGAGAGAGTGGGTGTGTTTCAGAGAGAACGTCCAGGATGAGCTGTTTTCAAATGTTAAAATACCTTCCGTGTTTTAATTGCCTTCTCGTTGATCTGTTTGTGTTTGTGCTTCTCCAGTTGTTCACAGTAGATTTTCCCCAGAAGAAGAGCTGGCAGGCGGCTAGAGACGACTGTCTCGCCCGCGGCGCCGATCTGGTCAGCATCCACAATCCCGCGGAGGAAATTTTCCTCTCCAGCTTCTCGAAGGGACGGACCAAGTGGATCGGACTGAGCGTCAACCTGGTGGAGGGAGGTTTGTTTGCTCACTGCTGATTCACTCAAGTAAATAATACTTTGTTTAGTGCAACTGACCTGTGTCTAAACTTTCTACTCCAAGGTTACCACTGGAGTGATGGGACGCCTGTCAGTCACACAAACTGGGGCCATGGTGAACCTAATAATCACAATGGCCGGGAAAACTGTGTGGAGATGGTGACCACTGAGAACGGGACGTCCTGGTGGAACGACCTGAATTGTGACGCCCACCAGGACTGGATCTGCATGATTGCTAAAGGAAAGAAACCGATTATACCCCCAGTGCCTCCGTCCCCCGTTCCAGGTAACTATAAATCTTTGAGTGCTTCATTTCTCTGGCCTGAGTTTGTGTTTGGAAAATATGTTTAGGAAATTGAAAGCTACTTTGCTAAATCTGAGAAAGAACGTTTTAAAAAGGTTTTGTTTTTTAAAAATTTTCTTTCAGCTCCAGAGTGCGGATCGAACCCGGGCTGGAGGAAGAACAATGGCATCTGTTATTACTACAATGACACTGATATTGTGGACTTTCACATGGCTCTTGTGAGATGTTATGAAGAAAAAGCTCAGTTGGTGTCTATCGCTGATGAAGACGAGCAGTCTTACGTGGTTAGCCTGGTATGGCTTCAGTTTTTTCTATTGCTCCAGGCTTTCCAAAGTTTGATTAGTAATTCTTTTGTTTTCTTCTCTGTCAAGCATTAGTGAGCTTTGGATGGTTGTAATGGTTAGGGTTAGTTAGCTTCAGGGTCAGTCAACACATTCTTGAGATGGCATATATGGGCCTGCTAGAAAGCATTTTACAGTTTAATATAACAGCTTGGTATGGCAACCTGAATGTGAAAGACAAAAACAAGCTTTCCAAAATTGTTAATATTGCTGGGAAGGTGATTGGCAAGTCACAAAGGCAGCTTAGGGATGCATTTGATATGGCGGTACAGATATCAGCAGACACCCTACACACACATTTACATTTATTCGTTTAGCTGACACTTTTATCCAAAGCGACTCACAATTGCTGTATATGTCAGAGGTCGCATGCCTCTGGAGCAACTAGGGGTTAAGTGTCTTGCTCAGGGACACATTGGTGTCTAAGTCACAGTGGATTCGAACCCGGGTCTCACACCAAAGGCATGTGTCCTATCCACTGCACCATCACCACACACTCAACTCAGAGTTAGAGTTGCTCCCATCTGGCCGTAGATTCAGGGTCCCAAGGCTGAGCCAGAACAGTTATAAGAGATAGTTTATTCCCCATGCCATACAGGAACTTAATTTAAATTGAAAACATTTTTATTTTTTTATTGTAGTTCGAAACCTACTTAATTTCAATCGGCTGTGCCGTTTTCCATTATGTGTTGTTGTACGTTGATTGTGGTAGTGTCATACTCTTAACTTTGTGTATTTTAATGTAATTTTAACTGTGGTGTCACTGATGCATATCTGTTCGGAGAAGTCAGAGACAAATTTCCACTAAGGTGGACAATAAAGTGTAAAGTCTAAGTCTAACCCTAAAGTCTATCTGGCTTGATCTTGTTGGTTTCAGGTTGGCACCGGTCAGGCGGCCGCTGCCTGGATTGGCATGAGAATGTTGGGGGTTGCGGGTGGAGAGTATCTGTAAGCCTTAAACATTTAAGTGTTATTAGTGCTTGTCTTTAACACATTCTCCGGCATGACGGTCAACTGTTTCTCTGTGCAGGTGGATTGATCTGTCTCCGGTGACGTATGTGCACTGGGGTCCCGGAGAGCCCAACGACGCCAACGGAGAAGAACAGTGTGTCCAGATGAACAGACATCCAGGTGCAGTTCATGCACAATTATTATTTCATGTCAGACCCTTCATTTAATGTACATGCTATGGTACTCAATTTTGACATGGCTTATGTATTTCGAACTTTACTCAGATCTAAGACTTAAATTATTATTAGTGATGTTTTTAATTCTTATTCTGAAAAAAAAAAAACCAAACATCATCTCCTTTTCTTGGTTTATCATAACGCTGCCTTTTAATATGTTTCTTTTAATGGATGCTTCTGTACAAAATGACCAATATCAATAGATAAGTATTAACACACGAGAAGTCAGTACAAAAAATACAAAAAATACACAATCCAAAAAGAGTGTGTGTAAGTGTGATGCTTAAAAACATGACATGTTTAAAAAAATGACAGATGTGGATCATACAGACTTCACATTCTTGTGTTACTTTTTAATCAAGTGTGATGGGATTTTTGAGATCAAAGTGGTTTGAATGTGAATTTTTTTTTTCACAATAGGTTCATGGAATGATGCGAACTGTGGACGTGCCAGCGCTGGTTATGTGTGTAAAAAATATCCAGGAAATGACCACACGCCTCCACCTCCAACGGCATCATGGGAAGGAAACTGTCCCGAGGGTACATCTGATATAAAGCACCATGCATGAATCGAGGACAGGCTAATCTGCTGATGGTTCAGTGATTTTTAAAAGACGTTGTGGTTTTTATTCTACAAGGATGGATGAAATTCCGCAACAAATGCTACATATTCAAAGGAAACCACCAACATCAGTCTGAGATCAAGGCCAACTGGAGTTCTGCGCGGGACTGGTGCCGACAGCAGGGAGGAGATCTCGCCGTCATCGACGATCAGAACGAAAATGGTACTTCATGAGATCTCATAATAATCCACAGTATTTGTTAACATTGTTTCAATTGTAAAAAGAGCTTTAAATACATTGCTTGGAAGGTTTAACAATAAATTGAAGTTTCTCTTTTTATAATGATGGCGAACCCTCCAGGAAACGCAAGTCTAGTTCATGTTCAACTTTCTCTCCAGATTTTGTGGCCAGTTATCTCAGGGATCTGGTGTTGCCAGTTTGGATTGGTTTATCCGATAGGCTGCATGAAGGGAAATTTGCCTGGAGTGATGGAGTCAGTCCGGTCTTGTACACAAACTGGGCCGATAAGGAGCCAAACAACGTTGACGGACAGGTGAGAAGATCCACATGGGAACCAAATTCAGTATTTGACAACTGGATTCTGACGACTGAGTTGGAATTTGAATCAAATTTGCCACATCCCACAATATGTTGAATTTAAATTTAAATATTTCATGTTAGCTGAAGTGGAGATGATGCTGAACTCTGGTGTCTTTCTCTCAGGAACACTGCACTTCGATCACCCATAATCACCTGGTCACGGGCCGCTGGAACGATGAGCAATGTGATCACAAGCGAGGATGGGTGTGCTCTAGGAAGAAATGTACTTATATCTTCATTTTCAAATGTACTGTGTGAGAACTAACGGTGCTAGTCATGTGTCCCAGGCTCCAGGAACAGGGCTGGGCAAGAGGGCAAGAGTTTAAGGAGTTGGCGATCTGAATTGTTTCACGCATCAGTAGATCTCGTCTAACCTTTCACGCTTGTATCTCCCGCCGTCTTTCGCAGCAAGCAGCGTTCCCGTCCCGCCGCCCACAAGCTCGCCGTGTGCCTCCGGATACATCGCCTGGTACAGCAACTGCTATAAGCTGATTTCAGAGCCCAAGACCTGGGAAGAAGCTCAGCAAGCCTGCGTGAAGGAGGGTGGAAACTTGGCCAGTGTGGACATGAGCTACGACCAGGCCTTCATATCTGGAGCCGTGCAGCAGGGCAAGACGGACGCCTGGATCGGACTTCGCCGCCTGGTACAGTAGATGATGATAACTACATACAATAACTACATTACACAACAGACAATGAGCAGACCTCAAGCTGTTGCTCTTCTCCTTCAGCCTGACAGCGATTCGTACAGATGGTCTGATGGTTGGCCCGTCTTCTTTACTCACTGGGGTCCAGGAGAACCAACCAATCACAAGGGAGAAGGGTGTGTCAGCATGCACGCGCCCTCACACTTCATCCAGGGCACTTGGAATGACACGGCCTGCAATGATGCCAAGCCTTACATCTGCAAAATCACTAAAGGTAAAGCTGAGAAAAGCTGCTGACAGACGAGCGCCAAGACTTGAATATCAATTACAAACGTCTGTCTGGATTCTCTCTGCAGAAAAGCCTCCGGCGACGCCGGCTCCGGGCGATGGGAAGTGTTTGCCAGGCTGGTGGACGTACGGACGTCACTGCTATTTCGCATATAACGGAAAAGTGGGTTTCTCGTGGCCAGAGGCGAGACACTTCTGCCAGGAGGTGAATGGGGGCGAGTTAGCCTCAATTCACAGTCGAGCTGAGGTGGAATTCATCAGGAATATCAATTACACCAAGTACCACTATCTGTGGATCGGCCTGACCAGAGATCGCTCATGTACGCAACAGAGCTGTTTATCTGTCTTTCATTGTCGTGCATTAGCTGTGTATAAGATACGCTGATCATGTGCTGATGATTGTGATTGTAGTTGGATGGGGCTGGACGGATCTGACATCTCTAGGCTTCACCAACTGGGCTCCTGGAGAACCCAATGAAGCCGTTCACGATGGCGACTTTGGCAAAGAGAACTGCGTTGAGATGTATCACGACGGCACATGGAACGACAACAACTGTGTGCAGAAGAGAGGCTTCGTGTGCCGACACCGGCAGTGTACGTCACATCATTCACACGCCGTTCGCTCTGTCACACTTGACAAACACGTTTACGGCTTTGACTCGGAATCATCATTCAAGCCGACACCAGTTCATCAAAATTCTGATGTTAGACATCACATCTCTATATCTAAAACCTTAAGATATACTTATCTCATATGATCTGACAAACACAGTTCAGAGAAGCGAGACAGAAAACCCGATCCGCTCCGCCTGATCCCATGCTGTCTAACGGCACTTTCTCTTGTTTTCAGATTATGTGACGGATGATAATGGAATCGTCATCCCAACCGACGCATCAGCCAGTGAGTTCATATTCAGATTGGTTTTGAAATAAACGTTGTTGTTGTTACTGAATCTGTTGTTTGTGGCACAGCGGACAGCGGTCTGATCGCCGGGGCTGTTATTGGGGCTATTGTGTGTGCGGCGCTGATACTGGCCGTCATGTACTACGTCTTCAGTGTGAAGGGTGTAAGACCAGGACATATCAGCGTCTTCAAACAAGACACCAAGAATATCGATGTGGTAAGTTTCATTAATTTTGACTTGACCAAACCATGTTCTGCCAGTTTACCCTGAATAAGAGATTCAGTGCTCAGCATTTTTTTACAATCTGTTAACAGCCTGCATTTACTAACCCGAACTTCGCTGGAGAATCTGAATCATGAGCTGCGAGAGTCATCTGCTCCTGTATAGAAACTAAAGCACTGGAACGTGTTCAATCAACACCGAAACTCAATCACACTCGCATCTTATCAATTCCTGTAGATTAAAAGTTGTTTTTTGTGTATGTGTGCTTGTATTCTTAATTTTAAATTTGTTATGGTCATGTTTATTGTCTGTACAGTTGTTTCTTGAAATAAATTTGAATTCTATACTTGCTTTATATTTATGAAGTTACAAAACAGCATAGGATATTCTTCATGATGTATCTGATTACATTTGATTACTTTTCGAAATTATGTATGTTCTAAACGTATGTTTTCAAATAAACAGGCAGGGTTCACCTCTAAAAAAACAGAGATTTAGTTATATAATTTGCTGATTTTCTATCAGAGTTAGTGCTGGCAGCAGATAAAGTCCTAATTGTTGGTGATTTTAATATCCACGTAGATAATGAAAAGACGCATTGGGATTTGCATTTAGAGACATACTGAACTCTAGTGGAGTTAGACAACACGTGGGCCCACTCAATGCCAAAGCTAAAGTGTCACTAATCCCTCCCTGTGAAGGCCTCCTCTTGCAGATAATCACTGTCGGGATAATGCCGGTTCGCATGGCTATGCCGAAGCGATACAATTCTGTATTTTAAATTTTAAGGCCAGACATGTAGTTTGTTGAGGGTTGTTTTTAGGGAAGGACTGCATGCCAAGTCAATTATATTTATATAGCTCTTTTCACAATATAGATTGCATCAAAGCAGCTTCACAGTATCAATCAAAACATAATAACAATGTTCGTTTCTTAGTGGAAAAACATCCACTTGAGCTGATCAAGGATATTACTGATTAATTAATTTGAATATCCCCAACTGAGCAACAGGCCCGGTTCTACGGGGGTGCTTGAGGGTGCTAAGCACCCTCAAACAAAAGTGAAAGCACCCTCAGATTCAATTTTTATTAGCACACATGTAAACGAGATTTTGGTGACAAAAGAAACACAGACAGATTTCACACTCATAGCCTACATATGTTACACAAACTAAATCCATTACGCGATTTTTCAAATCAGAAATGGATATCGAGCATAACATTTAACATAACAACAATGTTGTCGTAGACAAGATACGAATCGCTCGACCCTCTTTTGAGCACCCTCATTATTTTCAAAAGCACCCTCAGTGATTTGGTTCTAGAACCGGGCCTGCTGAGCAAGCCAAAGGCAACAGTGGCAAGGAACCGAAAAACTCCATCAAGTGACCCAATGGAGAAAAAAAACCTTGGGAGACCCCAGGCAGGCTCAGTCGGGGCCAGTTCTCCTCTGGCGTTTATGAACTAGAGGCCGGATTTACAGTAACTTTAAGTTAAAAATGTATATCAATGTCTCTAGTTAAATATCTTTGAATGATTCATACATTGAAATTAACAACATATTCAAGAGATTGCGATTTTGGGTTTTTGTAAATAAAAATAATACCTTTAAGGATAAAACTGTGGGTCACATTAGTAGGGTTAAAATTATAAAAACTTAAATCAACCCTAAATGTATTGGTTATGCTACAGTCACAAAACAAATCAGCACTTGATTCTTCAACAAGACCACAAAATGAGCAAGGTTAATCAATATCAAGAAATTTACAGATAGATTAATTAAACCTGTCACTCATATCTTTTAAGTTGTTGCACTTGGGATAACGTCAACATGGCAGATGTCCAGATCACATTTAAACTTAATGTGATCAGGCTATAAAGTACCTACACTTTTAGCATTCGTTAAGTTTATTAAAATTAAGTACAGACTCAGTGAGTATGTGGTTTAGAACGCAGCCATGGTCCAGCTATGTCAAAGCAAGACAAGTTTACATATCACTCAAAACTACAATTCCCTGAATTCCCCCTGCTCATCACCTGCATTTAATAAGCCATCATCCTCACCTGCACCTGATCAGCACACACATCACCACAGTATTTAAACACACCTCAGTCACACACTTTGTTTGGTCTTAGTCTGTGGATTACTCACTGGTCTGCTTACCTGAGTGATTGATCCTCTGAGTGTTCTCCAAGATCTTGTCTCCTAGTTCCTTCGTCTGTTCTCTATCACCAACATTCCTGCAATCCCTGTAAGACAAAGACATTATTTATTCATTCACTCTCACAGCATAGCAAGTGTGTGCGTGTGTATGGGGACATACTTGCCATTTGAGGTCATCCCCTCTATCTTCACCTGCTCAAGAACTGAAGTTTAATTGGTCTTATATGTCGATTAGTTATTTGGTCTGTTCATAGTGTATGTTGTGTATACCTGTTTGTCCAGCTTGTACTACTCCTATTTCTGTTTTTTTCTTATGGATGCTTGTACTTTTGCAGATTTGATCTGGGAAACACAACTTCGTTCTGCTGTAGAGTTGGAATGACAATCTTCTGCTGTCTGTCTGAGGCCTTTACTCGTTCCGTCCTCCCTCTCTCTCTCTCTCTCTCTCTCTCTCTCTCTCTGTGTGTGTGTCTGTCTGTTTACTGCGAATCAGCAGATCGCCCTGTCCTCCCTCTCTGATGTGTGTGTGCGTGTGTGTGTGTGTGTCACAGACACTTTAGTTCATCCTTACCCTTTACTGTGAATCAGCAGATCGCCCTGTCCTCTCTGTCTGATGTGTGTGTGTGTGTGTCACAGTTACTGTAGTTAATTCACACAGATTTTTGTTGCTATTATTATGTCTTTAATTTGGTTTATCATGTTAACTGTTCTGTTTCCTTTGTAGATCTGAGATAAATGGGTCTGATGTGATCTCGATCACTGGGATCCAGGGAAGACACCACGAGACCAGACAAGGTATTAAGTATAAAAAGTATTTTATTGAATTAAAATTAAACTATCTCCTAAACTAAAACTTGGTGACTCCCCTTCCTAGATCCAGGGGTGCGGGATGGAGCAGGCATTAGCAATGGATACACACAGCGGGGCCTCTTCGGGCGGCCAGAGGTCAGTCACGAACAGACACTTGTAAGGATGTTGAACCGTTGTTCTTCTCACAGCCAGAGGTAAGTCACGAACAGACACTTGTAAGGATGTTGAACCGTTGTTCTTCTCACAGCCAGAGGTAAGTCATGAATAGACACTTGTAAGGAAGTCACACCGTCATTCTTCTCACAGCCAGAGGTAAGTCATGAATAGACGCTTGTAAGGAAGTCGCACCGTCGTTCTTCTCACAGCCAGAGGTAAGTCACGAACAGACACTTGTAAGGATGTTGAACCGTTGTTCTTCTCACAGCCAGAGGTAAGTCATGAATAGACACTTGTAAGGAAGTCACACCATCGTTCTTCTCACAGCCAGAGGTAAGTCATGAATAGACACTTGTAAGGAAGTCGCACCGTCATTCTTCTCACAGCCAGAGGTAAGTCACGAACAGACACTTGTAAGGATGTTGAACCGTTGTTCTTCTCACAGCCAGAGGTAAGTCACGAACAGACACTTGTAAGGATGTTGAACCGTTGTTCTTCTCACAGCCAGAGGTAAGTCACGAACAGACACTTGTAAGGAAGTCGCACCGTCATTCTTCTCACAGCCAGAGGTAAGTCACGAACAGACACTTGTAAGGAAGTCGCACCGTCATTCTTCTCACAGCCAGAGGTAAGTCACGAACAGACACTTGTAAGGAAGTCGCACCGTCATTCTTCTCACAGCCAGAGGTAAGTCACGAATAGACACTTGTAAGGAAGTCGCACCGTCATTCTTCTCACAGCCAGAGGCCGGTAAAGGAGCAGATGCCTAGAAGGGATACACGTGACAGTTCCTCTTCACACCACCAGGGGTAAGTAATGGAGCTGATGCTGGTAAGGGGTTCGCAAAACAGTTTCTCTTCACACCACCAGGGGTAAGTAGTGGAGCAGAGCAGAGTAAGTAGTGGAGCAGAGTACTGTTGATGTGTAATATTCATGCATTGCTGTTCGATTCTCCTGTTCTAAATGAGAAACAGTATCTGGGTTAGGGTTCGTGTTCTTGATGTTGCTGCACAGGTTCCTGAGATCCTGAATGGTGATGAGCGCGTCGGAGCTGTTGTGCTGAACGCGGGAGCGAACGACATCAGGCTGCGGCAGATGGAGGTTTTGAAGGACTACAGGAGCCTGATCGAGATGGTTCGCAACACATCGCCTGAAGCAACGGTCACCGTGTCTGGACCGCTTCCCACATACAGACAAGGACAGGAAAGGTTCAGTAGACTATCTGCACTAAATGAATGGTTAATGTTATTGTGGAATGGACAGAAACTGCTCTTTGTAAATAATTGCAATCTGTTTAGGGAGAGACCTGGGCAGAATCAGAGCGGCTGTTCTGTCGGACAACATCTTCAAGACGTTACACACCAGATGACTAGTAAGTCAAAGATGCTCCTTTGAAAGGAGTGTTTCTCCTGATTCCATCTCTTGGACTGATGTCTCTGCCTGTAAGGCTATCTTTTGCCATCCTAATACACAATCACCCCATGTATATGCTTGTGTAAAAGTCTTGCTGTATTTTTCCTGGGCTTTTGCTGCCATAGCTTAGCCTCTTTGGTATAGACTTATTAGCCTTTCCTTCACTCTTTAACTTATTTCTTATTTGCACATCTAACCCTTTCTGGATCTACTTTAAATAATGTTTTCTAGATTATTTTTTTTCGACTAAGTTTCTCTAGTAGTCTTCTATTTGGTGATTTATCTTTCTTTGTTTTTCCAAAAAAAGAAAATAAATGTCTAATCCTTAAGCATATCCACGCACACGCTATTTAGCAGGCGCTTAACTGTTCAATTACTGGCCAGAATTGAACGGTTAAACCCCAACGTTGGGCGCCATGTTTTACTGTGCGTGTGCTTCAATCTTAACACCTTTCAACCTTATTTATTATCCTCAGGTTAGATCGAGAAAGTCAAATCTGCCTTAAATCATAAGCATTTGAATGGTACTTGCAATTTGTTCAGATGACTTCTCTGTGGTCAGTTCTTGCTTAAGGTTTATTAACAACACTGCTAGACAATTACTTGTAATTAGCATTAGTTACTTATTAATGTAAATATTCCAGAAATAAAAGTTGGGCTCAAACTTAAATTCTTTACGCTCAAACTCTGGAATAGCCTTCCTGATATGGTTTGACATTCTGACTTGCTGTCACAGTTTAAAACTAGACTAAAGACGCATCTCTTTAGCCAAACATTCACATACTGCTTACCTTTTATTTCTCTGAATCAGATCGAATGCATTTAATACTATAAAACTTGAAGAGTCTGTAGGTTACTTGTATAGGTTGTATAGTATTTATAGTAATTACTTTCCTGTGTGTATTGCGTGAATGATGGGTGGTTGGGCAGATATTGTGTTTGGGTTGTGGAGAGTTTGAGATTGTGGTTTTTAACATCTACTCCTGTGTAATGGAAATCATTATGAACATCAGCTATGCTAATTATTTCCCATCTGTTTTCTGCTGTTATCTCGGGGCGCTTGTCTTGAGAAAAATGGTGTTCGTCAACTCCAGTTTGTATCCAGCCTCTCATGGAGACTTCAGATGCCCCAACACCTGCGATGAGAAGACTAAATGCCTGCGAAGAGACTACTCGACGGCAGAGGGTAAGGTGCGCAACTCACTGCTTTCCTGGTGCTCGTGTTCTTGATGTTGCACAGGTTCCCGAGATCCTGAATGGTGATGAGCGCATTGGAGCTGTTGTGCTACATGCGGGGCAAACGACATCAGGCTGCGGCAGACGGAGGTTCTCGAGGACTACAGGAGTCTGATCGAGACGGTACGCAACACATCGCCTGAAGCAACGATCATCGTGTCTGGACCGCTTCCCACCTACAGATGAGGACAGGAAAGGTTCAGTAGACCATCTGCACTAAATGAATGGTTTATGTTATTGTGTAATGAACAGAAACTGCTCTTTGTAAATAATTGCAATCTGTTTAGGGAGAGACCTAGGCAGAATCGGAGCGGCTGTTCTGTCGAACAACATCTCCAAGACGTTACACACCAGATGACTAGTAAGTCAAAGTGGCTCCTTCAAAGGAATGTCTCTCTTGGTTCCGTATCTTGGACTGATGTCTCTGTCTGTAAGGCTATCTTTTGCCATCCTAATACACAAGAATCACCCCATGTATATGCTTGTATAAAAGTCTTGCTTGATTTTTCCTGGGCTTTTGCTGCCATAGCTTAGCCTCTTTGGTATAGACTTATTAGTCTTTCCTTCACTCTTTAACTTATTTCTTATGTGCACATCTAACCCTTTCTGGGTCTTCTTTAAATAGTCTAAAAAAAAAAAATCTAGAAAAGATTAAGTTTCACTAGTCGTCTTCTATTTGATTTAACTTTTTTTTTTTCAAAAAATAAATAAAATAAATTTGTAATCCTTAAGCATATCCACGCACACGTTATTTAGCAGGCGTTTAACTGTTCAATTACTGGCCAGAATTGAACAGTTAAAGCTCCACGTTGGGCACCATGTTTTTCGGTGTGTGCTTTAATCTTAACACCTTTAACCTTATTTATTATCCTCAGGTTAGGTCGAGTAAGTCAAATATGCCCTAAATCATAAGCATTCGAATGGTACTTACAATTTGTTAAGATGACTTCTCTGTGGTCAGTTCTTGCTTAAGGTTTATTAACAACACTGCTATATAATTACTTGTAATTAGCATTAGTTATTTATTAATGTAAATATTCCAGAAATAAAAGTTAGGCTCAAACTTAA
Organism: Pimephales promelas; assembly: GCF_016745375.1. Next base: position 16,261,047 of record NW_024121210.1, read on the forward strand.
ATTCTTTACTCTCAAACTCTGGAATATCCTTCCCGATATGGTTTGACATTCTGACTCGCTGTCAAAGTTTAAAACTAGAGTAAAGATGCATCTCTTTAGCCAAGCATTCACATACTGCTTACCTTTTATTCCTCTGTCGAATTGGCTTGAATGCATTTAATGGTATTAGTATAGTAATAGTGTTATAGGTTACTTGTATAGGTTGCATAGTGTTTACAGTCATTACCTTCCTGTGTATTGCGTGAATGATGGGTGGTTGGGCAGATATTGTGTTTGCGGTAGGTGGTATGCCATACGGAACCGTTGCCAATGAAACGCATTACCGCTACAGTGGGGTTCGACAGCCTTAGTCAAACGGGTTGGCGCGTATGGTTGGGTTGCAGAGAGTTTGTGAGATTGTGGTTTTTAACATCTACTCCTGTCTAATGGAAATCATTATGGACATCAGCTATGCTAATTATTTCCCATCTGTTTTCTGCTGTTATCTCGGGACACTGGTCCCGAGGAAAAATGGTGTTAGTCAACTCCAGTTTGTCGGTGCTGTTGTGCTGCACGCGGGAGCGAACGACATCAGGCTGCGGCAGACGGAGGTTTTGAACGACTACAGGAGCCTGATCCAGACGGTACGCAGCACATCGCCTGAAGCAACGATCATCGTGTCTGGACTGCTTCCCACGTACCGACAAGGACCGGAAAGGTTGAGTAGATTATTTGCACTAAATCAATGGTTAATGTTATTGTGTAATGGACAGAAACTGCTCTTTGTAAATAATTGGACTCTGTTTTGGGAGAGACCTGGGCTGTATCATGCTGATAGCCTTCACCCCAGCAGAATCAGAGCGGCTGTTCTGTCGGACATCTCTAAGACGTTACACACCAGATGACTAGTAAGTCAAAGTCCAAATCACAGTTTTTGTTGTCCAAACTTGATTGATATGCTTAGTGTGGAACATTTATATTGAAACTGTGTCTATTCCTCGTTTAGTGACGCCTGTGGAGAGATGACTCGCCGGCTGTGAGCTGCTGGATCGGCGGTCAGCGCTTGAAACGTCACGTGCCGATGCTCATAAATCAGTGGTTAGTTACTCTTTGACTCCGACTTTGTCTACTCCATGCATTTCTCTGTCCAGGAGGATGCGATCATGTCTGGCTTCATTCACTCCGGCACCGACACAACACCATGGATCACACAGCGGAAGACACGAGCCAGGACCAGAGCTAGAACCTCTCCGCCGCCCCTCCCGGTCTTCGAGATCTCGACTCGGAACCGCTTCTCCCCTCTGCACGAGTCGGAACGTGACTACGCCTCGATCATCGGCACGTCCATGGTCCGTCGTGTCCGTGCTACCTCGGGTAAGGATAAGGTGTGCACCCACTGCTTTCCTGGTGCTCATGTTCTTGATGTTGCTGCACAGGTTCCCGAGATCCTGAATGTTGATGAGCGCGTCGGAGCTGTTGTGCTGCATGCGGGAGCGAACGACATCAGGCTGAAGTTCTGAAGGACTACAGGAGCCTGATTGAGACGTTACGCAACACATTGCCTGAAGCAACAATCATCGTGTCTGGACCACTTCCCACATACAGACAAGGACAGGAAAGGTTCAGTAGATTATTTGCACTAAATGAATGGTTGATGTCATTGTCATGAACAGAAACTGCTCTTTGTAAATAATTGGAGGGTTGGGTTTTTAAAAAAAAAAAGAAAATACATTTTATTCCTTTAAGCATATCCACGCACACGCTATTTAGCAGGCGCTTAACTGTTCAATTACTGGCCAGAATTGAATAGTTAAAGCCCCATGTTGGGTGCCGTGTTTTATGGTGTGTGCTTTAATCTTAACACCTTTAACCTTATATATTATCCTCAGGGTAGGTCGAGTAAGTCAAATCTGACATAAATCATAAGCATTCGAATGGTACTTACAATTTGTTCAGATGAATTCTCTGTGGTCAGTTCTTGCTTAAGGTTTATTAACAACACTGTTAGACAATTAGCAGTAGTAATTTATTGATGTAAATATTCCAGAAATTAAAGTTAGGCTCAAACTTAAATTCTTTACGCTCAAACTCTGGAATAGCCTTCCCGATATGGTTCGAAGCTCTGACTCGCTGTCATAGTTTAAAACCAGACTAAAGACGCATCTCTTTAGCCAAGCATTCACATACTGCTTACCTTTTATTCCTCTTTTGAATCGGATTGAATGCAGTTATAAAGGTATAAAACTTGAAGAGTCTGTAGGTTACTTGTATAGGGTGCATAATATTTACAGTAATTACCTTCCTGTGTGTATTGCGTGAATGATAGGTGGTTGGGCAGACATTGTATTTTTGGGGTAGGTGGTATGCCATACGGAACCGTTGCCAATGAAACGCATTACCGTGACAGTGGGGCTCGACAGCCTTAGTCAAGTGGGTTGGCGCATATGGTTGGGTTACGGAGAGTTTGTGAGTGTGTTTTTTAACATCTACTCCTGTGTAATGGAAATCATTATGAACATCAGCTATGCTAATTATTTCCTATCTGTTTTCTGCTGTTATCTCGGGACGCTTGTTCCGAGAAAAATGGCGTTCGTCAACTCCAGATCGTCGGAGCTGTTGTGCTGCACGCGGGAGCAAACATCACACAGCGGAAGACACGAGCCAGGACCAGAGCTAGAACCTCTCCGCCGCCCCTCTCGGTCTTCGAGATCTCGACCCGGAACCACTTCTCCCCTCTTCACGAGTCGGAACGCGACGACGCCGTGATCATCGGCACGTCCATGGTCCGTCATGTCCGTACTACCTCAGGTAAGGGTAAGTTGCGCACTCACTGCTTTCCTGGTGCTCATGTTCTTGATGTTGCTGCACAGGTTCCCGAGATCCTGAACGGTGATGAGCGCGTCGGAGCTGTTGTGCTGAACGTGGGAGCGAACGACATCAGGCTGAGGTTCTGATGAAGAACTACAGGAGCCTGATCGAGATAATGCGCAACACAGCGCCTGAAGCAACGATCACCATGTCTTGCACGCTCCCACGTACAGACAAGGACAGGAAGGTTAAGTAGATGATTTGCACTAAATGAATGGTTTATGTCATTGTTTATGTCATTTACGTCAATGTCCAAATCACAGTTTTTGTTGTCCAAACTTAATTGATATGCTTAGTGTGGAACATTATATTGAAACTGTGTCTGTTCCTCGTTTAGTGACGCCTGTGGAGAGACGATTCTGCCTGTGAGCTGCTGGATCGGGGGTCAGCGTTTGAAACATCACACACCGATGCTCACAAGTCAGTGGTTAGTTACTCCTTGATTCTGACTTCGTCTACTTCATGCGTTTCTCTGCCCAGGAGGATGCGATCATCTCTGGCTTCATTTACTCCAGCACGGACACAACATCATGGATCACACAGTGGAAGACATGAGCCAGGACCAGAGCTAGAACCTCTCCGCCGCCCCTCCCGGTCTTCGAGATCTCGACCTGGAACCGCTTCTCCCATCTTCGCGTGTCGGAACGCGATGAAGCCATGATCATCGGCACGTCCATGGTCCGTCATGTCCGTGCTACCTCAGGTAAGGGTAAGGTGCGCACTCACTGCTTTCCTGGTGCTTTTGTTCTTGATGTCGCTGCACAGGTTCCTGAGATCCTGAACGGTGATGAGCGCGTCGGAGCTGAACGTGGGAGTGAACGACATCAGGCTGAGGTTCTGAAGAACTACAGGAGCCTGATTGAGACGGTATACAACACATCGCCTGAAGCAACGATCATCATGTCTGGACCGCTTCCCACATACCAACAAGGACAGGAAAGTTTCAGTAGATTATTTGCACTAAATGAATGTTTAATGTCATTGTGTAATGAAGAGAAACTGCTCTTTACAAATAATTGGAATCTGTTCTAGGAGAGACCTATCCTGTATCGTGCTGATGGCCTTCACCCCAGCAGAATCGGAGCGACTGTTCTGTCGGACATCTCCAAGACGTAACATACCAGATGACTAGTAAGTCAAAGTCGCTCCTTTGAAAGGAGTGTTTCTCTCGGACTGTCTTTGCCTGTAAGGGTATCTTTTGCCATCCTAATACATGAGAATCACCCCATGTATATGCTTATATAAAAGTTTTTTTTTTTTTTTTTTTTTTTTTTCCCCTGGGCTTTTGCTGCCATAGCTTAGCCTCTTTTGTATAGACTTATTAGTCTTTCCTTTACTCTTTAACTTATTTGTTATGTGCACATCTAACCCTTTCTGTGTCTTCTTTAAATCTTTTCTAGATTTTTTTTCCGACTAAGTTTCACTAGTCGTCTTCTAATTGATTTATCCTTTTTACAAAATAAATTTCTAATCCTTAAGCATATCCACGCACACACTATTTAGCAGGTGCTTAACTTTTCAATTACTGGCCAGAATTGAACAGTTAAAGCCCCACGTTGGGCGCCATGTTTTACGGTGTGTGTGCTTTAATCTTAACACCTTTTAACCTTATTATTTATTATCCTCAGGTAAGGTCGAGTAAGTCAAATCTGATGTAAATCATAAGCATTTGAATGGTACTTGCAATTGTTCAGATGACTTCTCTGTGGTTAGTTCTTGCTTAAGGTTTATTAACACTGCTAGACAATTACTTGTAATTAGCATTAGTTATTTATTCATGTAAATATTAGAGAAATAAAAGTTAGGCTCAAACTTAAATTCTTTATGCTCAAACTCTGGAATCTACTCCTGTGTAAGGGAAATCATTATGGACATCAGCTATGCTAATTATTTCCCATCTGTTTTCTGCTGTTATCTCGGGACGCTTGTCCTGAGAAATGGCATTCGTCAACACCAGTTTGTTGGAGCTGTTGTACTGCATGCGGGAGCGAACGACGTCAGGCTGCAGCAGACAGAGGTTTTGAAGGACTACAGGAGCCTGATCGAGACGGTACGCAGCACATCGCCTGACACACCGATCATCGTGTCTGGACCGCTTCCCACGTGCCGACAAGGACGGGAAAGGTTCAGTAGACCATATGCACTAAATGAATGGTTAATGTTATTGTGTAATGGACCGAAACTGCTCTTTGTAAACAAATGGAATCTGTTCTAGGAGAGACCTGATGATGGCCTTCACCCCAGCAGAATCGGAGCAGCTGTTGTGTTGGGCATCTCCAAGCCGTTACACACCTAATGACTAGTAAGTCAAAGTCCAAATCACAGTTTGTTGTCCAAACTTAATTGATATGCTTAGTGTGGAACATTATATTGAAACTGTGTCCATTCCTCGTTTAGCGACGCCTGTGGAGAGACGACTCAATGGCTGTGAGCTGCTGGATGGGCGGTCAGCGCTTGAATCATCACGTGCCGATGCTCACAAGCCAGTGGTTAGTTACTCTTTGACTGACTTCATCTACTCCATGCGTTTCTCTGCCCAGGAGGACTCAATCATCTCTGGCTTTATTCACTCTGGCACAGACACAACACCATGGATCAAACAGCGGAAGACACGAGCCAGGACCAGAGCTAGAACCTCTCCGCCGCCCCTCCCGGTCTTCGAGATCTCCACCCGGAACTGCTTCTCCCCTCTTCGCGAGTCGGAACACGCCGACGCCGTGATCATCGGCACGTCCATGGTCCGTCATTTACGTGCTACCTCAGGTAATGGTAAGGTGCGTACTCACTGCTTTCCTGGTGCTAGTGTTCTTTATGTTGCTGTACAGGTTCCCGAGATCTTGAACGGTGATGACCGCTTCGGAGCTGTTGTGCTTACATCTCCAAGAATTTACACACCAGATTACTAGTAAGTCAAATTCCAAATCACAGTCTTTGTTGTCCAAACTTAATTGATATGCTTATTGTGGAACATTTATATTGAAACTGTGTATTCCTCGTTTAGCGACGCCTGTGGAGAGACGACTCGACGCCTGTGAGCTGCTGGATTGGCGGTCAGCGCTTGAAACATCACGTGCCGATGCTCACAAGTCAGTGGTTAGTTACTCTTTGAGTCTGACTTCATCTACTCCATGCGTTTCTCTGCCCAGGAGGACGCGATCATGTCTGGCTTCATTCACTCCGGCACTGAAACACCGCGGAAGACACAAGCCAGGACCAGAGCTAGAACATCATCGCCGCCCCTCCGTGCTACCTCAGGTAAGGGTAAGGTGCGTACTCACTGCTTTCCTGGTGCTCGTGTTCTTGATGTCACTGCACAGTTTCTCGAGATCCTGAACGGTGATGAGCGTGTTGGAGCTGTTGTGATGAATGTGGGAGCGAACAACATCAGGCTGAGGTTCTGAAGGTCCACAGGAGCCTGATCGAGACGGTACGCAACACATCGCCTGAAGCAACAATCATCGTGTCTGCACCGCTTTCCACGTACAGACAAGGACCGGAATGGTTCAGTAGATTATTTGCACACACCTAATAAATAGTAAGTCATAGTCCAAATCACAGTCTTTGTTGTCCAAACTTAATCCGTGCTACCTCAGGTAAGGATAAGGTGCGCACTCACTGCTTTCCTGGTGCTCATGTTCTTGATGTTGCTGCACAGGTTCCTGAGATCCTGAACAGTGATGAGCGCGTCGGAGCTGTTGTGCTGAACGTGGGAGCGAACGACATCAGGCTGAGGTTCTGAAGGACTACAGGAGCCTGATCGAGACGGTACGCAACACATCGCCTGACGCAACGATCATCGTGTCTGAACCGCTTCCCTCTTACAGACAAGGACCGGAAAGGTTCAGTAGATTATTTGGACTAATTGAATTATTAATCTCATTGTGTAATGAACAGAAATTGCTCTTTGTAAATAATTGGAATCTGTTCTGGGAGAGACCTAGGATCTATTATGCTTCACCTCAGCAGAATCGGAGCGGCTGTTCTGTCGGACATCTCCAAAACGTTACACACCTAATGACTAGTAAGTCAAAGTCGCTCCTTTGAAAGGAATGTTTCTCCTGGTTCCATCTCTTGGACTGATGTCTCTGCCTGTAAGGCTATCTTTTGCCATCCTAATATACAAGAATCACCCCATGTATATGGTTGTATAAAAGTCATGCTGGATTTTTCCTGGGCTTTTGCTGCCATAGCTTAGCCTCTTTGGAATAGACTTATTAGACTTTCAATCACCCTTCAACTTATTTCTTATGTGCACATCTAACCTGTTTTGGGTGTTAAATAATGTTTTCTAGATTAGTATCTTTTTTCGACTAAGTTTGTCTAGTCGTCTTCTATTTGGTGATGTATCTTTTTTTTTTTTTTTTCCAAAAAAAAGAAAATACATTTTTAATCCTTATGCATATCCACGCACATGCTATTTAGAAGGCACTTAACTGTTCAATTACTGGCCAGAATTGAACAGTTAAAGCCCCACGTTGTGCGCCATGTTTTACGGTGTGTGTGTGCGCTTTAATTTTAACACCTTTAACATTATTATTTTTTATCCTCCGGTTAGGTCGACTAAGTCAAATCTGCCCTAAATCATAAGCATTCGAATGGTACTTACAATTTCTTCAGATGACTTCTCTGTGGTCAGTTCTTGCTTAAGGATTATTAACGACACTGCTAGACAATTGCTTGTAATTAACATTAGTTATTTATTAATGTAAATATTCCAGAAATAAAAGTTAGGCTCAAACTTAAATTCTTTACGCTCAAACTCTGGAATATCCTTCCCGATATGGTTTGACGCTCTGACTCGCTGTCACAGTTTAAAACTAGACTAAAGACGCATCTCTTTAGCCAAGCATTCACATACTGCTTACCTTTTATTCCTCTGTTGAATCAGATCGAATGCTTTTAATACTTTAAAACTTGAAGAGTCTGTAGGTTACTTGTATAGGTTGCATAGTATTTACAGTCATTACTTTCCTGTGTGTATTGCGTGAATGATGGGTGGTTGGGCAGATATTGTGTTATTGCGGTAGGTGGTATGCCATACGGAACCGTTGCCAATGAAACGCATTACCGTGACAGTGGGGCTCGACAGCCTTAGTCAAACGGGTTGGCGCGTATGGTTGGGTCGTGGAGAGTTTGTGTTTTTTTTTTTTTTTTTTTTTTTTTTTTAACATCTACTCCTGTGTAATGGAAATCATTATGAACATCAGCTATGCTAATTATTTCCCATCTGTTTTCTGCTGTTATCTCGGGACGCTTTTCCCGAGAAAAATGGCGTTCGTCAGCTCCAGTTTGTATCCAGCCTCTCATGGAGACTTCAGATGCCCCAACACCTGCAATGAGAAGACTAAATGCCTGTGAAGAGACGACTCAACACCTGTGAAAGATGACTCGACGCCTGTGGAGAGACGACTCAATGCTGGCGATATGTTATGCCCTTAATATTACATGATTATCCAAATGCAATTTTCCATTTACTTTTCTGTAATGCACTTTCTGTAAAGCTGCTTTGAAACAAGTATTGTGAAAGGACTATACAAACAAACTTGAATTCACTTGCAGGGCCAACAGACACAGAGCTTACAGCGGGGGAGCTTCACTGCAAAGCAGACAGGTGAGCATACAGGTACGTAATCATCTTCTTTAAGTGACAGACCGAGAACTTACGGCTGGAGGTTTCACTGCAAAGCAGTCAGTTAAGCGTTCACTACGTGTCTCTCTTCACAGTGGGCTGCCAGATAAATACACTCAATGGTCTGTGAAGTACAGCAATGTTGGCCTCTTCTTATGTAGTCAGAATGTGATGGGAAAACTCCGGTAAGAAGTGGACATCCAGGGGTTTAGGGTTACACTTCACACAGCAAACAGTGCATCACATCCCTTCATCTCAACAATTCAGCACTCAGTGGGAAATACTCATATATGGCCGTCGCCCTTCTTCTGAACTGGCATTCACATCAAGAGGTCCCACAGACACGAGAGGAGGATGGAAATTGATTTGTACTACTCATGATCTCTCACAAATGATCTTCTGTCCCATGGTTACCTCCTTCTCATTGAATCAGCCTGCTCTTTCTCCCAACTCACAGCACTGTGCCCGTTCACCGGCCCCACTTCCTCTTCACCATGGCTCACACTTTCTCTGAGAGCACTTCTCCCAAAACAATGCCCCGTTTGGTCTGTACTTCCTCCTTTTATACTCCTCTACTCGCAACGTGTCCCAATCGCGAAGCTTTACTCCCCATGCACAGCTGCCAGCGACGTTTGGCTGATCACCCCATTTTCCGGGATTTTTGTGCTACCCTGGAACTAGCCCGGTGTTCCTTTTTTTGGGTCCGGCAGGAGGCAATCACGGCGAACATTAGTTCCGCTTTGTTACGGACAAAGTTGGATTTTGTCACCCCGTGACATGTACTTTTTCAAAATTTACAATTTTATATTTGTGCATTTTTTTCCTATCGTTTGCATTTATTTTTTCTTTCTCTTGTCTTTGCATTTTTTTTCTAAGCCAGTTGTTTTTTGTTTATGATTTAATGTCTTCCATCCATCTTTCATTTATGCTATTTTAATTGTTCGTAATTATGCTGTTCTATGTTCCTGTCCAATTGACTATTTTATGCTGATGGGGTTTGACTTGTGTGCATCTTGACTTGTGTTTGACTTGTGGGTGTCTTGACTTGTGGGTCTTGACTTGTGTGGATCCTGACTTGTGTTTGACTTGTGTTGATCTTGACTTGTGTGGGCCTTGACTTGTGTGGATCCTGACTTGTGTTTGACTTGTGTGGGTCTTGAGTTGTGTTTGACTTGAGTGGATCTTGACTTGTTTGACTTGTGTGTATCCTGACTTGTGTTTGACTTGTGTGGGTCTTGACTTGTGTTGATCTTGACTTGTGGGTCTTGACTTGTGTTTGACTTGAGTGGATCTTGACTTGTGGGTCTTGACTTGTGTTTGACTTGAGTGGATTTTGACTTGTGTTGATCTTGACTTGTGTTTTAACTTGTGTTTGACTTGAGTGGATCTTGACTTGTGTGGGTTTTGACTTGTGTTTGACTTGTGTTGATTGACTTGTGTGGGTCTTGACTTGTGTTTGACTTGAGTGGATCTTGACTTGTTTGACTTGTGTTGATCTTGATTTGTGTTTGACTTGTGGGTCTTGACTTGTGTTTCACTTGTGTGGATCCTGCCTTGTGTTTGACTTGTGTTGATCTTGAGTTGTGTGGGGTTTGACCTTTGTGGGTCTTGACTTGTGTGGATAATGCCTTCTATTGTCTCTGTAGCACAGGAGCACTTTTAAAAAAAAGAGAATTTATTAATGTCATGAAATTGATTTGACAACATTTGCTTTTGTATTTATGGCTTGGACACTTGTACCATTTTTAAGCCCCTTTCCCCCTTCTTAATACTCATTTTGTGTTATGACCATTTTTTTGTCTGGTCTATTTGCACTGATGATATTGTGCTTTTGGTTTGCTATTCTTTGCATTTATTTAATCTTTTAATACTTCCATACCTCTGTTACCTTTCCCTTTAAACTACTTGTATGCCCTTGTCCTATTTGATTTTGTCAATTTTAGTTGTATAGTGCTTCTCAAAATAGTTTAAAAGTGTCTTTATGCCACTTAATTTTAGCTTTTGTGTTTCTTTTCATCATTTATATTGATTTGTCCTAGTATCCTCTTCGAATCCCTCATTTAAATTTTATTGTCAAATGATGGCCTTTGTTCATTATTTCTTGTGTTTTTTTTTATATTGTCTTTAAAATTTTGTATTTTTACACTTTTGTAAAAAGTCCCTATTTTTTTCCTTTTGTATTTATGCTGTTGATTGAATGTATTACATTGACAAATGTAAGGGAATACAACAGGCAGTCATTTTCTTCTATACATAAATGTTTGAAACAAACAAAAAAAATATGCATTAACTGTACTGTCATTTTAATGCATTGTAGTTTTAGGTCTTGCATTTTTATGGTCTGAAATTAAATATCTCCAACTTCTTAAATGTTACTGTTCAGAGAGAGACTGCAGGCTTTCTGAGAAGGAACATGGCATTCTTGTACGTACAGTCACTGCAAATCTTCACTACATTAATGCCTTTTATTATTTATACTTGTATAAAGCAAATTACTTGTACAGCTTTATGAAACAACACAGTCCTGAAACTGCTGCTGTTGTATTTATGCCTTCACCTCATGCATTTAAGATTTTTTATTATTGTCACAATGGCACTTTTTGTATTTGTGCATTTTCCCATCTTTTGTATTAATTTCATTCCTTTTTCTTGTCTGTCCCTTTTTTCCTAAGCCTATTTTTTTTTATTTAATGTCTTCCATCTTTTATTAATGCTCCTTGTCTTAGTCAATGGGACAGGGACATTGAATGCTTTTAGAAAAATGGGAATGGGCATAACAAGGCTTTACCCTGTTCTATTTTGTATTGAAAGGAACTGCGTCAAATGGTTTGTCTGTACTTTTTGCATAATTATGCACTTGTTATTCTCTTACTGTTGTATGTTCGCATTAGTGGCTGTCTTATCATGCCCATTTTCTGCTTTGATTCATCTGTTGTCGTGGTCACTTGTATTTCATGCTGCGATTTCATTCAGCCTGTTTGAATTTTGTTCTTCCCCTGATGGTATGGCTATCGGGTTTATGGGGTACTTGGTTCTCCACATTAACAGAAGTAAATGAAAATGAATTTTCTTTTTAAGTGTTCAACCGTTGGAATTGGGTGGGTGGGACTTGTAAAGACAAGAGACTCGTCAAAGGACTTGTAGATCTTGACTTGTGTTCGACTGACTTGTCCAGGGTTGATTTCAACCCTTCACATCATCAATCAACTACAGGTGCAAATCAAAGTTACTTGAGCTACAATATATAGGGGTGTATCCCACTCACAAAGACAATTTCTTTTTTCAGTTTTTTTTGTTTTTATTTATATTGTACTAAATGTAATTTTTGTATTTATGGTTTCACCTCTTGTTCCATTTAAGATCAATTTTGTCCTTTTATTATCCCTTTCTATTTTATGACCCTTTTGTCTGTCTTTGTCTTAAACATTAAAAAAAAACAATAAAAATAAAAACCTAAATATACCATAAATGCATTTTTTTGAATTATATATCTTTCACTGGTTTCTAACATTTTCTGTCTGCTTTTTATGCTATTGTTTGCCTTTCTTATATTGTAAAGCTTTCTATTGAAGTTGTAAACTTACTTTTTTGTATTTTGTTGCACTTGACTTTGTTTGTTTCATTTTAATTTCTTTTTTTTTACTTAGGTTAACAAAAGGCTTTAAAAAAAACAGAACATGGAAACAAATATAGACCATAACCTGTGTTTTACTCTTATGACTTTACTTGTGCCCATATTGTGTAATTTGAAACACCCCATTTGTGAATCCTAACCTTTTTTTGCATTTTTAAAATTACTTTAAGTTTTTGTGAGGTTTATAATCTGTTTTGGTTTATTTTGTGTTCCCATAAAACAGCTGGAGGGACCGGCCAACACAGGATAGACTATCCAGTCTGATGTCCTTCACACTCAGCCTCTCATTGATGCTGCTGCTCCTCCTCCTCTACCTGTGTCATCTAGTTAATGTGGCCTGTGTTTGTTGGCTACTTTCAGCTCTTTGGTTCATCCTTCATTTACCCTTTACACATTGAGTCCACCTTTGTGCCAAGCCCCAGACTTGTGGCGGAGCTGGTAATCTGAGGCCCAAGACAGGTCGACAGAGTGAAAGTTAGGTTGATGCTCTATCAGGTCCTCCATGGGCAGTTATTGCCCTGCAGTGCAGTGGTCTTGTCTCTGCCCAGGTCCCCATCTCTAATGGCTCCATCTGAGTTGGTTGTCCACCGAGTTGTAACTGGCACATTAACCAAAGGTCCCCCCTATCCTTTTATTGACTGTGTTTTGGCTCTACATCCCATCCTAAAGCAGCTTTGTCCACTTGACTTATTTTTGATACTTTGTATTGTTTAACCTTGTTTTTTGTATTTCAGCACATTTTAGGTTTTTTATTTTAGGATTTTTTATGCCCTCTATATTTCAATCAGTCTGTCTTTTTTCCTTTTGTACAGTATTTTATTTACTAACTTCTATTTAAACTTTGTTCTGTGCCCTTTATGGTCTTGTCTAAGCTATTCTAAGACAGAACAAAATAAAGTTGTGAAGCATAAAAGCTGCATGTCTCAGATTATTCTTCCTATTGCCCTTTAGTGTTTGTATTTCTGCTGTTTGCCTTTTATGCCTCTGCCAGTTAAGTCCCTTTTTTGTGCCCTGTTGTAGTGATGGTTTTTACATCACCTGTTCCTTGTGGTGTTAGATTAAATTTGTAATACCCTTTATGCCTTAATGCTCCTTAATTTTTGTCTCTGCACTTATGTCCTTATCATGGTCTCAATGGCACTTTTTGTATTTGTGCATTTTTCCCATCTTTTGTATTTTGATCTCTTTGCATTTGAACCATCACTGCTCTTGTCTTTGCATTTTCCCTTAGCCTATTTTAGTTTTATTGGCTTTTTATGATTGAATGTTTTCTATATATCTTTAATTTATGCTCCTTGCCTTGTAAGCCATTGTGCTGTTTTATGGCCCAGTCCCATTGACCATTTTTATGCCCATTCCTATTTTTCTGGAACAGTTATATTTTGTATTTAAATGTACTTTATAAAAGGTTTGCCTTTACTGTTTGTGTGTTTTGTAAATGTATGTGCCTGCTTATATTCTGACTGCCTTCTGTATGTTAGCATTAGTGGCTGTCTTACTACACCATTTTTCTGCTTTGATTCATCTCTATGTTCTTGTGCTGATTTTTATTTGTGCCAGATGCAGCTATTTCATTCAGCCTGTTTGAATTTTGTTCCCCCCGATGGGATGGTTGAGTTTTCTGGGTACTTGATTCATTTTCATGAACTTCTGGAAAACTGGAGATCTTTCTTTTCAAGTGTTCAGCTGCTGGACTTGGGTGGGTGGGACTTGTGTTGTACTTCAGTGGGTGGGTCTTGTCCAAGGTTGATTTTTCACCCTGCACCTCATGAGTCTATCAACTGCAGGTGCAAATCAAAGTCACTTAAGCTACAATATATAGGGATGCCTCCCATGTAGACACTTTTTTTTCTTAAGTGTTTTAGTTACATTGTACTAATCTTGTATTTATCTTAATTAAAAAAGGGACAGACAAACTATGGTTTCTCCTCTTGTTCCATTTGAATTTCTATTTTATGACCCTTTTGTCTGTCTTTGCATTTATTTTATATTTAGATCTTTATTTTTAAAGCATTGTTTTTATTGTTAATAAATACCTTTTAACTTGTTTCTTACATTATCTGTTACCTTTTATGCCATTGTTTGCCCCTTCTTATATTGTAAAGCTTTGTATGAAAGTTGTAAACTTGTCTTGTATTTTGTTACACTTTGTTTTGTTTTTCATTTTAGTTTTTAAACATTTTCAAAATGACTGTAAAGTACTTGTCGGGTTATAATCTTTTTTTTTTATAACCCATTATCCTGTGTTGGCCGGTCCCTCCAGCTGTTTAAACAGTCCAGTCTGATGTCCTTCTCACTCAGCATGATGCCTCTCATTGATGCTCCTCCCGCCTCCTCTACCCATGTTATCTATTTAATGGGGCCTGTGTCCGCTGGCTCCTTGCAGCCTTTTGGCTCATCCTTCATTGCACCTTGGGTCCACCTTTGTATTCCAGATTACCAGCTCCGCCTAGGTGTTGATCCTCTGTCTTTGTGCCAAGCCCCGGACTTAACTTTCACTCTGTCGACCTATCCGTTCCACCATGGGCAGTTATCCCTCAAGCTGTATCGGGGGTCTTGCCTTATTCCTTCAACCTCTGTGGTTCTGCCTCTGCCCTGCAGTGCAGTGGTCTTGCCTTGGGTCTTCAGCTCTGCCTAAATCCTCATCTCTAATGGCTCCATCTCATTTTGTTGTCCCCCGGGTTCTGCTTGGTCAATTTACCAAAGGTCCACCTATCCTTTTATTGACTGTGCTACGGCCCTACATCCTGGTGACCTTGTTGGGGCTTCCTGCCATGTTCTGCCTCCCTATTCCCTCCATTATCTCCTCTGTGGTGGTTCCCTCTGTCAGCACATCCCTTGGTCACAGCTCTCTCAAGCTCCACATCAAAATGTCAATCATCCTCTGTCTCTTATTTAATACTGTTTCAATTTCTTTTGATTTCTTCTAGTACTGTTGTATATTTCTGTTTCCTTTGTATATTTCTATTTCCTTTGTAAGTTTAGTTGTAACTAAATGCTCCTTTTTTATTTTTATGCTGTTGATTGACTTAATGCGTTTATTTTATATTTTATTTTGTATTTATGCTTTTGATTTGACTTTTAATGTATTTTTTTATTTTGGTGGGAAAGTTACTTTTTGGAAAGTTACTTTTTGGAAAGTTACTTTTTGGAAGGTTACTTTTTGGAAAGTTACTTTTTGAAAGTTACTTTTTGGAAAGTTACTTTTTGGAAAGTTACTTTTTGGAAAGTTACTTTTTGGAAAGTTACTTTTTGGAAAGTTACTTTTTGGAAGTTACTTTTTGGAAAGTTACTTTTTGGAAAGTTACTTTTTGGAAAGTTACTTTTTGGAAAGTTACTTTTTGGAAAGTTACTTTTTGGAAAGTTACTTTTTGGAAAGTTACTTTTTGGAAAGTTACTTTTTGGAAAGTTACTTTTTGGAAAGTTACTTTTTGAAAAGTTACTTTTTGGAAAGTTACTTTTTGGAAAGTTACTTTTTGGAAAGTTACTTTTTGGAAAGTTACTTTTTGGAAAGTTACTTTTTGGAAAGTTACTTTTTGGAAAGTTACTTTTTGGAAAGTTACTTTTTGAAAGTTACTTTTTGGAAAGTTACTTTTTGGAAAGTTACTTTTTGGAAAGTTACTTTTTGGAAAGTTACTTTTTGGAAAGTTACTTTTTGGAAAGTTACTTTTTGGAAAGTTACTTTTGGAAAGTTACTTTTTGGAAAGTTACTTTTTGGAAAGTTACTTTTTGAAAAGTTACTTTTTGGAAAGTTACTTTTTGAAAAGTTACTTTTTGAAAAGTTACTTTTTGAAAAGTTACTTTTTGAAAAGTTACTTTTTGAAAAGTTACTTTTTGAAAAGTTACTTTTTGAAAAGTTACTTTTTGAAAAGTTACTTTTTGAAAAGTTACTTTTTGAAAAGTTACTTTTTGAAAAGTTACTTTTTGAAAAGTTACTTTTTGAAAAGTTACTTTTTGAAAAGTTACTTTTTGAAAAGTTACTTTTTGAAAAGTTACTTTTTGAAAAGTTACTTTTTGAAAAGTTACTTTTTGAAAAGTTACTTTTTGAAAAGTTACTTTTTGAAAAGTTACTTTTTGAAAAGTTACTTTTTGAAAAGTTACTTTTTGAAAAGTTACTTTTTGAAAAGTTACTTTTTGAAAAGTTACTTTTTGAAAAGTTACTTTTTGAAAAGTTACTTTTTGAAAAGTTACTTTTTGAAAAGTTACTTTTTGAAAAGTTACTTTTAACACAGGAGTACTTTTTAATAAAGAGAAAATTTATTAATGTCATGAAATTGATTGGACAACATTTGCTTTTGTATTTATGGCTTGGCCACTTGTACCATTTTATGCCCCTTTTCCCCTTCTTAATACTCATTTTGTGTTATGACCCTTTTTTTGTCTGGTCTATTTGCACTGATGATATTGTGCTTGTTTGCTATTCTTTGCATTTATTTAATCTTTTAATACTTCCATACCTCTGTTACCTTTCCCTTTAAACTACTTGTAAATATGCTCTTGTCCTATTTGTTTTAGTCAATTTTAGTTGTATAGTGCTTCTCAAAATAGTTTAAAAGTGTCTTTATGCCACTTAATTTTAGCCTTTGTGTTCCTTTCATCATTTATATTGGTTTGTCCTAGTATCCTCTTCGAATCCCTCATTTAAGTTTGATTGTCAAATGATGGCCTTTGTTCATTATTTATTATTGTGTGTTTTTATATTGTCTTTACAAAAGTGTAAAAATAAAAATTTTAAAAAGTCCCTATTTTTGCCCCTTGCTTCATGCTCCTTTTCCCTTTTGTAGAAATGTTAATGTTGTATTTATGCTGTTGATTGAATGTATTACATTGACAAATGTAAGGGAATACAACAGGCAATCATTTTATTCAATACATAAATGTTTGAAACAAACAAAAAAGATATGCATTAACTGTACTGTCATTTTAATGCATTGTATTTTTAGGTGTTGCATTTTTATGGTCTGAAATTAAATATCTCCAACTTCTTAAATGTTACTGTTCAGAGAGAGACTGTACGTACAAGAATGCCATGTTCCTTCTCAGTAAGCACACACAGTCACTGGAAATCTTCATTACATTAATGCCTTTTATTATTTATACTTGTACAAAGAAAATTACTTGTAAAGCTTTATAAAACAACATAGTCCTGAAACTGCTGCTGTTGTATTTATACCTTCACCTCATGTATTTAAGATATTTTTTTTTATTGTCACAATGGCCCTTTTTGTATTTGTGCATTTTTTTCCCCATCTTTTGTATTAATTTCATTCCTTTTTCTTGTCTTTTCCTTTTCCTAAGCCTATTTTTTTGTTTTGTTTATGATTTAATGTCTTCCATCTTTTATTAATGCTCCTTGTGTTAGTCAATGGGACAGGGACATTGAACGCTTTTAGAAAAATGGGAATGGGCATAAAAAGGCTTTACTCTGTTCTATTTTGTATTGAAAGGAACTGCGTCAAATGGTTTGTCTGTACTTTTTGCATAATTATGCACTTGTTTTTATTCTCTTACTGTCTTTTGTATGTTAGCATTAGTGGCTGTCTTATCATGCCCATTTTCTGCTTTGATTCATCTCTGTTGTTGTGATCACTTGTATTTTATGCTGCGATTTCATTCAGCCTGTTTGAATTTTGTTCTTCCCCTGATGGTATGGCTATCGGGTTCATGGGGTACTTAGTTCTCCACATAAAAAGAAAATTAATTTTCATTAACTTCTGTTAAAGTGTTCAACCGTTGGAATTGGGTGGGTGGGACTTGTAAAGACAAGGGACTTGTCAAAGGACTTGTGGATCTTGACTTGTGTTAGACTGAGGTGAAAGGTTCAAATCAACCCTATCAACTGCAGGTGCAAATCAAAGTTACTTGAGCTAAAACATATATAGGGGTGTATCCCACTCACAAAGACAATTTCTTTTTTCAGTTTTTTGTTTTTATTTATATTGTACTAAATGTAATTTTTGTATTTATGGTTTCGCCTCTTGTTCCATTTAAGATCAAGTTTGTCCTTTTTTATTATCCCTTTCTATTTTATGACCCTTTTTGTCTGTCTTTGCATTTATGGTAAATTTAGGTTTTTTTTAAATGTTTTTAAGCCATTTTTTAAATTATATATCTTTCACTGGTTTCTAACATTTTCTATCTGCTTTTTATGCTGTTGTTTGCCTTTCTTATATGCTATTGTTTGCCTTTCTTGTTTTGTAAAGCTTTGTATTGAAGTTGTAAACTTACTTTTTTGTATTTTGTTACACTTGATTTTGTTTGTTTCATTTTAATTTCTTCTTTTTTTTACTTGGGTTAACAAAATGCTTTAAAAAACAGAACATGGAAACAAATATGGACCATAATCTGTGTTTCTACTCTTTTATGACTTTACTTGTGCCCATATACCACTTTGTTTATTTTGTGTTCCCGTTAAAGTAATTTGAAAATGCAAAAAAAGGTTACGATTCACAAATGGGGTGTTCCAAATTACACAAACAGATTATAAACCTCACAAAAACTTAAACAGCTGGAGGGACTGGCCAACACAGGATAGACAATCCAGTCTGATGTCCTTCACACTCAGCCTCTCATTGATGCTGCTCCCCCCCCCCTCCTCTACCCATGTCATCTAGTTAATGTGGCCTGTGTTTGTTGGCTACTTTGTTGGCTACTCCCTTTGGTTCATCCTTCATTTTACCCTTTGCACCTTGAGTCCACCTTTGGCCTCAGATTACCAGCTCCGCCATAAGTCTGGGGCTTGGCACAAAGACAGGTTGACAGAGTGAAAGTTAGGTTGATGCTCTATCAGGTCCACTATGGGCAGTTATTGCCCTGCAGTGCAGTGGTCTTGTCTCTGCCCAGGTCCCCATCTCTAATGGCTCCATCTGAGGTGGTTGTCCACCGAGTTGTAACTGGCTCATTCACCAAAGATCCCCCTATCCTTTTAGCGATTTTGTTTTGGCTCTACATCCTCCTTTGCCTTTTTGTTCATAATACTTTCAATTTTTTTTGTGGTTTCACTTTGTACAGTTTTGTATTCCTGTTTAAGTTTACTTTTAACATCTTTAACATCTATACAAAAGTGTCAAAGGAGCATGATTTTGTATTTATGCTGTTGATTGACTCGTATTAATGTCACACATGAAATTCAATTGACAACTTTTTGCTCTGCCATGCTTAACCGCTTTAATGCTTTTTATTTAAAAGCAGCTTTGTCCACTTGACTTATTTTTGCTACTTTGTATTGTTTAACCTTGTTTTTCTATTTTTTTTTCAGTTCATTTAAGGTTTTTTTTAAAGGATATTTTTTATGCCCTCTATATTTCAATCGGTCTGTCTTTTTCGCTTTTGTACAGTATTTTATTTATTAACTTCTATTTCAACTTTTTGTTCTGTGCCCTTTATGGTCTTGTCTAACCTATTCTAAGACAGAACAAAATAAAGTTCTCAAGCGTAAAAACTGCACGTCTCAGATTATTCTTCCTTTGCATTCCTATATTCCCCTTTAGTGTTTGTATTTCTGCTGTTTGCCTTTTATGCCTCTGCCAGTTGAGTCCCTTTTTAGTGCCCTGTTGTAGTGATGATTTTTACATATTTATTCCTTGTGGTGTTTGATTAAAGGAGCATTAAGGCATAAAGGGTATTACAAATTTAGTTTTGTCTCTGCACTTATGTCCTTATCGTGGTCTCAATGGCCCTTTTTGTATTTGTGCATTCTTCCCATCTTTGCATTTTCCCTAAGCCTATTTTAGTTTTATTGGCTTTTATGATTGAATGTTTTCCGTATATCTTTAATTTATGCTCCTTGTCTTGTAAGCCATTGTGCTGTTTTATGCCCATTTTTCTGAAACAGTTTTATTTTGTATTTAAATGTACTTTTTTAAGGTTTGCCTTTACTGTGTGTATTTTGTAAATGTATGTACCCGTTCATATTCTGACTGTCTTCTGTATGTTAGCATTAGTGGCTGTCTTATACGCCCTTTTTCTGCTTTGATTCATCTCTATGTTCTTGTGCTCATTTTTATTTGTACCCAATGCTGCTATTTCATTCAGCCTGTTTGAATTTTGTTCTGGGTTGAATTGTGTTCTTTATTTTTAAAGCATTGTTTTTATTGTTAATAAATATGTTTTAACTTGTTTCTTACATTATCTGTTACCTTTTATGCCATTGTTTGCCCCTTCTTATATTGTAAAGCTTTGTATGCAAGTTGTAAACATGTCTTGTATTTTGTTGCTCTTTGTTTTGTTTGTTTACATTTTAGTTTTTAAAAATTTTCAAAATGACTTTAAAGTACTTGTCAGGTTATAATCTTTTTTTTTAAACCAGTATACTGTGTTGGCCGGTCCCTCCAGCTGTTTAAACAGTCCAGTCTGATGTCCTTCTCACTCAGCATGAAGCCGCTCATTGATGCTCCTCCCGCCTCCTCTACCCATGTCATCTATTTAATGGGGCCTGTGTCCGCTGGCTTCTTGCAGCCTTTTGGCTCATCTTTCATTGCACCTTGGGTCAACCTTTGTATTCCAGATTACCATCTCTCCCTATGTGTTGATGCTCTGTCTTTGTGCTAAGCCCCGGACTTAACTTTCACTCTGTCGACCTACCCGTTCCACCATGGGCAGTTATCTCTCAAGCTGTATCTATTTCTATTTCCTTTGTAAGTTTACTTGTAACTTGATGCTCATTTTATTTTTTACCCTTATGTATAGATGTGAATGTGTTGTATTTATGCTGTTGATTGACTTAATGTGTCTTATTTTTTTATTTATTTTTATTTTTACTGTTTGAAATTTAATGTATTTTTTTATTTTTTAATTTATCAAATTTTTTTTATTTTATTTTTCATGTCTTATTTTTATTTATGCTGTTTATTGACTTAATGTATTTTTTAATGTTTAAAAAATATATATATATATTTCTTATTTTTATTTATAGTGTTGGTTGACTTAATGAGTTATTTATTTATTTTATTTATTTATTTTTAATTTTTTGCTGTTGATTGACTTTTGATATATTTTAATTATTTTATTTTTTGTTTTTTTTGGTCTTTTTTAATTTTGTTTTTACTTTTATTTATACTGTTGATTTTTAATGCATTTTTGTTTTATTGTAAAGAGTTTAATAATTTGTATTCAGAAAAATAATAAAATTAAATTTATTTTAAAAGTTTTTATTTTTTTTTATTTTTTTTGGCAGGGGTAAGAGGGGTAAGAGGGGTAAGAGGGGTAAGAGGGGTAAGAGGGGTAAGAGGGGTAAGAGGGGTAAGAGGGGTAAGAGGGGTAAGAGGGGTAAGAGGGGTAAGAGGGGTAAGAGGGGTAAGAGTGGGTTAGGGTTAGGGTTAGGGTTAGGGTTAGAGTGTGGGTTAGGGTTAGGGTTAGAGTTAGGTTAGGGTTAGGGTTAGGGTTAGGGTTAGGGTTAGGGTTAGGGTTAGGGTTAGGGTTAGGGTTAGGGTTAGGGTTAGGGTTAGGGTTAGGTAATAGGGTAAAATGCGAAGATGAGCCCCCGGGCTCATGAGCCCCCCCCCCATTTCTCCTGGTTCCCGGGGGCCCACGTTGCTGAAACTCCGCCCATATACTAATTAGTGGGCGGGGAGTCGATTGCAAGTGGTTTGGGATCTCTAGCGCCACCAGGTGTCTAGTTTTGGTATTGTCACCCCCCTTATTATTGGTCCTAGAGAGCTGAAACTCCGCCCATATACTAATTTGTGGGCGGGGAGTCGATTGGAAGTGGTTTGGAATCTCTAGCGCCACCAGGGGCCGAGATATGGTAGGGTAAAATGCGAAGATGAGCCCCCGGGCTCATGAGCCCCCCCTCATTTCTCCTGGTTCCCGGGGGCCCACGTGGCTGAAACTCCGCCCACATACTAATTAGTGGGCGGGGAGTCGATTGCAAGTGGTTTGGGATCTCTAGCGCCACCAGGGGACAAGATATGGTACTGCAAATAGGGTTGACTTTCACAGTTTCAGTGGGTGGGACTTGTGTTTTTGGGGTTGGGACTTGTGTTTTTTTTGGAGGTGGGACTTGTGTTTTTTTTGGGTGGGACTTGTGTTTTTTTTGGGTGGGACTTGTGTTTTTTTTTTTTTTGTAGGTTGGACTTGTGTTTTTTTTTTTTTTTTTTTTTTTTTTTTTAAGGTTGGACTTGTGTTTTTTGGAGGTGGGACTTGTGTTTTTTTTGGGTGGGACTTGTGTTTTTTTTGGGTGGGACTTGTTTTTTTTTTTTTTTTTTTTTTTTTTGTAGGTTGGACTTGTGTTTTTTTTTTTTTTTTGGAGGTGGGACTTGTGTTTTTTGGGGTTGGGACTTGTGTTTTTTGGAGGTGGGACTTGTGTTTTTTGGAGGTGGGACTTGTGTTTTTTGTGGGTGGGACTTGTGTTTTTTGGGGGTGGGACTTGTGTTTTTTTTTTTTTTGGAGGTGGGACTTGTGTTTTTTGTGGGTGGGACTTGTGTTTTTTGGGGGGTGGGACTTGTTTTTTTTTTTTTTTTTTTTTTTTTGGAGGTGGGACTTGTGTTTTTTGTAGGTGGGATGACACCACACCAGGCCAGGAGACCTTATAGCTCCGCCCAGGTAGGTGCCAGCGACATACAATTGGTATCATTCGAAAGGGTTTGTTCCCACCTTTCAAATGAGCCCCGCCCCATGTCTGTGTGATGTATGGTTCATGAGATATAGCCACCCAAAGTGTAAAACGGAAGTGGTCATATCTCCTAAAGGGAAGGTCGTATCGAACCATGGGATGGGTCAACCGTGAGGTCTGAATGAGTGCTTTAAGATGACACCAGACTTGTGTCATTCTGAGCTTTGGGGGAGGAGCTAGGGGACCAAACGTAATCATGTATCCAAAAATTATCTCGGTGTAGGAAAGTCGAAACGACTCGTGATTGGTGTCATTGGAAAGGTCTCGGCGAGTGCTTTCCAACGACACCTCGTTTGTGTCGCTGCGACCTTCCTAGGCCGAGATATTTTTTTGATACGCGAATATATATTGTGCCATAGCTCCGCCCCGGAAGTTGTCAGTGATATAAATAGGGCGTCATTGGAAAGGGTTTTCGAAGACCTTTCGAATGAGTCTACTCTGATGTCTCTACGATGTTCCAGTCAGGAGTTATTGGCACTCCAAAAATACCCGGAAGTGACCTTATAGCTCCGCCCAGGAAGGGCTAGGGGTGGAGTTAGGGTTAGGGTTAGGGTTAGGGTTAGGGTTAGGGTTAGGGTTAGGGTTAGGGTTAGGGTTAGGGTTAGGGTTAGGGTTAGGGTTAGGGTTAGGGTTAGGGTTAGGGTTAGGGTTAGGGTTAGAGTTAGGGTTAGAGTTAGGGTTAGGGTTAGGGTTAGGGTTAGGGTTAGGGTTAGGGTTAGGGTTAGGTATAGGGATAAATGCGAAGTTGTCACCCCCTAGTTTTGTCACCCCCCCCCCATATCTCGAGTTCTATAGGTCCTATAGAGCTGAAACTCCGCCCATATACTAATTAGGGGGCGGGGAGTCGATTGCAAGTGGTTTGGGATCTCTAGCGCCACCAGGTGTCTAGATTTGGTATTGTCACCCCCCTTATTATTGGTCCTAGAGAGCTGAAACTCCGCCCATATACTAATTAGTGGGCGGGGAGTCGATTGCAAGTGGTTTGGGATCTCTAGCGCCACCAGGGGCCGAGATATGGTATTGTCACCCCCTGTCTCCCCCCTTATTTTTGGTCCTATGGTTGGACTTGTGTTTTTTTGTGGGTGGGACTTGTGTTTTTGGGGTTGGGACTTGTCTTTTTTTGGGGGTGGGACTTGTGTTTTTTTTTTTTTTTTTTTTTTTTTTTTTTTTTGGTTGGACTTGTGTTTTTTAAGTTTTTTTTGGGTTGGACTTGTGTTTTTTTTTTTTTTGGAGGTGGGACTTGTGTTTTTTTTTTTTTTTGGAGGTTGGACTTGTGTTTTTTGGAGGTGGGACTTGTGTTTTTGGAGGTGGGACTTGTGTTTTTGGGGTTGGGACTTGTGTTTTTTTGGGGTCGGGACTTGTGTTTTTTTTTTTTTTTGGGTGGGACTTGTTTTTTTTTTTTTTTTTTTTTTTTTTTTTTTTGGAGGTGGGACTTGTGTTTTTTTTTGGGTTGGACTTGTGTTTTTTGTTTTTTTTTGGAGGTGGGACTTGTGTTTTTTGGGGGGTGGGACTTGTGTTTTTTTTTTTTTTTTTTTTTTGAGGTGGACTTGTGTTTTTTGGGTTGGGACTTGTGTTTTTTGGAGGTGGGACTTGTGTTTTTTGTGGGTGGGACTTGTGTTTTTTGGGGGGTGGGACTTGTGTTTTTTTTTTTTTTTTTTTGAGGTGGGACTTGTGTTTTTGGAGGTGGGACTTGTGTTTTTTGGAGGTGGGACTTGTGTTTTTGTGGGTGGGACTTGTGTTTTTTTGGGGGTGGGACTTGTGTTTTTTTTTTTTTTTTTTTTTTTTTTTTGGAGGTGGGACTTGTGTTTTTTGTAGGTGGGATGACACCACACCAGGCCAGGAGACCTTATAGCTCCGCCAGGTAGGTGCCAGCGAATATAATTGGGTATCATTCGAAAGGGCTTGTTCCCACCTTTCAAATGAGCCCCGCCCCATGTCTGTGTGATGTATGGTTCATGAGATATAGCCACCCAAAGTGTAAAACGGAAGTGGTCATATCTCCTAAAGGGAAGGTCGTATCGAACCATGGGATGGGTCAACCGTGAGGTCTGAATGAGTGCTTTAAGATGACACCAGACTTGTGTCATTCTGAGCTTTGGGGGAGGAGCTAGGGGACCAAATGTAATCATGTATCCAAAAATTATCTCGGTGTAGGAAAGTCGAAACGACTCGTGATTGGTGTCATTGGAAAGGTCTCGGCGAGTGCTTTCCAACGACACCTCGTTTGTGTCGCTGCGACCTTCCTAGGCCGAGATATTTTTTGATACGCGAATATATATTGTGCCATAGCTCCGCCGGAAGTTGTCAGTAATATAAATAGGGCGTCTCATTGGAAAGGGTTTTCGAAGACCTTTCGAATGAGTCTACTCTGATGTCTCTACGATGTTCCAGTCGGGAGTTATTGGCACTCCAAAAATACCCGGAAGTGACCTTATAGCTCGCCCAGGAAGGGCTAGGGGTGGAGTTAGGGTGGAGTTAGGGGTGGAGTTAGGGTAGGGTTAGGTTAGAGTTAGAGTTAGGGTTGGGTTAGGGTTAGGGTTAGGGTTAGGGTTAGGGTTAGGGTTAGGGTTAGGGTTAGGTTAGGGTTAGGGTTAGGGTTAGGGTTAGGGTTAGGGTTAGGGTTAGGGTTAGGTATAGGGTAAAATGCGAAGATGAGCCGGGCTCATGAGCCCCCCCATTTCTCCTGGTTCCCGGGG
>NW_024121210.1:16286964-16409999 GCF_016745375.1 Pimephales promelas
TCTCACAGAAATAAGGATTCATAAGTAAAAAAAGCACACTTTTCTGGCAATTGATAAAATGGTACCATAATATTCCACAGATTTGTGCATGAAATGCAGTGGGTCTTCCTCAGCTCAAATCTCTCCATAATCTTATCAGCAATGATGCCATTATGATAACATGCATCCTCCAAAACTTATTCCAAATTCCAAAAGAATTTTGAAACGACAAGTAAAACCTTGAATTAAACATGACATTTTTAACAGCCATGGAGCCGTATACTCATGGAAAGAAATGGGAATGTCAGTGGACATATACCTTGACGTATGAGCTAGTCCCTCACCACACATTTAAACGGCAGTTCTTATTTCTTTTATGGTTTGAAGTGAGACCTGGGCAAAAATCAATCATAATACAATCATGCAATGCGAGTCCATAATGATTATGAACCTGCGAGGACAAGAGCAGCATATTTGGACACAATAATTAGGTCAGTTGTCGTAATAACTGATCCTAAAAGAATTCAAGTGAGATTAATACACGGATATCTTTTCAAGAGAGAAGCTCTTACGTTTGAATACTGTTACACTTGGAGAAGCCACAAGGTCTAGTACCTCATTCTCCATTTTGAGTCTGTAATGAGTGTGTATGAAATTGGTAAGAGCGTGAAACATGTTGTGAAGGCAGTCGAGCCACATAGGGTGTGCGACTAATTGGCCAGAGAGGACGTGAAGAGTGAGGCTGAATGGCTGACTGATGATTTTATTAACTCTCTGCAGCTGGGCCCGATCCTGTGGTATACGAGGACTGCCCAAGAGGCCTCATACAGTCTCCTGGGAAACTAACGGTAAGCCTATTGCTGCAGGAGACCCCCCATTCTTCAAGTGAAGGGGGGGAATGGGGGAGGAGCTGTTTTTATTTTTTTGCCCCTAGCTTCAGTTCTCTGGTATGGCACATTTGGAGCAATGTGTGCTGAGATTTTTCAGGGGAGCTTTGCATTTCTATTTAGTGCCCATGTTCTTTGTCAGATAACATTGGTTTTAAGTTATTTAAAAAAAACACCAGGGGGGCCTGGTAAACTACATTATGGGGATTAAATATCAAAAATCCTTGTCCTTGTGGAAACCAGCTTATAATGTTCTTTGAAAATGTAAAAATGTAGAAAGTTGTCTGTGATGGGTAAGATTAAGGGATAGAATATGCAGTTTGTATTGTATAAAAATCATAGTCCCAATGGAAAGTCCGAAATGCGTGTTACAGTCCGAAATGTCTACGTAACTGTCCAGAGATTGTAATAAGGAAAAAGACACATTGTTAGGCTGAAATTCTATATATATATATGAAGGTAATGAATGAGTAATGAAGGTATAGAATGCAAACGTTTAAGTAAGTTCAACAAATTATTGTATTGAACATTAAGTAAAGTTAACAAAAAAGTTCTTAGTAAGAACATTGTTAGATTTTACAGTGTTGCGAATATTCAAATTAATTAACCAATCAGTAATACCCTTGATCAGCTCTACCAAACGTGGATGTTTTTCCACTAAGAAAGGAACATTGTTATTATGTTTTGATTGATACTTTGAAGCTGCTTTGATGCAATAGGCCTATATTGTGAAAAGCGTTATATAAATATACTTGACTTGACTATTAGATAATTATTTATTTTTCAGAAGTGTATGAAACTAACAAAGGTTATTCATTATTTTGTATTCGATTTTTGCTGTTTACCATCTCAAACATCTTTATTTGTCTTTGATTCATAGACCTATTTTATTCAATACACTACAACCAAGCAGGACCTGAGCTCACAAACACTTGATATTTGTGTTTACTAATTGTATTTAAATAGCCTACATTCGTTAAATTCATATATATTGAGCCATATTTACATTATATTCTGTCATATTTTAATTGTAGCTATATGTTCCATTTCTCTAAAGATAAAGTGGGTCTGGAATTGGGGGATGTTGAACAAATGAACAAAAGAGAACAAAATTAATCCAAGACCAGAAACATTCATGGTCGCCCTATGATTCAAGCAAAATGCGAGATTCACTCATGCGAGGAGCGAGCGTGCGCTTGCCGATGACGCGCTGATGTTCTCACTGGAGGCGTGCGGCGCCATGTGCTGCTGCTCCGCTTGTGACGGGGAACATACCTAGACACAAAGGAGCGCATGGTCCAAATGCAGCCCCACCCCATACAAATAAACAAAGACCCCAAGCTTCACACCTGTCTAGCATGGGTCCACATAAGACATTTGCTTCGAGAAGAATACCTCAGTATCTAAAAGTACAGATAACGTCCAGCATGATAGATCAGTCGATGCACATGCACAAAGAGAGGAGCGCGCGCTGTAACCCTTGCGGTCATGTGAACGGAACTCACGTCGCGTCTTTATCTCTTCTTGCACATTACGGGTTGATGGCTGGAAATAAACGGGGGTTTAGATGCTCTCCGTGTGTTTGTGTTAAAAAGTGGACCGCCTCCTCCCTCATTTCTGTCCCCTCCCTCTAGAAACCCCCTTCCCAATAGCCTTTTGTGTTCACGGTGCCCTACACAGTCACTGCATTCCTGTTTCGATTACTATCCGCTCACCCGAGAGCTCTGTATTTGAGATCTTCATGAGAAAGTGGCCGAATCCCGAGGAAATTCATCATATCTACTTCTGGGACTTTGCTACGTTGAGGAAATATAAGTGGAGTGTCCAGTCCCATTCATACTTTTATCCGATCACTTACCTTCAGCGGACGGGGGGAAGTGAACAAAAAGATATATTATACAAGCGTGAAATGGATTAAGTCGCATTGAGGAAAGCTGGAGCACCACAGACGAACGAAGCGACGGCGAAGGGGTCGGAGGGAGTCGATGAATTTCCAACATCAAAGAGAAAGAGGTGAGATATCATCAGTCGGATGGTGACCGAGTCTGTTCCATCCTGGGAGCCCCTAATAGCAGACATGCTGAAAACTGAAATGTAGAATCAAGATTTTGAGCTGGTTCCTATTATTTCTTTTTATGAAATACTCATCAATTCTAAAAAAAAGTTCCGGGGCATTACGCTTGGTGCTTCAGAACGACATCTAGAATAATTCATGACACCATTTCAGGATATGAGAGAGGTGTTTGTGAGATGGTAACTGACCACGAGGACATTTTGAAATGCCAAATCTGAGAGAAAGGGGAAAAAACACGAAAACGTAGCCTTGGTAATTTATAGATATGCTTGGCTATTATAAAAGACAAATATAAGAATGTCCCGTGAAATGCTCTATTCAGCACAGACGACCCTCATATTCCCTTTTAATGTAGTCAGAGCAATTTCAGTACCCGTGTAGTGGACAGCGCTGCTGGTACAGTAGACCAGTGATTCAAGAAAGGGAATTGTGGGGGGCGGGTGAGTTCCCCCAAACCCAACACACACAATCACACACAACCACAAAAGGGGTCAAACAAAACAAAACAAAAAAATATGGGGCGGGGGAGGGGGACCCTAAAAACGATGTATTATTTGTATTAATATATGTACATTTAAAAGCATTTTGTAAACGTTTCAGTAACCAAAAAGTCAAGTAAGCAAAAGCATAAAAAAAAAACTAAATAGACTCTCATGAACTGAAGTTCCCTGAGTAAGTAGGCTAGCCATGTCATAAGTTCGTCGCATACTGTTCGTACATCGACAAAGCATAAAGGCTAGTTCTCGCCAGGAACGACAACTGTAACAATAACGGCAACTAAATTTTTATAATCGTTCTAGTTGACAATTTTGAGTCCATACCACAAATAACGACAAGGACACATAAGGAACGATATTGCTGGAATAACTTTATTTTTTTCCAGCGGATGAAGGATAAAAATATTGTCAGCCAATCAGAATCCATTAAGCACTTACAGAAGAAAAAAATAAAAAGTTTATATTTTGTAACACATTTCTGAATCTATATAAAATGCAAAGTAACAATAAACACAAAATAAATAATTCAATAATGAAATAATAAAGTCATCCACATTTGATGGACTTGTTCAATAGGCTATACGTTGTTACGGCAAACAAAAAGAAAAAAAGTATTAGCTATTTTAACC
Source organism: Pimephales promelas (assembly GCF_016745375.1). The sequence goes on from NW_024121210.1 coordinate 16,291,031, forward strand.
ATACTACTGATTAAAAGGTTGGATTCCCAAGGCGAAACTGATAAATTATTGAATTAGTTTTTCACTAATATTAGGCTACACAACACACTACTGTAATTGAAGTCCCTTCTTTCACTGCAGACATTTTGGGTTATCTTAGATCTTGGGCATGGGCCTTGTACAGACTCTCGTTCAGGTTCTCAAACATCTTTTTCCAGCGTCGAGTAAGGAACCACTAAAACGAGTTGAATAATCTCTCACCTTCTCTGCTATACGTATTTATTCAGTAGCAACTTCCCACCAGCTCAGACATATTGCTGAAGAGGCTCACAGACTGACTTGATTGCTGCTTTATTGCTAAGTTCTTTTTATTTGCCAGCCAATAGACTCCTTGACAGCACAGACTTGAGTCTGTTCATTCTCGGCCTTCTCCTTATCCCCCTCTCTCTTCAGAGACAAACAAAGTTGTGCAGGATAAATAGCCCCCTCTCCCATGAAAAGAGCCTTCTTTGTTTGTGCAGTGTGAGGCGAGGAAGCCGATGTGGCCACCATGTGTCACCCAACTTTCATTAGCTGTCTCCCTGGAGAGAGATGTGGCTATTCAAGCTATTGCAGGCTATGTCAATAGTGAATTCCACAAGGCAACTCCAATAAGGGAAGCCTAAGTCACTAATCAGTTGTCTGGGTAATATGCAGAACTGACCATTTATAGTTCTAATATTCACATCACTGTTTTAATATGATACTAGGCAGTACATCACAATATTGACTGGCTATGCAGTCTACCCCATCAAATATCACCACAATGCTGTAATATCATCCAAAACCGTTAATGTTGCACTTTGTGTTACACATGTTACCGTAAATGTTGCATGTCTTTTTTATTTTTACCTGCAAAGACCAGTGGATTTTATAACATGCATATGTGGTTGAGTCTGATATCACGCAAAAAATAAATCAGTTCTTCCTCCATGGAAGTTTCCTTCTATTTAAATAAATAACCATACTGACTCTTTAATCCGTGTAACACATTTACACTCTCTGATTGTGTCTACACATTCGCATTATATTTGCATGGTTAGCAAGCCTAGTGATCCAGTTTCCAGACTGATTTGAACACTTTCCAAGACCATATTAGGTTGAGCCCATTTAGGCTATTTAACACCTCAAGCATAGAGACACTTACTTATCTTTTCAACAATATGTATCTAAATATCATGTGTTTTATCTGATTGTGTCTTGACTGTATTCTCTTTTAGATTTTACTCGGCCAAGCCCCAAAATGATGTCTCCAAAAGACAAGCCCAAGAAGAAGCCTCCCAAAGACAGCATGACATTACTGCCTTGTTTCTATTTTGTGGAGGTATGTTCTCACTGTATTTCAGTTGTTGTGGTGAAGCTTTAACAATCTCTGCAAGCCTTCTTCATCCTGCCCTTGAACGGCTGAAAAAAATTGCATGACATGTCACGCACCACTGACTTATCTTGTGCGGAGAGTCATCTACATAGAATGCCATTAACATGTCGCTTTGAGTTACAATATAATGATGTGATGAATCCTATGAACTTGTAAAATGAAATGTGCATCTTAGCGTTGTAATTTGACATTTGTGAAGATGACATATAATGACAAATGTGAAGTTGATATTTAACACCATAGATGACATTTATTTTAGTCATAAGCTGGATAATGTTAAACTAAGGCGATGTCAAGTACCTCTTTAACCAGGGTTAAGAGATTTGAACAGGATTTTAACAAGGATTACTTGGGCTTAAACTGCTTTATTCATTTTCAAGGAGATAATATTGATGTAAACATCTAAGAAAAATGATTATGAAACATGAAGAGAAAATGTAACTAGTTACCTCTAGACTTATTATTTTTTGGTCCTTATTTACTTGTTTGAATGTCATTACAGTGGATTAAAAATAATCAAACCAATATAAAAATATCGAACCAAGTGGTATCTGGAAACAAATGATATCAGAGCTTTTCTTAGAACTAACATCACTCTTTTGCTATTTTGTAATTAATTTAAATAATTGGTTTCAAGTGTTCGTGGTTGTATGTCAGTTGCTCTCAGGTTCACACAGGTCTCCGAATTAGTATGAACTATCGATTTTACATATGACACCGAAGGTTCGAAGCATTTATGTATCGAGTATGCATTTCTTTTTTTCGTGAAGTTCCGTGCCGGATCGCATATTGTTTTCAGAGAAACATGTGATGAATGGAAATCGTACTCGGTTACTGATGTCACCAAGGGCCTCTCTCAATTGGCTGCTTCAGTTGCCGCAGGACAGCCAATAGGCACGCGAACCGCCTTGCCTTTTACATGAATTCAAAATTAAGGATTATTTTTGGCTTCAATATCTCGTGGATCTCATGCTTCACTTTGAGGCCACGACTCTAAAAGGGTTTTTGGAAGTTCAAGTCCATTTACAAAAATATTTTACACCCCAAAGCCTTTATTTAATTATCATATATTAAAACAGTATAAAATTGGCTAAATATTTGCTGAAGTAGTTAACTTTATTATATAAAACAAAAGAATATAACACAAAGATAATCCAAACTAGCGAATGCAACGTAGTGCATGAAACAACTCCAAACAATGAACTGACAGAACTGAGGGCATTAAAACTAATATGCAACAGGTGTGTGTAATCAACAGGAAATTATGATAAACAAACAGATAGTGTTTGAAAACGAAAAATGGCACAGTCCAAAAGTGTTAAAATACTTTTGGCTTAAATTTGAAAGAAGATCTCCTGGGCCCGGTTTTTCAAAAGGTTTAATCTGGATAAAATTGATCCGGATTTAGTAATCCATTTTTTTTTTTGAAAAACCCATTTTTAAAATTTGATCCAATCCGTTATCCAAAATCCTAGAGGATTTACTTTTGAAAAACTGGGCCCTGGTTTTACAGACAAGGCTTAAACCTGGGCCCAGAATAAAATGCATGTTTGAGTTGAAAAGCAACTTGCACTGATGTATCTTTAAAAAGTGCTTTTGTTTTGTCTCAAGATGCACACTAATAATGTTTTTTTTAAGGCATATTTATAAAAGCTAGCTAAAGGTTTGATATTTTGTTATTTAAAGCCAAGAAGTTCATACATTTTTAAGCTTGGCTTAAATGTTGAAATGTTTCGGGGCGCCACTGTATGCCTAATATTGTTTGCATGAATAATTCATGAATGTGTCCATGCAGTAAATGTTGACTGATTCCTCTCTCCATAATCCTCTCCTGTGCCACCTTTCCCATAACCCACCTATTCTTTCTCTCTCTCTCTCTCTCTCAGCTGCCAATAGTGGCATCCTCCATGATCTCTCTTTACTTCTTGGAGCTGACAGACATATTGCAGCCAGCCAAAGTTGGGTTCCGTTGCCATGACCGCACACTGAGCATGCCCTATGTGGAAACGGGAGACGAGCTCATCCCTTTGCTCATGCTGCTCAGCCTGGCCTTTGCTGGCCCTGCAGCGTCTGTGAGTGTTCATACTCTATTCATAAACAGCTTAACCTATTTATCCCAGTGTAGCTTCTGTGAAAATGATACAAAATCCTGTTACTCTATTCATTGATGCAATGTGGACAGTAACAGTGAATTGCACGTGTTTTTTGCATCTTGTGTAAAGCATAATTAAGTACTTGACAGATTGGATTTCTTATGATGCTTCAGGCAGCTCTCAATCTTCTATGCATTTTTGGCTTAGATCATGCTGGGCGAAGCTTTGATGTACTGCATGCAGTCCAAACTGAAGATTCGCTCTGGTTCAGAAGGGAGTATCAATGCAGGAGGCTGCAACTTCAACTCCTTCTTACGCAGAACTGTGCGCTTTGTGGGTATGTTAAGAGAGACCTCAAGTCTTAAAAATGGCAAACTATATAAATATAAATAATAATAAAAATAATGATTTAAAAGTTTGGGGTCTGTAATATTTTTAATATTTGTAAAGTTAAAAAAATATGTCTTAAACAAAACCTGCATTTATTTGATAAATAAATACAGTAACAAACAGTTATATTGTGAAATAGTTTTACAATTTTTTATAACTGTTTTCTATTTTAATATATTTTAACTAATTTATGGCAAAGCTGAGTTTTCAGCATCATTAGTCTTCAGTGCCACATGATCCTTCAGAATTATGCTGATTTGGTTTGCTGCCCGGGGGATGGCTCCAAGCTCGGAATTTGTCCCAAACTTCCTCCTCCTTGACTGGGAAAGAAACCAGCCAAGAAAAAAATATCCTGATTGTATATTGTATCCATCAACATTATGTAAAGTGTCCTGGGGTTCTTGAAAGGCGCTTTATAAATAAAACATATTATTATTATTAAGAGTAAGGTGATGGCAAACTAGGTCTCTTATTCTTAGTTTTGATACTTGGGACCTCCTCTGACTTTTAACATTTATTATTCATACACAACTCGACCGCATTCAGTCATTTTTACAGGTTTGTCTATTTTGGTAGAAGCATATGGTCGAGTGTTGGTCATGTAAGACTCACACAGACAAACAAAAACAAGCCTGGTTCGGTTCAGACGGTTCCACACTGACAGTTTCTCGTCCCCTCACAGGTGTTCATGTGTTTGGGCTGTGCGCCACTGCATTGGTGACTGACGTTATCCAGCTGGCTACTGGCTATCATACTCCCTTCTTCCTAACTGTGTGCAAACCCAACTACACACTGCCGGGCGTGGCCTGTGATAAAAACCCCTACATAACCCAGGACATCTGCTCAGGCCGGGACCAGTATGCCATCCTGTCAGCAAGGTGAATACACATAAACAACACACTCTTAGAAGAAAAGGTTCTATATAGAACCTTAAAAGGTTCTATTAGCGCTAAGTATTTGGAACCCCTAAAAGGTTCTATACAGAACCCTTTTTAAGGGTTCAATAATAAATACCCCTTTAGGGCTCTTTGTAACCAGGAAAAAGGTTCATGCATGTGAATGATCACAAAATTCAAGATATGGGGGTTAGAAAATGTATATATTTATATCATTTTATGTAGTTAATCAATCTCGCACGAAGAGTGCCATTTCAGTGTTTCTCCTCCAAAAATCAGCAAGTTACTACAACAGTTTAATAAACAATCATTTAATTACAACTACAAAATGTTGCAGAATAATGTAATATATGAATGAATAATAGCCTATAAAGAACCTTTGTGCCAAAAGGGTTCTTTCTTGTCATTATAGAATAATTTTTTAGCATAAAAGGTTCTTTGGAGTAAAAAGAAGCCTATGCTTCATATATAGAACACCAATCAACCCTTTTTTTCTAAGAGTGTTGCTTTCATGTAACTGGGTAAATTCATGTTGTTGCTGCATTTAGGCTATTGCATGATTTTCGTATTACTGCTTAAAAAACACACATTGCATTTAAATAAACAGCAATATCTATATGCACTATTCGCCCCCTAGTGCTCTGGATCCAATGTATGGGCTAAACAAGGTTAAAAATATTGGTATTCTTTATGTTTATCTCATTTTTTTAGTTTCTATCCCATTGCAATGTTTTCCAACAAGGATTACAAATGGATTTGTTCTCAAATCCTTGTCAGGCGGCACATAGAAGATGGAAGCTATTGAACAGAAATGACATTGTGTTTTGCTCACTGAAGTGTGGTATATTCCTTCTGCATCTCTTTCTTTGCACATTTACATTTCTTCCTCACATGCTAAAACTCTTGGCCGTGCTTTTTTTTTTTTTTGATTATTCATGTGATGCGCAACTGAATTCATATTTTCCTCTTTTTTTGTCTGTCTAATCAGGAAAACATTCCCCTCCCAGCACGCCACTCTGTCTGGGTTTGCAGCTGTCTACATCTCCGTAAGCATTTCTCTGTTCTTCTCTCAGGGCACTTTGATTTAAAAATTATGTGATGCAAAATACTTGTTATTTGGAACCCCATGCCACTGTGATTATTGAGCTGTCACTGTTATTAGAAGGATCCGGCATCAGCATTAAGCACCGTAGAACCGTGTCAACTGCTGAGTGACCTCTACTGATGAAGTGTAGAGTATATAGGCCACAGTCAGCTTGGTGTCTCCCAGCTGTAGAGCTTGATGCTCATTAGTCTTCTTTTGTTAGCTATGCCTCGTTGAACTCAATGTGGGATTCCAACTGTTAATGAAGTCATTCTCTCTGGACTGTGGAGGGAAACATTCAAGCTGCTATAACTACATTTGGAGTATTTTAGTTAATTCTAATTGGAAATTAGTGTTATCCTGTAGAATATAATTGGCTGATCATACTTTAAAAGCATGAAAACTGGTTGCTGTAAAAAAAACCTCAAGTAGAGTGGACTAGGAATTGCATGTCTTTTCCCATGGAAGGACAAGCGTATCTTCTTAAATACCAAACTATTTATGTAAAATTAAGTTGCTGCAAGTACATTTAACTTGTAAGTTCCATGATTAATGTATCACTAGTTTTACTTAATTATATTGAATTAGCTCTAAATTATATAAAAATATAATGTTATAACATTACTTAGGGTTTACAATGTAGCGTTAACTTGGAAGCATAGCGAAAAATCAAAAACAGTGTTAATTTGAGAAAGCTGTTTGGGGGTCATCATTTCATATTTTTGGTTTTACTAGAGCAGTTGTTATTGTTGTGACACTCGTGTTTCTCTACTCAGATGTACTTCAATGCCGCCATATCAGAGAGCACCAAGCTATTGAAGCCTGTGTTGGTGTTTTCATTTGCCATAGCAGCAGCCCTGGCAAGTCTGACCCAAATCACCCAGTATCGAAGCCACCCGATTGATGTCTACGTGGGTTTTGTGATTGGGGCTGGCATCGCTGTTTATCTAGTGAGTCTTTAATTGTTTAGCAGTTTGCTTCTCTGAACATTTTTTTTTTTTGCTTTGACAGCTTCAAATTTAGGTTAGCAGAGGATATCAAAACTTATTTATCTTCCTTCTTTCACTCTTGTCTAATCTTTTGACTGCAAGCTCTATATTTAGGATTTCTATTCTATCAGAGGAAGACAAATCCTTCAGAATTCATCAGGGACAATTTCACAGCTCCTTTTCACTCTCTCCATGTCATCTCTTTACTTTGTCTCTTTCCTCTTATATGCTTTTCTGTTATAATCTCCATAACCAGTGAAGTGGCTCGAAACAATTTCAGAGAGCATAATTTACATTAAATAGATAATAGGTAAAAGAAAAAAATTCAATAGCCAACAAATGACTTTAATGATTACTTCAATGTAAAAAGTAATTTAATGCTTTGGAGTACAGGAGAATATTGCAGAATAGCTTACTTCCCAGAGGAATTTGATATTTTCCAATAAGACAATGCTCCTGAAAATTGTATATGCCTATGCCTACATGAACCATTTACAGTTGGTTTTATGACTGCAAGTCAAATGCTATTGAATTTAGAAACGTGTGTACCAATTTCGTATGTAACTTTAGAGATGGTCCCTAAATGTCAGAATATTGAATAGTGTCAAGCCAACTTTATGCTATTATTTCACTGGGAATCGCTTAGCGTGAAACTTTGTATGCTACGTTCATAATCTGAGTCCAATTGCCTGTTCCTATATCTAGTTTAGCCTACACCCCCCTATACGTTGCGAGTTTGGTCTTTTATATCACTGTATAAGTCCATTAACCATTAAGACTCCTGACCTGAAAGATGAATGCCGCTGTCGAACATCACTCGTTCGAATCAGCTATCGCGTCTGCTTTAAGCGATTCAAATGTTTCCTTTTTGTTAAAAACCGAGCAAAGAACAACACTCGGAGATGTTTTTCCGCCGGCCGCCGTCTGTATACATCATCTCCTTCATCGCTCTGATTGGTTTTTGGTTTACCCGCGACATCCGTTGGTGACACCTCTCTGGAAATGATTTTATCTATGACGCTTTGCCAGACCATAACTCAGTTACAACTGAGAATGGTCTGGTTTTAACCAGGCTATTAGTGGTTGTGTTTTTTTTTAACAGAATTAATATTTTGGAAGTGAAATCTGGAAGGTGAATGGATTAGTCCAAGTCCATCAGGCTCATGTTTTCGCCTGGTCAGAGTCCAGATTTGGAATCTATAGTGAATAATTGGTCTCACATTAAACTCAAACAAACTGAGAGACATTTAGCACATTCAATTTGGCTAAAAGTAAATTAAAAGTTTAAATTAACTAAGACTAAAAATCTCTGAAAAGACTAAAACCAAACTAGTTGCAATGAAATTGAAATAAAATCTGCAAACAAAACAAATTCTAAGCCATGGACAGCCCTACTCTATAAAGGCAAAATATTACTTCAGCATTTCATTTTCAGGCGTTTCAGCAACAGGTCTTAGTCAATCCTGCTCTAACACACCTTCCTATTCTCAAGTAATCTTGAACACTCTGATTATGTAACTATGACTCTCATTAACCTTACAATAACAAGTGTGCCTCATATTCCAGGCTCTATATGCAGTTGGAAACTTTAAGTCACATGAAGAGTCCTCCCCTAGGCCATTAAAGCAACCCCATCCTCCACAAAAAGATCCTCTAAGAGAACTGACACAGCGTGGTCATGACTCCGTGTATCAAAAGGCCCATGCCTCTGAGAGCAACGATGAGCTATCAGCCCCGCCTCATGTGACTGGCCTGAACCGTAAGGTGCGTCGGGAGAAAGCCTCAATGGGCAGCCTGAAGAGAGCTAGTGCAGATGTCGAGCTCTTGGCTCCTCGCAGCCCGATGGGGAAGGAGACCATGGTGACCTTCAGTAACACACTGCCCCGTGCTAACACCAACGCTATGGAGGAGCCTGCTCAGCGTCACATGACCTTCCACGTACCGATGGACTCTCAGCGTTCTAAACAGCTGGTCTCCGAATGGAAGCAGAAATCAATGGAGATGCGCAGTCTCAGCCTTAGGGATGAGGAGGAGGAGGGAGCAACTGCAGAGGGAGTTGATGGAGTTGAGCAGGAAGCTTCAGAGGAGCTGGGCGTGCTGACCTCCCTTTATCCTACCGTGCAAGCCAACAGGGGAGCAACGACAGCAGCAGGTGGTGCCAGGGTGATCATACCTCAGAGGCCCGGTGCACCGCAGTTGGTTCATATCCCAGAAGAAGCCACCAGACCACCACCAGTGTCTCCTAAAAGCGTCACCACGAGGGCTAAATGGCTGTCCATGACAGAGAAAGGAGGTCCGGTACCAGCTGCCACGCCAGAACCCCCGCGGCTGCCCAACCAGCCAAGGGTTATGCAAGTCATTGCCATGTCTAAGCAACACGGTCCAGTTAGCATCACCACACCAAAGTCCTCTGAGACCGCCTCGTCCTGTGCCACCTCCAGCACTGGTTCAGAGTCTCCGTACTACCGCATACCATCGGAACCAGACAGAAGCAGCATTGTCACGGTAGACGCTCATGCTCCTCATCACCCAGTGGTCCGTCTGTCTTCAGGCAACGGGAACACCTGGGACTGGAGAAGCACCTCCAATGGTAGCACCGAGGTCCATGAGACTAGTCGGACACTGCCCAGGCAGGAATGTGTGCGTGATTATCGTCCCATGAAAACAGACTCCCTCTGTTCGTCTACCAACGAGCCTGACCCAGGGATCCTGCCTCCGCCACCTCATCCTGACTTACTCTTAGACAGCAGTCTCAGCCGAGATTCCTCACTTCATCGTAACTCCTCAATCTCAGCTAAAGACTGGGAGCCCGGACAGCCTCACCCAGAACCGGACCACTTCTTTAAGAACTTGCAAACAAACAGACAATTTAAAGACTGAAGAGGGTTGGGTTTTTTTTTTTTTGGGAGGACTCCAATGTGAATAATTGTGTTTTCAGTGGATAGTGAGAGAATACAGCCTTCTTGGTTATCTCACATTGAGCATCTGGGGTGGATTAGTGCAGTGGAGCAACAAGAGGATCACAAAGACTTGAGGGGGCATGCACAAACTGCGAGGACCCACAAACCTCCGAAAAATCTGTAATTAATACATGTATTAAGGGTTTATGGTCTTTTACATCTTTACAATTTTACAGTGCAGAAAATGTTTCATATTTCAAGATCCAGCTATATACCAAGACCAAACAACCAACCATATTTACATTTTTATTTGAGGTTTCATACACAATGATTTAAACTGGATTGTACAAGAGGAAATCATGTTACAGTTCTCTAATGACTAACTGAGGACAGATTTACCGTGGGGAAAATGGCTTTGCTGTGTATGGAATCCGTTTTAAGTAAGAACTTTCTTCTTTGTATACTAAAATATGAAGTAGCCTACTGTTCCTTGTTTGTGCGTGTTGCATGTGTTTATTTATGTGTCTTCTAGACCTTGGATGGACTGTTACATATCAGCAGGGATGGCCTCTTTCATTTTGCTGCCCACTGGTAAGGTTTTTGTAACAAACTTCGAAAATTTGAAAAATAAAATTGTAATAATACTATGTGCTTTTAGTCAGTGAATCTAGTGAACTCTGATCATTGTTTTGTGTCAATATCAACTGTATGAAAAGCAAGTGATTGTGTTTATTACTTTTTCCTACACTTTCATAAATTTATATTCAAACAGTTTTGATGGATTATCATTTCACAGTAATAAATAATTTAGTTTTATAATTGTTTCAGATTCAGAATATAAACATCCCATGCATGTGTGCCTGCCGCTAACAATATAATCTGCATTAATATATTTTATATAATAGTTCAATAATGTTTAATTATTTATTTTTTTAGGGAAACACATACCGTAATTAACGTGTGTGAGTATATGAGTACATAAAAAAACAACCAATATATCTTTAAAAAAAAATAGGTCTGATGAGAATTAAAACACATTTTATGAGAAATTTTCATACACATCATGATTTTTATATTGTACAAACTGTATACTCTATAAACCCATAAACCCAAACCTTTACCTTTAAACACAGCCCTCACAGAAAACTTGAAAAGAAAAAAGTGCGATCTTTAATGAGTTCACCAAAAAGATGACTAGATATAATAAACATGATTGTATTCTTTAACAAAAAATGAATTAGAGCCTTTGAAGAAACAAATATCTTCAAAGAGGCCTCTATCTAAAGAAACGACTGTCATTATTGGAGAGAATATGCTGTGAGTCACGTGTCATGTCTGTTTTAAAGACATTGATCAAATCATATACTCATTTCAGAATAGTACATTAAACATTCAGTGCCTTGGGCTAAGTCAGACTGTGACTCAATATTGCAGGCAGCTATGCAAGAAGAGTGAATGTTCCCTTATGGGTCATAAAAAGATCTGCAGCCCAGGCTGAGCATGACTGTTCCAACAGCACACCTGACCTCCTTTTGGAGATGCATACAAGGATGGAAGATTAGCGGTAAGATGACTTTAAAACTGTTATGTTTTCCTAAATCAAGTGATTTAGGAAAACACACTTGTTCTATCAATCAAGACCACAACTGTCATCCTGGACACAATGTTTTGGGGTTTTTGACTAGAGATCAATGGTATTGTAGAATTAAAGGGGTGCTTCATTGCGATTTCACATTTTTTATTTTAAATACTGCGCAATGTTGCTGTTGGTGCATGAATAGTATCTGCAAAGTTGCAGCGCTGAAAGTTCAGTGTAAGCAGAGATATCGTCTTTTAAGAATCAGGAAGTTTAATGCCTACAAAAACGACTCAATACTTCCCAGGTTTTATACGTAACTAACCCATACATTTGAATCAACCCTCCCTCCGGAATATGCAAAAAAGGGCATGGCCATATTTCTGCGACTCTTTGAAAATGTGTTATGTTCACCCAGCTGGTCTTCTGTGTTCAGGCTTCCCACGGACGTTATAGTTTGTCAACAATGGATACAATTTATGTTGTAAATTGTAATTGTAATTTAGCTCTCTGTGCTGCACATTTTACGACAGACAGCTTCCAGAATCTCCACGAATTTAATGCCGGATTCAACAAGAAACTGTTATTAAAACATGAAGCAGTTTCAACTTTAAAAAGTTTCAACTTTTCAACTTTAACAAACTGATAGACTGAGTAAACTAAATTTTGTGAATAGGTCAACGGTTGTTCATTATATCGATAAAACAAAAACATAAAAAAAAACATTTATTCAGTTATATTAAATGTTTAATCAGGGGAAAACCTCAAAAGCTGTCAAGCAGCAGTCGCGTTTTCAAGGAACAAGGTATCCAAATTCTTATAATAATAGTAGAATAGAATATAATCTTTTTTTTTTTTTTAATTTACCATTCAGAATCGTTTTGTATTAGCCGTGTGTGGGGATCTGCTTGACTCTCTTCATCTCCGCTTTCTGTGTCTGATTCTGGCTCAAACAGTATCGGCTCTGCAGACAGATATTATTGATTATCGATCGGAGCACATGAAACATTCGCCCGTAAAGGTAATGGGCGTAAAGTTTCTGGACAACGTGTACTACGCCGTTTAGCCAATTACAACACACCAGCCCAACTAACCAATCAGAGCCCACTGCCTGTTTCTGAGGGAGTGGTTAGAATCAGGATATCAACAGTTTGTTCAAATGAGAGAGGAGAAAGCGGCTTACAATAAAGCTGAAATTAACCTGGATTTATTAATCGACATTAATCCACAAAGGGAGAAACCGGAACAAATGACATGAGCACAAATGGAAAGGTAACAATACTGTCCCTCATTTTGCGTCTATAACAAAAGGCAATAACAAAATAAGTGTTCACTAGTGAATGTGAGAAAGTATTCGAGTAGCTTAGCTTTAGCTTCTCAAATGCTTCCTCACATTATATCCTCTAATCAGTTTCCTATTTATCAAGAGAGCATTGTGTGAATAACGAGAAACCTCACACTGCTTTCACTTGCACTAGCTCTTCAGAACAAATGAATAAAATTGTAGGAGTGACAAGTAGGCTATACAACACAAAAACTGCAATTAGTGATTTGGAAAATGCAACTTGATTTGGCCTGCTCTCATTTTTACATATATGTGCCTTGCATCTCACACTCAGGCTGAGTGACATTATTCGAATTTGCTTGCAGATGCATGCATATTTTAAATAGTTACGTTGCTGTGAGCATGTCCAGCAGGCTGATGCTCTGACACAGTAACACTGTTCTTACAACAGATAATTGGGAAGACTGTTTGCTTACTTGTTTATTAGATAGTAGAGAGGTAAAGTCGGCATGAATTGTTCATTTATAGCCTTGGCTATCACACTTGCATTACTGCAACTGCTCAAAGACTCAACTGCAGTGCTTCTTTCATTTCAATCAATCCTTTTGTAAAGAGTGATATACAGTATGTGGCCCAGACACATCTCACCGAACAGGCCAGCAGGGGTTGCTATATAATATAAAATCATACATGTTTCAAAGGGATACTCCACTTTTTTTAAAATAGGCTCATTTTACAACTCCTTCAGAGTTAAACAGTTGAGTTTTGCCGTTTTCGAATCCATTCAGCCGATTACTGATATTTAGAAGAATATCAGTAACCACTGGTCTCATTGATTTCCTATCATTTTATTCATACATGTTTGTTTATTATTATTATTTATTATTACATACATGTTTATTCAAAATGTCATTAAGTGAGTCATATAGCTGTCTGTAAAAGGAAACTAAGTTTTATGATGAAAAAAGATTTGCTTGTCAAAGTAAATTTGCCCACATCAAAAAAAAAATATTTTACATATTTTTTTCTTCAGTTTAGAGGAAAACAATCACAAAATTTAACTTGTATTGATTTTTCTCTAGTTTTTACTTTCTCTTTCTTCACAGTCAAGAAAATGGCTTATACCACAAATTTCCCAATGCTTTGGATTGTTAAATAATAATTAATGGAATATTCACACATAATCCTAAAATAGGCAATTAGCATAAAGGCCTCTTACACCTCTTCTAGTAGCATGAATTGAAACAATAACAAAAAATATTAACCAAAAAATGTGCTTCATGCAGTAAAATCTAAATTAACTGATTTTATTCAAGTCAAAAATATTATTTAACATTATTTAATCAACCAAAATACATTAGGTTACTCCAACAAAACTAAATGTAAGGGTTATATCAGAGAGCATCACAAAACAGCAGCTTCACTCTAAATTCCCATAACAGTAATACATCGTCACACAGTTATCAACCAAAGCCACTATTCAATGCCCCTGAACATATCCTTCAGCAGAAAACAAATCTCCCACATCTTAAAAAACCTTGAGCATTAGATTTTACTCATTTTATTCCATAGTAAATACTGAGTATAAGTGCCTATACAGCGCTTGTTTGATCTTTAAGCGTGATAGCCCCATGGAAAAGCCCTGCTGCTACCAGTACTAACAGGCTTGAGATTGAGTCTTCAATTTCTTTTTCTTTTACCTCTACCCCTCCCCTCTTAGAAGGGAGACTAAACGAATTGGCCTTGTAGTGGAGCTTGAGCGTTGACCTTCAAATGTCAGAAACAGATAAGTTCATATTGGAGTTATGAGAGGGATATCTTTATTTCTTCGCATTTATGCTGGCTCATATGCATTCAGAACTATTCAAATGTGGGTTGCAAGTGCAACAGCTATGCAACAGCTACTTCTAATTAATACCATTTCAAAAGCCACGGCCAATGAAATGTTGTGCATTAAAAAAAAACTGGTTTGGTCTACAAGTGCAGACTCTGTCCTCAAAGGTAATTAATGTTATTTTTAGAGGATGCAACACATTGGAATTTCCCTGATGCAAGTCAAAAAAATTGTCCTTTGCCATAAAAGATAGATTACATTTATGATAATGCTATTGTTATTATATCATCACACTGAACTCCCAGTGTTTTTAACACCTTACATTTTATTCTCACTGCAAATTACAACATTTATTTACTCAAAAATTAACTTATGGGCCATATGTGAATTGATGCACTCTTGGGTTTGAGTTGAAAAACATGGATTTCATGAATGGAGCCCTTACGCCCCCTACAGGAGATTAAGTTAATTGGTATGGGATTGGGTAAAAAAACGATTTTAAGGTAATCAATGATTCAAGATTGTATTGAGGGATATGAAGAGAGGGAGTGATATATCACTGTTTATAACCAAAAAGAGATAAGAGTACACAATAAACACTATAGGGCCTACTGTATTTAAATATATGTTTAAATGTTGGACTATACAACATTTGAATATTCTTCATCGATTATGTGCTATATTATCATAAACACACAAACTTAACGCAGGCATAATAATAAGAAAATGTTGTAAAGAGCAGATATACACTAAATTGGTTGTTGACTCAAATCAAATATGAAAAATATTACTAAAATTCCAACAACACTTCAGTATCAATCAATTTAGATATCTACTCCGAAAGTAAAAATGGGATTTGAAATCGCTGAAGTTTCTGATGTCAAACTACCTTGTTGATAACTACCGGCGAGTGTTTCTTAAACAGGGGTCAAAATTGACGTCACGATATGGGCGTGGGCGCGAACTAGTTGGCAGAAAGAACCTAAAGAACCAACACATACGCAGCTGTGTTTTGTCAGCATGATATTTTTTTGTACAAAAAAGCTAAAAGGAGATATAAGGTTAAGCTTTTATATAACCAGGGTTCATGTTCTCTGCCTGATACCTGAGTGAGAATTGGAGCAAAAGCCCGGACAAATGGCTTTTCAATGTTCAATGTTCAAGTTCAATGTTACGCCGGAAGTGATCGCTCAATATTTACACTGAGATTTCGGAAGTTTTACCTTTTACTAAACATATTTAGATATACCGAAATCGTCTTCCATTGCGGTTTCCCGTATATCTAAATATGTTTAGTGAAAGGTAAAACTTCCGAAATCTCTGTATAAACAAAGAGTGACGTAGGCGCGCAAGCGATCACTTCCAGCGCATGCGCAGACTGAAGCGCCCGTGCCGTCAGATCATTTTGTCATGGCAATGATTAAAAGAGGTAAAACGATATAAATACTGTTTGTTTTCTCACACAAACCGCTCGTTTCGTGTCTTAGGCCATCAATGTGTACTTACATGTACGAGTCATTAAATCATGTTTAATTTTGACTTCTCTGTGCCTGCTCTTTGAGGTGAACCGAGGTGACACCTACATCTTGGATCTGCTAAAGCTAAAACATATCAAAAATTAATTTCAAAGTGAACTTTCCCTTTAAACAATGTCATCTTTGCATTCAAAATGTCATTAATAAGCGAAAGACACTTGTCATATAAACATGCATAAACCCTACTTCATATCCAAGACATATGTCATATGGTTATGATAGTGTCATGTCAGTCTTATGCACACCCCTTCAAGTAAAGTGTTACCAAAGTGTTTAGAGTGCAGAATCAGATGATAGTTAATGAATATAACCTAATTGTAAAGTTTCACTTTATTGAAATACTGAAATATTGAGAATAAAAGATGTAAAAAAAAATTAGGTACGCCTAAGAACAGTTAAATGGTATATGTGAAAAATATTATATTTTATCTTATATATATATTTTTTCTAACCATTTGCTTCTAGTTAGAATTAATAGATTTAAATACATGTAAATATTTATTACTAATATATTTCAATATGTGACCTACCTACGTAGGGTGTCCGTCCGAACCCATCGTCGACGTTTAGTGCACTTTTTCAATCCCACTACTGGAATGTGTTCTAGACATACATTTGATATTGATATGAGGGTTGGTTATACACAACCAATATCTGATTAACGTGAATATTATTACCAGTCTCCTCGACTATATTATCCTTTTTTCTTTTTTTACCTTGTAGAATGTTTCAACGGGGTCCCTGTTGTAGGAGGGTCCCTAACTTACTTCTAGAATATTGTTGTAAAATCATCAATCTAAGTTTCGAGTCTGTGTTTACATCGTTTATACGGCCCCAAGTGTCCGGAGGGAGGCGTACCCAATGCATCTCTTCTCACTCTCTCTAGGAGGAGAAGCCAGACATTGCCCTTAACACTCTCCCTGAATAAGTGTCGCGCGGGAAACAAAGGCTTGGCTGCTGTGGAGTCAACAGTCGCGCGCTCCATCCTAAAACCATGTGAGAGATCTGCTGCTGCTGCTGCTGCAAAGGGACGCCACAACACATTCATCGTCGGGTTGAGCGCCGCTCCCCGGAAAACAGACCACACGTCTTCGCCAGGCGCCGTATTTGCAACTCGAGAGAATAACCGAATTAATGCCCATCATTAGATAGTAGCACCTCAGTCATATTGATCGCCCGTGTCGTTTACGCCTCCGAGCGGGGGTTTGTTTTTTTCTAAACGGGCGCGAGAGAAACATTCGCTATCGAAAGGGAACGGACCTGGCCATTGAGTAAGTAGCCTATTCATTTAAGAGCAATTGTTATTTTCCTGCGGGTTTTATTGTCTTTCGCTTCCTGACATCTCTGCATTGTTGATATAGTAGGCTTGGTTCTGCAATGGCGCTTTAAATCGTCTGATGTCTTGATCAGGCTACATTGCAATAACCGCGAAAATAACAGGATTGAGATGTAAAGTAGGCTTCCGATGCAAAATAAGTGACATTTACCTCTTCGAATAGATTACATGAGGGTTAATAAGATTTATAAAGGTTGCGTCTTTCATCATATGTTTATAAGAATTGTAGCACAAGCCTTCTGTAATGGCCCAATAACACGCTGGTGCGTTTTGCAGCGCATCCCCTTGTTGAAGCAGTACGTGCTCGGGTGTGGGAGAACCACATAATATACTGATGAAACTGTAGGATTATCCAATATGGCCGTGCAGATCTGGATAGCACCATACGATATTAAATGTCTTGGTATGCAATTGGATTTTGGTCATTTTAGTTCAGAAATCTGCAATTAATTTCCCCGCGCGCGCAATCAAAGCTTTCACTTCTGATGCTCTCTCCCCCCACTGTCAAATCTTCACACCCACCGCGTCCATTCCTCAGCTGGAAACACTT
The DNA here is from genome assembly GCF_016745375.1 of Pimephales promelas. The sequence goes on from NW_024121210.1 coordinate 16,308,895, forward strand.
TATTTTCGCCAAGAGCAAGATGAGAACCATGACGCGTTTTGTATTATACACATTACGCAAAACAGTTGGTTGTTTATCGTTAGTAGCATAATTGTAAATGTATCGTTTTTTGGAGAATAACAAGACCCACATTAAGGGGTAGGCTAATGGGAGAGTGATGTCAACCATATTACATATCCAATGCCAAAGCTTTGTGAGTCAAATGTACGCTTCCATGAACATTTGAGGCACTAGGTCATTGGAGCCCCAAAGCATGTTCCTGGGGGAAAAAAAAAAAATCAATGAAGTGCTTCTAAAATTGGGGTAGGTGCATTATTCAGTGAATTGTGAAAATAATTTTTAGGACATGGGCAATAATGAATAACCACAAAAACTCTGGAGGGCTCTCTTAATTTAATTCAGCTTTAGAATATGAAAATTACGATTCTCAAGGAATATTTATGTAGTTTTAAGTACTTTAGTTTATAATTAAAACAAGATATGGTTAAAACACTTGCAGGGGCATTCACATTTGTTTGAGCAAGGTGTGTGAGAGGTATTGCTAGAATGTGAATAGTGTCTAAAGGACTTGCTTCAACCCCTTGAAACATACATTTACTATATATTAAAAATATTAAACCTGGCATGAAACGAAAATTCAGCCTATCTATTTTTTATTTATTTATTTTTATTTTTTTTACCATAATGTTAATTCAAAATGTCTTACCTTCCGGTGAAATCAACAGACTTCTTTCTGGTGACGTATGCAGGACTTCTCCAGTCATTTAGTCTAATGCCTGCCCCTGAAACCTTGTGTATATTTTACTAACATCATCATTCATTCTGATTGCATTATTTCAGCCTAAATTGCATGTAGTCCTCAAACTTCAATACTTCAAACATGATATTTGAAGCTGCTGATGTGTTTTTAAATAAAAATCCTCAAATTTTAAATGTTTCTAAGCTTCCAATAAGGGACTCACAAAAATGTCTGTACCAGTTTTCCAACACAGCAACCCTTATCTGCCTAGGTCCCCAGCCCACATTGCTTGCTGAAAAGCATTTATAATTCATAATTAGAGGGAAATAGTCTCTAAATTTAGATTTTAAAAATAAAATTAAGATTTCCCAATCAGTGCATCAGTGGCATAAGTGCATTCAAATATTTTACATTGACATCTAGTATTATGCAAGTGGCTAAATGGACACATGGTATCTGTCACTTCATGGGTGTGGCCAACTGGCCATCTAACAGAAAGGAGTCCTGACAGCTGCGGTGATTTGACACAGTTGAGACTGAACAGCTCTGGATCGTCACTGATGTTTTAACCTCTCACCTATATCTCTTCCTTTCACTTTTAGAACTCTGTAGCAGATAATTGCCCATAACAGAATCTCTTCATATACTCAAGCCCTTCCTGCTCACTCCAGCCATTATGAAAATATCTTAATGACTGCTAGAAATGAGTTTACACTCAATGCTGTCCGCATTTTTTCCTCTTTGTCGCCATCTCTGTTCGAAATCTGCAATTGCAGTCATTCGCGGAATTTCTACTTTATGATGATATGATGTTTGACAATTTAAAAGATACATTTTAAAATCAAGAAAGTTGCAGTTTGATGTAAAACTGTTGAGGTATAAGACTATGAAAATATGCAATTACAAAGACTTTACAAACTCAAAAGACGCACATTTTCTCTCAATGAATGAAGGGGCGTAGAATTTAGTAGGGACACTATAGGGACATGTCCCTAGCAATATCCAGTGACACTGATCCCTAGCAATAATTTAGATCAAAACTTTAAATATATTTATATATTGATGTTCCCGTCCCCACCAATTTTAAAATCAAACCTACACTACTGCTAACTTTACTGAAGGTAACATCTGTCATTTTTTTCTATAGTCTTACGTTATAATCATAACGTTACGCCATCATGCCTGAGTGTTTTGTACCAGACTGCACACATACGGGCAACGGATCTTGCTCGTTGTTTCGCTTCCCGGGAATTGTATTTCATTGAGCGATTTTCACATAAAACTAAATGTTACTCTTCTGTTTTATGACAAATTGCAACTTTCTTGACTTTCATAATTATCTTTTAAAGTGACAAACATCATATGTGTAATTCAGGGCACAGTTCAAACGGAATAAAAAGATAAGTTGTCTCTCGCCATTTACTAGTGACTACCATACATATTTTTTCCGAAATAAGGTCCCATGAGCCGGAAGCGGAGGGGAGGGACTTAGGCTGTCTATCTGTACAGATGTGACGTGATAACGCAAAGACTTCGAATCTCCCGCGGAAATCCACCAGTACCACTGGAATTAAAAATATTATTACAACAAGCTTACCGTTTTGAATCGAGCTAAGGCAAACAGATAGCATTGAACACTGGCTGGTTATGTATTTTCTCAAATATGTATTTTGGATAATTTTTAACCCCAAAAAAAGATACGTACTGCAGCTTTAATGACTCGCTTTTTCACAAATGGCCAATTTACAGGAGAATTTTAACATTTTCAAAAGTGGTTACGGACTACATTCGCTTATGGTGGAAAATACTCTTCAGTTTTATGAAGGCAACTGTTAACCAGAAGGTTCCAGTGAGAAAGACCATTGAAGTGTTACTAGCTATTAAGTGTGACCTACATTCTATATGCTTGAAATATATATGCATGCGCTAACAGCTTTAGAAGGTATCCTCCCTTCCTGTTCTTCTCCCCATGGGTGATTGGGCCCTGGCTCATGGCATGTCTAAAATAAAGGAGTGCATGAAACTATTGGTGCCGTCCTTTACCAGCCAAGCTGGACCTTCTCAAAATCCTCATGTTGAAGTTTCTCAAGTCTCCCTCCCACATTCCTCGCAATCAAATAGCTCTTAGTATGTAACACAGTGTGTTTCTGTCAGTCCGTGAGTTTGTTCGGATGGCCTTTTTAGCTCTTAGAGGATAAGTTTTGATGGCTGATAATTTGTGATATTTATAAAAAATGCCAAATGTACCCTAATTAGTTTCTTAACTGCCACCAGAAAGCTTCTAATATGTTTTAAACTGCTTTTTCACTATAACTGATTGAACATCTGCAGTTTGCAATAACAAGAATCACTTCAGATGCAGTGGTGGACAAAGAACACAAGTCACATAGTACTTGAGTAAAAGTACAGATACCCTACTAAAATATTGCTCCAGTAAAAGTACACATTTTCAATTTTACTTAAGTAAAAGTACAAAAGTACTGATTGACAAACCATATATTTATTCTAGATAGACCAGAAAGATTAGCCCATACGTTATATAATGTATAGAATTTTGAAAATGGGGAAAAACTTACGTGGTGACATATTATATTAGAATAAATATAATATAATACAAAATGCATCAACATTTGAACATAATACAAATATAGCCTGCTTGTTTATATCATTTGAAACAGCTAGGCATTCATTTGCTCATATTACCTGACATGCACACATTTAACCATTTCAATAGGCTTAAAAAGCTTGCCCTCTCTTACAACATATTTAGTTTGTAAATAACTGACAGTCATGAACCAAATATGATTTCATAGTCAATACTAAAATGCATAAGCAAATTACTTCGTGCCATCAGTTGCATGCACATTCAAGCGCCGATGATATCCCTGTTCTTGGCTCACTGAATCAATGGCCCAGATGCATTTTGGGCGATCGGATCACAAGTACAGTAGACGTGGGAGACATACACATTTACGCCTGGTGTTTTAATCCTTCTCTTTTGTCCACTTTCAACCACTTCTGTCCTAATTTCTTCGAGGGGAGGGTATACGGCTAAATGTACGTTTTTCAGATCTTTCAATGTAATGGATAAAATAAGCTTGCGCAGATTACAAATGAACATGCCTGGAGACGGGAAAAACATACGGAGAGCATCAGCTCTCAAGACGAAATCAAGACTAAATGGATTTGTCCACATCAGTGTCTACAATACTAAAGCAATCCAGTCGAATGCATTTTTAACTAGCCTACCTCTGTAAGTGATCAAAATATTTTATACCATTACACGTGTATTTAGCATTGTCCACTTGTGATCCGATCAACCAAAACTCATCTTAATACCAGGTGTAAACAGGACCAGTGAGTTGTTGACTCAAGAACAGATGCAATTGGATGCAGATGCAATTGGATCAGTCCAATTCGCTAATTAATTGTTCTGTGTTATTTGTGAACCAATTCAGGAGGTTTAGTGTAACAAGAAACTTGTTCACATATTGGACATCACTTTTGTGTTTCAGAGGGGGCAATGATTTTCTTCAAGCTCATTTTCATCCCATGACGTCATCTAACTGACGCTTTTGACCATACGTCACTTAGATGACGCTATCTAATCCTAACCCTACCCCAGACCTGAACCAACCCGTGTCTGACGCTAAAGGTAAAGCGGTAAAAGGGTACCCTAAAATGTCGGATGTTGACTTGTGGTCAAAAGTGTCAGTTAGATGATGTCTTGGGATGAGAATGTGTTGTTTCTTCAGTTGTAAATAATGAGGAACAATATGCTTTTATGAAATGTAGTCAAAAAAAAGTACGATGTTATGTTAGAGAAATACTTTTTGACTGTCCACCACTTTTCAGATGGTATGATTTGCTCAATGTTTTGGAGTTGTATATCCTAAAAGCCATTAAAATCTACCAATAAAAGGACTCTCAGGAGAGATTTACATCACCATTCCTGCATCTGAGGAATGAAGATTGGCTTGTTTTTTTGTAATTTACATTGTAATTTGTTATTGGAACCCAATGCATAAATAGGACCTGCCATTTTTGTCACATCAAAGTTTATTGCATGCATATAAGGAAGCCTTTGATTGATGTTGTGGCATGTTTCTTATGCATTTTATTTTCTCTGTAAAAATCTAGCCATGATTATCTATTGGCTGCTCTTTGTCACTTTTGGCATTTTAAACACTTTTGTTGGCCACATTTTAAAAGGTCACAGCATGGCTTTAGTGTGTTGCCCAGCAGTTGACTAGAGAGGGGAAACAAGCTGTAAGATAAGTGCACCCACACTGGAGACTTCACAGATTGGATAAAGCTGGCCAGCGTTGTGTTTTTCCTGGACTCCCAAGTGCTTTTCCAATGCTGTCAATGAGATGTGGCGAAAGGAAATGGCTGCATGGTGTTGAAACTTTTCAAAGAGTTTCTCCTTAGTCTTCTATTCCTAAACCACCAATGCAGTGCTGTATTAATTTGCATAGAGTTAGAGTTTTAATGTAAAGAGTTACTGATGAGTTGAAAAAAAAAAAGCCCCACTAAAGAACTGGTAAGATTTTGTGCATGTTATTGAGTGGAAAAGGATTATGAAACAAGACTAACACACTATTATACATTTGTGAAAATCATCTGAAGTGGCCATTTAAATACGATCAAGTTTAAATTTGTCTGTAGGCTAAAGATTATACAGAGTCGTTTGGTGTTAGATTAGGTTTCCCACAGTCATGGAAATCTAGAAACATCAAGGAATTCTTAAATTGTGACTTTCAGGGCTGGAAAACTTATGTAAATCAATAAAAATTTTGGATTTTATCCAGTTATCAATCCCTGGAAAAGTCATGGAATTTCATTGGTTGAATGGTGGGTTCCTATTCAGTTATCTCTGAATCATTTGCTTATTTCTTTTGTTACAGTCCATGTTGCTCCACTTTTAATGAGTGGGCAATACTGCTCCATGAATCATCCTCGGCGTGATCTCAAGTGCTGCATTTGTGACTATCTGCACTAGCGGTTTAAAATGCGGGTGTTAATGCAACATTGAGTATTTTACACTGAGGAGTGAGTCTGGGGTGAGATTGAGTTCAACTGTTATTCCATCAGTCAACGAAAAATACTTTGGTCTAAGTGTAGATGTAAATTACTTAAGCTATTGCTTAGATTTCATCTTGCATGATCAGTTTCATTGTGAGTGATTCTTTAGCTCGGAATTTAGAGAGAGATAACTTATCGACAAACATTCCCTGTGAGGGAGTGAACATGTGACTGGCTCTGCTCGGTTGGGCCATTGAGATCACTAATCAGCTGGATGACTCTCCCCTAGAGCCATTTCAGGCGAGAAGCTCTTTCTCTGTGGACCAGAGCAAAACCCTGAAGTAAAACAAGCTTTGACAAAAGACATCATTGTGCCAGGTTTATCATGGGCTTCCACTGCCCATCTCCCATTCCATGGTTGACCTCTTTTTATCCATGTGTCCCTATTCCTTTGATATTTTGTTCTAAGTTTCCTCAGTCATGCATTGTATGTTTTGCCTCTCTCTCACAGGATTCCCATCAATGTATGTAGCAAACTAGTATATAACCACAAATGGATGGTCATGTTTATATTGATGTTATTGCTCGACCTTGCCACCTTGAATTATAAATTCAAATACAGTATCTTTTACAGTATTCATACCCAAATCAAAGTCATACTGAGCTAGTGGAACAAATAGATTATAAAGCGTTTGCTTTTTAATCTCTCCAGCAACATTGGTCTTCCCTCAGCCTTATGTTGGAGTTCTGGAATCAATTTAGGGAGGAATGCAAAGGCCTGTTAACATTTTTGATATTTACATGCATGCCATTCATAACTTCTCCCCTCATCATTGTTGGACTGGTGTGCTGTGAAAAAGATTTGCAATATATATCGGTGCATATGTGAAGTTTGATTCCTAAGAAGAGAAAAAGAGCTGCCCACTTCTTTTATCGATCCCTGTCGACCTGCTTTCCCTCGAAGTCCAAAACACTATTGACAGTCTGGGCTCATATTTTACTGGAGCGCAGCATGTGTAGACATAAAATGGGGTCCATCTGTAATGCATTGTGAAAGAGTACAAGATGTTCATTTTTGCAGGTAATGGAACAAAGTCTTCAATAGGAAAAGTGTGTGCATGTGTGTCTAAAGATCAAGCAGGGATCTGGTCATACATTTTTGAACAAGAATGTTATATTGAATGCTTTGAAGAAATACTATGGTTTCAGATAAATGTAAAGTGATGCTAATTTCTCCTGTTACTGCTTTTTTTGCAGGATGTCGGAAGCTTTGTCACAGGAAGAGAAACTTCGGGCCATTGCTGTAAGTACACTGTAAAAAAAAATGTACTGGTAATTTTCTGCCAGGACATTATCTAATTATCTACCTAATGCAGTGCGTAATTCAAGATACAGGTAAAACACCTGTAAAAAAAAGAAAATTCCTTCTTATTTATGTGGACTTTTTTTACATTGTAAATAATTACACTAATTCTAACTTATATTTATTAGGACAACTTTAAAAGTAAATGATAGAAAAAAATAATGAGTTTCATTATTGATAAGTCAGGTCTGTGCACCAGGCATGGATATTTTGTTCTTGCATTCTTTCATTTAAAGCAAGTATGCATTAATTGTTCAAAAGTGACATTAAATAAATTTATAATGTTTCAAAAGATTTCTATTTTAAATAAATGCTGTTTTTTAAACTTTCTGTTCATCAAAGGATCCTAAAATCCAGCTTTGCCATTACATGAATAAATTACGTTTTAATATAAATTTTAATATTTTAAAATTGTAATAAGATTTCATTTTTTTGATCAAGTAAAACCTTGGTTTGCATAAGAGACTTTTTAATAATTTATACCAAATTTGGCTCTTTTGTATAGCCTAAGAAAATATTTCTGACCCCAAACATTTGAACAGTATAGTATATACAGAAAATATTTATATTTTTAAAAAAATCAACATAAATAAATAAGCCTTAGTATATATTGATTAGCACTTTCAGAACTTTTCCTCATTACGCAGCTTGGATGTAACAGTTCTATATATCAATCTCACAGGATTAGCATGAGGACGAATGTGAGGAGACCGTTTAGATGCACAGAGGGCTTAAGTGATGTTAGTCTCATGAGGCATTATGGTCCTAGTATGTCAATGACCATCTATAATGGCTAATGTATGTCCAGTCATCAGCACTAAAGCACTTCTGTGAGTTGAATTATTGATGAGCCTTGCATTGTTTGTGAACCACCAGACTAATGTTGCCTTCAGCTGTTCCCCTTCATCCATCTTCTGAGAAGTGGAGACTTCCTGGATGTGCATGGTCAAGAGTTTTATTGGGAGTTGTGTTTTTCAGTTTAATGAGATTGTCTACAGTATGTTCAGATTGCCACAGAATACAATCAGTCCTGTTTTAAAGCGCTAAATAGGGCTTTGTGTCATTGGAAGGTTTTAGATCCAGTCACAGTCTTCCATCTGAGCTCCTTTCAGTTTTGTTGCCTGTGCATCACTCAAAGGCGGCACTATACATAGAGTAAAAAATAAAAATAAAAAAAAACAGTCCTTGCCTCAATTGGACTTGTTAAAAAAAACGTTTTATTAAGATAGAACTTTCTGAAAGTCAGAATGTTTTATATTTACTTCAGTCACTGTCATATGGCTACAGGTGTTATCTGTAAAAAATAGTAAAGGTGCTTGTCTGGCCTCTCCTGTAAGCTGTTGCATGAGCAGGAAAATTAAAATCAGACCTGTTAGTAAATGTATTTATATTAATGCATTTTATATATTTATATTTTAATAAATATATATGTAGTCAAATTTATAACTAAAACTAAAACCGGTAAAAACAATTTCGTTGCTGGAAATTAAATTAAAGTTAACTCAAATGAAATAAAATATAAAAAACTTATTTTATTTTAGCTAGTTGCCAAACTATTTTTATGTAGAATAACTCAAACTAAAACTGAAATAAAATTAATAAAAACTATATAGACAAATTTTAATTTTTTTATAAAAAAAACTGCAAATTTATTTCTAAATCTAAGTAAAATGAAAAAGAAAATGGTAAATATAAAAATAAAACCTATATTAAAATATATATACAACTAATAATATCTCATGATGCTGAAACAACACGATTGTAACACATATAATAAAAGATTTTTACTATTTCTTTGTTCTATTCTACACTTTTGTTAACTGAGATTTGCACAGAAGTTATTTGCTTTTGTCAAGTGAAGAGTTTGATATCTTTCAGCAGTTAATTATTTTGTCTCTTTTTAGGAGAAGAGAAAGAGGGAGGCTGAGATTGAGAACAAAAGAAGACAACTTGAGGATGACCGCAGACAACTCCAGCATCTCAAGGTATCAAGACATAACAGCTGAAATGTTTTCACATGTGCAGGTGTGTGTCTGTCATTGTCCTGGTGTCATCATTCTGACTGCTGTCAGAGTCTTTCTAAGAATTTACTGTCTGTCTGGTCACACACACTCTTCAAGAGAATTTACTGTCTGTCTGGTCAGTCACATACACTCTTCTAGAGAATTTACTGTCCGTTTGGTCACACACACTCTTCACATTTCTATTTAAAGCCCTTGTGTTGAAATTCATATTGTGAGAATGATTTTGCGAGATTTTTGAGTTGCTGAAAGGAGAGGGAGAGAATTAACAGCAGTTTCCTGTTTGATGGGGACAAGGGAAAATATCTGTATCCTCCCTTTAAGTAAAGTTCTGCCTTGTTATGGTAAGTCAGGCCCTCTCACAAATGTTTAAAAGGCTCAGTTTTAAAATGCTCGTGTACATTCTCTGAAATCATGGGAACCTTTTAACTTTTTATTGCAAATTTTAATTAATGTATTTAAATGAATCATCATTCTGTGTACAAGGTAGTTGTCATAGCAACTCTGCCTTGGTAGTCTGTATGTTGTCCACAGCTATAAAGGCACCAAATGGAAGAGTGACAATAATGAGTTTTTCAACTTGTTTCCAAAGCAAAAATACAACCTTACTCCATTCTTCTTAGATATAGTTGTCTCTTCTTCACATTAAGCCTGGATGCACTGTGAACCCTAATAAGTTGAGTTCAAGGGCGGCATAAGAGGGGACTTACAAGTCCACCCATTTTTGCTTTTATGATAGACTTTTGACTGCAATTTCATGTCATCTAAAGCCTTTATTTATAGATATGGTAGTCAACCCATTAATAACATAATTTAGATTATGTAAACCAACAACATTACAATTTAGCTTTTTGTACTTCATGATAGAGTGTGTGAATAAGCATACATTCATAACTGAAAAAAAGTATTCAGGGATTGACCAAATTTTGTGTCAAAATTGTCTTCAATTAATCAATTTTTTAATGTTATAAGTTGAAGGTAAGCAATGAAGACAAGGAGGCAGTTTTATTTTTAACTTTATTCATAGTTAAATTGCTAACTGGCAAATTCTTTGGTGTCACTGTCTAGAGTAATTAACTGGTGAAGTGGATTGACTTACTGTAGAGTTAACAAAAGATATCTTTTCAAAACGAGCAGTTCATTAATAAATGCGTAAGATCTTACCTTCATGCTGTTGAAACGCAAACAGGAAGACAGAATACAACAAGTACAGTGCTGAAAAAGGGCGGGGCTACCTAAGGTCTATTAGCAAACATAACTTTCACGTACATCTGACTGACAGATTAAATAGCATGCTCTTATTTCAGTGTTTATTATTTGATATTTTAGTTAACAGTTAACTTTAACGAGGGAAAAAGTTCTGTTTTTTATTTTAATGTTACTTATTTGCACCTTGCAAATAACATAAATATACAAAACATACAGGCCTAAGATGGTTAAAGGTGCACTATTCAGGATTTAGGATTATATATTATATATAGGATTATATTTAAATATTTACATACATTTCTACGTTTAGTGTTTTCCATAACCATGGGAACTAATTAGGGTATATAAACCCTAAAAAATAAGAAAACAGCAAAATGTATGCAATTTCTAAACTTCCCAAGTCTGCTGCAGGAGGATCCATGGTCAAAAATAGTTCGCCTGCGTGCCTATCCTCATCTCCCAAATATCCGGCAAGGCTATTGTTTCCCTTTTGTTATCTGTCACAACATGATATTTTTTTGTTTGTTAGTTTTATACCTGCCATTGTTTTTTGTGCAAAAGGGATTTTGCTCAATAGGGAACAATGGAACAGGCCTTAGTTTCCTACTGAGCGAGACTCGGATCCTTTGTCCTCCCCTCTGTGCGGGGATTGTATTGCGTGTGCATGTGGATGGGTGTGAACATGTGGTGATGTCAGCCAATCTGTCACCATGCCAGAATTTGCGGTCACAAAGTCAGAGCGGAGGGTGGGGGCTAGGAACGAGAACGAGAGCAGGAGAGGGTCAGTTTGGACTGTTTTGAATGTATACAAGTCACAATATATTATATGAAATTGAGGAACTTGTTGCTCATTCTGTGTGAAGGATTACATTTAATACTGACCCAGTTTCATTAGAAAAGGGAGTAGGTAAGAGTTTTGAGAAAGCTGTCAGTGAAAAATGTCAGTAATTGCCTCGAGTCAGTCTTTTTAGTTCATGTGACTGTGCTTTTTCTATGAATGGCTCTTTTTGATATCTGCAAATCTGTTTTTCTTGTGATGGTGACTTTATTTGTTGTGTATTTTCATTAATTTTTTTTAGGTCATTTGCTTTTAAAATACTAATTGCACACATACACTTTTTTGCCATAAGAAATGTCTTGAGTATAGTGATAAAGCAGGTACCACTTACCAACAAGGATGGACTTGCTACAGAGAGCAATGGTACACTCTAAAAAATGCTGGGTTGTTTTAACCTAATTTTGGGTAAAATATGGACAAACCCAGCCATTGGGTTAAATTTTTAAATTACATTTTTTACCCAATTGCTGGGTTTGTCCATATTTTACCCAAAATTGGGTTAAAACAACCCAGCATTTTTTAGAGTGTACATTTCCCTGTCGGCTGTTTGAAGGAGAAAAGTTCCAACATCCATAGACCGGCCCATTTGCAATACAGTGATGAATCCTGCATTATTCATTGTTAGTAAACACCTCTGCTGTGCTGTCTTCTTTTTTACTTTTCTTTTTTTTTTTTTTACCATTGTCTTCCTTGTCTGATGAGGTCTCTTGTTTGTCTATTGACCTTCTTCCCAATGCTTTTGTTATTTTCTTGTTCTTGACCTCACCTTGCCCCTCTTTCTTTCTTCCCACTCTTAGTTATATATTTCTTTTCATTTTCTCCTCCAGAGGCCTGTCTGAATGAATCTTTCAGATGTTCAGCCTTGCGGAGCTCAGACACTACCGTCTGTACAGTAGACAGTGTAAGAATGAAAGAAGGAAGAACAACAACAACCTCGTATACGTAATTGTGAAAGTTTGTGATACAAACTTAATTATTTATTCATGTATTCTCATATAATGTCATTACCTTTATGACAGCCTCCTTTTTTGCTCTTTATGAAACAACAGGTGTTATTATCAAGCGCTCTGTGATGTTTTGCCCTATCACTGGTCTTCGGTTCACTGTTTGATGTTCAGCAGATGTTTGTTTTTATCTGCTGCAGGTTTAACAGCCTGTTCTGTCTCCGCTACAAGAATAGAAACAGCAGCACTGTTGGCAGCAGCAGTTTTGTAATGCTATAGTTTGTCTTGAATAAGCTTACTCTAATGGCATTGATCACTCGTGCTCGTTGAGAAGGACTTTGTTTTTTATTTTTTTACATTTTGCTTTCTCAATGTGACGTTTCTTAATGAAACATAGGGCAGTCTTTGTTGTTATCCATATGACAGGTGACTGGTTGGAACTGGTTGAGATTTCTAAGAATACAATAGACATCCAGTGTGCCAGGATGCCTTGCAGTGCTAATTGTGTTCCAGTGTCATCTCTAGGGCCACCTATGCTTGTACCCGAAATATCTTCCATCCCTGTGCCAGAAAATGTTCTTTTCAGACAGCAGTGGCTTATTCTGCTTATCTGCTGTCTGTTTCTTACCAACATGGTCTGTCAGGAAGCCCTGTTTTAGCAGGCGCCTGTCAAAATGTTTCACTTGCAGAAATGTGCATAGTGTGCATTAGCTGCCATGGAGAATGCCCTAAAGTGAAAATCTAATGGACATCTAATAGTCATGTGCTTCACTAACCTTAATGGTCCAGATATGTTTGCGTCGTCAGCACAATGAATCAGACTGACATAATCTCATTACCAAAAGCTTGTTTTGTTACTATGAAGCAATTAGGGACCATGATATATATATTTTTATAGATATACTACCGTTCAAAAGTTTGGGATCTGTAATATTTATTAATGATTTTGAAATAAGTCACTTATGGCGCTTTACCATTACCAGAACCAGCTCGACTCGGCTCGGCTCGCTTTTTCATTCCGTTTTCCATTGCAGGCAGTACCGCCACAAATAGTACCCGGTCGTCATAGGCTATGTGCACAACTGTAGTTTCGAACTTCCGCTTTTGTCAGAAGTCGGCGTATCAGTTTCCGGTCTACGACTGGTCGTCCGCATCCACTAATAAACAAACAAGATGAGTGCTGCTGTTGTACAAAAAAAAAGAGTTCTTAAACACATCTAAGTTCCTAAGAACTGTAGTGGATCTAACGTCCGTTTCACACCCGTTTGCAGTGTGTGTTGCGGTGCAGGAGCGTGCTGTTAGTGCGTTCACATATTATGATGCGTTTGAACAGTGAATAACTGATCCGCGGCTGTACAACAAACACATACTTAAAGGGTTAGTTCACCCAAAAATGAAAATTAAGTCATTAATTACTCACCCCCATGCTGTTCCAACCCCGTAAGACCTTCGTTCATCTTCGGAACACAAATAAAGATATTTTTTATTGAATCTGAGAGCTGGATCACTCTTCTATTGGCTTCCTAAGGGACTGGCTCTTGACGGCCCATAAAGTCATTAAAGAAAATGTTTAAATGTTTCATGTGCCTACAGCGGCTCAATTATAAGTTTATCAAGCGACGAGACTACTTTTTGAGCGAAAAAAAAACATAAATAACGGCTTTATTCGACTATTCCATTACTTCCTTATGGGCGCATGCGCGAGAACTGAGACGAGGACGTTCTCATTCGACCACTTCTTGTTACCGGCTGCTCACCGCTTAGGAGTTTTACCGCCCCCTACCGTATAAGATGATAATAAGGCACACTGTCGTTTTTTGAGAAGATTAAAGGCTTTTAAGTGCACCTTGTAGTGCGGAAAATACGCTAATTGAAAAGCGTATGTACAGCGCGCATCTTCCTCTGCTTGTAAACAGAAAGTTTTGCACTTCCAGCTATATCAGCACATCATCTTATACGGTAGGGGGCGGTAAAACTCCTAAGCGGTGAGCAGCCGGTAACAAGTCGAAGGAGATCGTCCTCATCTCAGTTCTCGCGCATGCGCCAATAAGGAAGTAATGGAATAGTCAAATAAAGCCGTTATTTATGTTTTTTTCGCACAAAAAGTAGTCTCGTCGCTTGATAAACTTATAATTGAGCCGCTGTAGGCACATGGAACATTTAAACATTTTCTTTAATGACTTTATGGGCCGTCAAGAGCCAGTCCCTTAGGCAGTCTATCTAGGACTGATCCAGCTCTCAGATTCAATCAAAAATATCTTTATTTGTGTTCCGAAGATGAACGAAGGTCTTACGGGGTTGGAACAGCATGGGGGTGAGTAATTAATGACTTAATTTTCATTTTTGGGTGAACTAACCCTTTAATATTTATATTAAGCGACCAAACCATACCCACAGCGACCAAACCACCAAACAAAGGAAAGTCTGCACCTCATCGTTCGAGGTGCGTATCGTTCGTAACCACCACGGCATATTCTTCCGAGTTGCCATAATAATAGTAGTTAGTTTAGTAACTATCTCTGGCCAAGCTATTTAAAAATAGCGGGGGTATTCTGGATACTCCATCTTGCGCGTGTAATGATGATGCAGTGAATTCTCTCTGACCAATCAGCAGTCGACATTGTTTTCATGTAACATTTTAGTATCGCCTAAGGTCGCCTTAGCCAGAGCCCGTCTAACGGAGAGCCTTGGCACTTCCTATTAGCCCCATTGTGCATCACCTTGGTTGCAGTTCCATTAGAATTCCACTGGAGGTGATCGCGGGCGAGCGCAGAATGAATGGGAGTCTATGGGGCTAAACGGCTAAATGTCTCTTTAACCTGCTTGTCGTTAAATCAAAATAGATTTTATTGTTGATTCCGCAAGTTCAATATAGATTATAGGCCAAAAGTCGAATGAACGAGTACTTAAGTCCTTTTGATTTCTTACAGGTTAGGCTGTTGTTGGCCGGAACACGCTGGCATTCTGCTATTGTGTGACGTCATCACATTTTTGAATGGATTTTTAGAACAGATAAGTGAACTTAAAAATGCAAGATGAGTGTATTTTCTTAGCCCTCCCTTTTGAATGCAACTTTCAAATTACTTGACAAAAACTTACATCCTGAGAAAAGTGGATTTCTGGGGGTGAAACCCCATTGACTCCCATTCATTCTGCACTTGACCGCGAGTGCCCCCGCATGGACAGAGACGCGTTACTGCAGCCAGTCCAGAACCTGGAAGTAACCAGCCAGTGCCAATTCTCTTCAATTAGACATTCTCTGCCTCAGCCTTACTGTCTATGGCCTCGCTCAGAATCTCGCCGGAGGTGGTACAAAAAAAATACCTGAAAGCAGGAACAGGTACAACTTTTACACAGTGGAAAACTGAGTCGGTACTGTGTAGTGGAAAAGCGCTATTAGGCTCACCAAGGCTGCATTTATTTGATCAAAAAATACAGTAAAAACAATAATATGAAAGTACCAATGCAATTTTAAACAATAATTTTCTATTTGAATATTGTAATTTATTCCTGTGAGGACAAAGCTGAATTTTTCAACATCATTACTCCAGTCTTCAGTGTCACATGATCCTTCATGATGATGATATGGTGCTCAAGAGATTATTAATTATTGATTCGATATTATTTCCAGTATTGAAAACAGTTGTTCTGCTTAATATTTTCGTGGAAACTATGATACAGTTTTTTTTAGAATTCTTGATGAATAGAAAGTTAATAAGAACATCGTCTTTGAGACAAATCTTTTTTAGCAGTATAAATGTTTTACTCACTTTTGATCAATTTAATGCATCATTGCTTAATATTATTATTATTTTATCTTATTAACCCCAAACTTTTGAACAGTAGTGTGATGTGATTTACCATCATCGAGTCCATCTGAGATTACATGAAGGAACAGAAAATACTGGGACTGTAAAGAGAAAATACTTTTAAAAAAATTGTCATAAATACGTAGATTGTATTTATCAATTAACTTCCATTAACTAATTCAGTGGTCTTTAAACCTGTTCTGGAGGAACACCAGCACTGCACATTTTGTATGTCTCACTAATCTTTTACTCCTAAGTCAACTCACGAGCTCATTAATAGAGACTTCAAGACCTGAAATGGGTGTGTCATATATAGGGAGACAAACAAAATGTGCAAGCCTGGTGGGTAACTCCAGAACAGGTTTGAGAACCAATATTTGGTGTGATCATCACGTTTAAAACAGCTTTTGTCCAGGTACACTTGCTGGATTGCTGGATTATTACAATTAATGTCAAAATGAATGTTTGGAGATGTAAACTGATATTTCCTATTGACACACTACAGCAAAAGATATGAGTAACTGACTTAAAACGATTTTATTTGTAGCGAAAATACTAACGTGCCTAAGAGTTTTGCACAGTACTGTGTATAAGTGTATATTACTAGTATAATATTTGCAAGATGTTTTTGATGTTAGCTGTTGTTTAAGTGATGTTAACTTCTCTAAAAAGAAATATCTAAGCTATATGGCCTTTTTTGACAGTCAAAGGCTTTGAGAGAGAGATGGCTGTTGGAGGGAGCGCCATCCAGTGGAGAGGACGAGGCACAAAAACAACTACAAGAGGATGAAGCCAAGACCAAACTGCTGGAACAGACCATCCTCAGGTTAAGACCAGTCATTGAACATTTTTATACTTTCCATACAAAATTCTAGCATACGTTTCTGCATCTAGTTAATGTTTACCTATATATATATGTTTTGTTATTAATAGACTAGAACAGGAGATTGATGAGCTTGAGACTGGCGTGCCTTTGAAAAAGGGAGACCAAGGCAATGAAAATGTAAGGTTAAGTTTACTCAATATGCTTTGAACTAAATTTGCATATATGTTCAGTTTAGTTCAATGATAATATTGACTTTTTGTCATATGTCTTCTCTGCTAGCCACCTGATGGTCCAGTGAAGGGTGAGTGTCAAAATACTTTGTATATGTCAATATTTTTAGTTCTCCATCATTCTCTGTTTTCACGTGATATTACGCAAAATGGAATATGATTAAAAATGGTCATTCACATTTGGCATAAACAGTAGTGAAGCCAAATCAATCTCGTTCTCTTTCCCCAGCAGTTGAGAATGGCATACAGCAGCCCAGTCCTAATGCAGATCAAAATAGCAAGAAACAGATCACAGGCATTGAGGCAAAGCTGCAGTGCACCAACCCTGATGTAGCCATTGAGAATGCCAGCGCAGAGCATCCCGTCACCATGGTGTTCATGGGCTACAAGAATGTAGAGGATGAGGCCGAGACCAAGAAGGCACTGGGCATAGAGGAGACAGTCAAAGCTGAATTTGTGGTCATTGAGGACGGTGAGAACAAAGGTGGAAACGAAGGGGCCAAAGAGGACCAGGCCCCACCAAACGGCAGCGCCTCCAGTCCTGACAAAGCTCAGGACGAGGCCAAGAAGGCGGAATCGAAAGAAGAGGGCAATTCAAAAGAAAAGCAGCCGTGCAAGTGCTGCACAGTCATGTGAGTGCGAACGCTCACCCTGAAGTTTAGACATTGGCGGAAAACTGACCCCCTGACCATAACGCAACGATGAATAAGTATACCCCGTATACTTCTAATTAACTTTTGTTGTCTAGTATGTATTTCTTTTTTTATTTCTATTAATATTTTTCTATATTTCTGTCTTGACATTTATATATCTATATATACATATATTTTCATTATGTAATGAAGTCCAGTATTTTACTTGTTGAAGAACTGAAAAATGAGGACCACAACAGACTCCACTTTAGACAACAACATAGTTAAAAGAACATCTTTGTGGTCCTCACCCTTATTTTGTTTTAAGAAAAATAGGATGAAAGTCTCAAAATATGAGCTAGCTATTTATCTCCCGTATACATTTGTGTTTCTAAGATATTACTTTATTACTGAGAAGAAATTACTATATTGATATTATGTTATGCTTTTAATATATATTTTGAGCGTTTTTTTTATTATTGTTATTATTTTATTTTTGTTTTGCTAATTCATCTCAGACCACTGTGAACACTGGTACATAGAGTGTAGTCTTCGTCCACAGTCATACAATCTGCATTACACCTCACAGTAGACCAATATGTTTGTAAATATGATCCAATTATTTATGACTCTTCATGCTAGAATACATTTAATCATTTTGTTTAAAACAGGCTGCTGTAATTTCCCCCGGAGCCCAATTATAACCACAGCAGCTATCTGCTTTAACAGCAAATCACGTTTTATAGGCCAAATACTATTTACAAAAGGACTCATTTTAAACTCATTCTCTTTTCTACATGATTATAATCCATATTAATTTTTGAAAATGTAATAACAACATTGCAATGCCTCATATTACATATATGTAGTCCATATTGTTAAAAAGCATTTTACAGTGTGTAAAATATATCTTAATATCATTTGAAAAAATGCATTGTTTGAAGTTGAGGGTTTTTGGTGTTAAATGGGTTGCTGTAAGTTGCCCTCAATTAAACAAGAGTCCAACATGTTTCAATGTTCAGGCAGATTATTCCCAATAATGAGTTAATCATTGGTGATAATTCAAGTTCAAAAGCCTGTGGTCTAAAACATGTTTCTCATTCCAAGAACAACAGCTTTGTAAATGTAGTTTTGCCGTCTTTATAATATTTCAATTTAATGAATTATTAATTTCCTGTAAGACAGTATGTGTTGTGGATATCAGATAATGTCATGAGTTAAAGGTGCTTTATTGATATGGCCAATGCCTGTTATGGTCCAATTGTTTAAAACTGGAACAATGACAATAAAAAAAATAAAAATAAAAAAAGTGTTTTCAGTCATGTACTTGTAATTATTTGGTAATTTTCTTTGATATTTGGTATTTTTCTTTAACTACAATCAGTGAAGTCTGACACAGTTACAAATGTGAGTCATTTGGAAAACAAATTGTTTAGATTTGCCAAGGGACATGATTATGATAGTATCTATTCAATACAGAGAATTTCTGTGGAAAAAAATAACTCAATCCCCTGGTTTCACAGACAGGGTTTAAGCTAGTTGCAGACTAAAAAGCATGTTATCTATTAAAATATTGTCAGTGCCATTGTTTTGTCTCAAGATGCACACAAATAATGTTTTTTTTTTTTTTTTTTGTTTTTTTGTGAAGGTTGCCATCTGCAGGCTAAAATCCAGTTTGGTTACCAGTGAAGCACCAGTTTGTTGGTTAATTTGACGCTACTGACTACTAGCCTACTGTCACGTTAGTCAGAGCTGGCGTGTTGGGGGTGGGGGTGGAACATTGTCCTGGGACCTGGTGAGGGGGCCAACTGTGGTATTTTACGGTATAGCCTACTTATTGGGCCTGAAGAAGGGGAGGCACACCCATTAAACATTTTCCAAGGCAAATACATTTTAGTGACAGTGCAAAGTATTGTAGCACTACACAAAGATGGTAAGTGAATCCAATGATTCTGACCTAAGGGTAGTAATTATTTATGGTGAATTCGGTCAGGTAAATTAGGCCACCTTTTGCAATCTCAATGACAAAAAGTGGCTCACTTTAAGGGACAGTTCATTCAAAAACGAAAATATTGTCATGCCATTTACTCAAATGTGTCCTTCCAAAAGTGTCGTACACTTTCTGAATTTTCTTCAGCGTAACAGCACAGAAGAAAATATTTTGAAGAATGTTGGTAACCAAATGGTGACCCTTCCATTATAAAACAAAACTAAGACATTTCTAAAAAAAAAACCACAGAGAATATTTTTTGGGTGAACTATGCAATGCATCATAGCCTAGAGAACAATATTTGAAGGTGCTAGAAGTGGTCCAATTTTCTTTAATGTCTAAAGTTGTGTTTAGATTTTTCATTTAATAACGGCTAATATGTTTGATCATATAAAATCCCTGTTAATAAGACTGTGCCTGTACCACCATCTTTAGTTTCTTCTGACATTATTATAATCCTACTGTTCTTAGCCTATTTTAGCAATGCGTCTGGTAAAACTGTTTGCCCTTTGACTAAACACTAAACGGCTTCGCCCTTTTCGTTGCGGATAATGGTGGGTTCAAGCACAGTTCACTCTTCTACTTCATTAATGGTGTGACAACGGAAAAGTTTTTGCAAACTTTTTTCTACCGCCTTCCCAGATCGACGGCTCTTCTGTCCAATCCCGCTATCCAAGGACACGCGAGGCCCCGCCCACACTCGGCGATTCAGAGTCGATTGACTAATCAGAGAGCGACAATCCCTGCTCCGCCATTTTGTAAGGTTATAAGATATACTTGCTGGTCTACCTCCCGTCTACGACAACCTGTAGTTTTCTGTAGTGCCATGGACGGGTAAGTTGAAAACATGTTCATTCCAATTCGGTAACCCATTAAACACGTTTTTTCGTTGGATGTTTGATTCGTTGTGGTGACAATACATTATGCACATTTTAAATGTGTTAAATGACGTAAAGTGAAGTGGAAATGGTGATTTTTGACTCGTCTCTGCCGTCTCGTCCGTCGCGTCCGTGCCGGAAGAGCCCAAAAGTTGGACCAAACTGACCAACAACCTGTTGCAAGTAGTCTAGATGAGACCACTCTATGAAACGCTAGCGAACTTAAGCTACAGTTTTTCTTTAACCTAACTGGCAAGACGAAAATGTCAAATAAACCTTGTAACGCACAGAAGAGACAGAACAGCCATTATTTGGCAACCAACGTGTCTCAGTTTCCGCATTGTTGTTGGGTGGCTAACGTTAGCTAATTACCTGCTAGCCTGCTAAACGGTACCGATACCAGTTCAACTTTATTGTAGTTTCACTCGTTTGTATGTTTGATGCACGTTGATTTTTTTTTTCAGTCAGTACCAAGTAAGTTTGATACACGTACAATGGTTCGATTAACTTACAGTAACTGTTTTCGAATGACGCGTTGAATATATCTGCTGCGTTTACACTGCTACATATAAGCATCTTTTAGTCCAATTTGCCACTGATCCGAATTTGATATAAAACAAGAAAACACAAAAATCCCAAAGAGGTCATTTTTGCACCCGTTCAGAGTCACTTTCAAAATGTGTTTTTGACTCCCATGTCTGGACATTTGACCAATGTCTAAACTCAAATATTCGATTTCCATTGAAAAATTCCAAGCCACAACAGTAGTTTTAAAATGTTGTATTATGAGGCAGACTTTCTTGTATGAGCTCACAAATTCATAATAGTTTGTATTTGTAAAATATTATGCTTGTATATTATGCAAACATTCAGGAGCACAGAAACGTGTTTTCAACCTCTGCCCTTTGAATTATTTTAATAAAATCTTAGCTTCGCTACTGAAAGCTGTGTTATATGTCTCATTAACAAGGTGTTAACTTGGCTGTTTTTCTTTATTAATCTCACCAATAAAACAAGAAAGTTCAATGCATTACAAAAAAATACAATAATACCAGTTTATTCACAACTTAGACTGATATTTTTGTAGTACTGGCCCTTATATTTGAGAAGCCCACAATAATCTCAGTACAATTCTTTTTTTTCTTTCTTTTTAAAAAAAAAAAAATCTCAGTACAATTCAATTTTTTAAAAAACATTGTAACAATGGTTTAAAAACTGGACAAGTTTTCATAAGACTTCATAACACAGCGTGTAGAGTATTAACTCATGCACTCAAACACTTTGCTTGCCTCGCACAATTCTCATTGCATCATTATAAACTACTTGAAGCCTCTGCAGACTTGCTTTCTATAATTTGACCACGAATGAGCAGTATAAATTGGTGTACAATATGCTTTAAACAATGACATCTTCTCTTCATCTGATCAAGAACTAAACTAGAAGTTTGTTAGTCTGCATAGTGCATACATCTCATGATGCTGCCTTTCAGTCCCATTGACTTGTCTGTCATGGGCTCAGAAATAAAATGTCAAAGATATTTTGCCTTCACTCACACCACAAGATCTCTCTCTTACTGTCTCTTTCTTTAATTTATTTGAATTAGATTTAAACGATCCATAGATAAAATAACAAATGAAAACTACCGTTTTTTTGTTTGTTTTTCGTTTTATATATCAAATTGCGCCGAAAAAAAATCCATAACCTCTTAACTTATCTGAGCTGGCAAATGGTCTGATCAATCACGGTACCACCCAACCTGAGTTATAAATTGATTATCTTACCACAGCCATTCAAAATCTGAGGATCAACCCTGTTGCATAGTAAATATTGAAGTGTAAATTGAAGTTCAAACAGATATTGGATACCAGTCGTGTCTAAAGTGATTATAAATGGGTGGGACAGTTTAACAACAGCTTCATTGTTCAGAACAAAACTTTACATGCTCCAACCCTGACGATCATTGTATTTGTAAAGTATAATCAAAAAATATATTTAGGCCTGTTTTATCTGAATCATTTGCATGAGAATGCTAGTGAAAGAATTTTAAATGAAGACTATCATTCAGTAGAATAGATTTAGGCAGAATGACAGCCTACAATGTATGTGATTGCTGACTGAGACCTTTTTTTCAGTCCAATCTCTTTGTGAGAAGCAACTTGCAGGTTGACTGATAGTGAATGAATGACAAAATATTGACACAAAATCCTGTTTTTTGTCTTCTGCAGCCGGTTAGAGACTGATCTGTATCCTCTGGGATCCAGTTACGTCACTGAAATAGAGTAAGTTTTGCATCTCTGCATTCAAGTACAAACAGGACTGGTTTTACAGCATTATCGACTGAGTTTACCTAAACTAAAGAATTCAAGAAATGTTCTCAAGAGAAGTGTGGAACTGATTGATACCGTTGAGTGGCGTGAAGAGTGGCTTAACAGGCATGCTTTGTTTTACTGTTTGCTTTTATATCAGGTTGCATCCTAGGAGGTGTGCCTGAATTGCAACTCTTGTTTTGTACAACGGCAGTATGTAGTTCCTGCTGGGCCTGTTTGCATGACTTTTGTGTACCAATCAGTAATTACATTTTCTGTACACCTATTGTACTAAAGCCCTGTTCACACATAATGACAGTTTTTAAAATGATGCCAAGTCACTGTGTCTGGCAACAGGCCCATGTCTGCACTCACATTGGTAGTTTCTGCATTGTTACTGTTTATTTGCATGAACTTGAGCTCTAAACAGACAGACGTATTAAGTGAGTTGCAGAATTTGTTAGCAACGCATGGTGACTTGGTGAAATGCACTAATGCAATGAAGAAAATTTTTAAATAAATTCATCCCATCTATTTTCTAATTTCAGCGTATAGATCTTTAATCCATACATTTTTTTTTTAAATGATTTTTTTTTACTAAGTAAGTCATAACTTAATCTTCCGGTGAAATGAGACTTCTTTCTTATATTTGCTGGACTTCTCCAAAAAATGACTAAGCTCACATTCAGTTTTGCCTCCATCCAATCAACAATCGATGGGTAGAACCAACTCTCTGCTCTGCATTTTTTCTTTAATAGTCTGTTTCACTTTATGTTTCACAATATGGAAGAAGAAATGTGTTCCTGCTTCCGTTACGTAGCAAACATACTTTAAGTATTGCATAGCCCTGCCCTTATCTGTTGCTGAATTTATCAAATGTGATTGAGCCTCTGATTTCTAATGTGTTAAATGCTTTTTTTTTATAGCAGTGTCCATGATATAACAGTCGGCACAAAGGTATGTCTTTTTTTTAATTATTATTTTAGATAAGTGACCATCTCTGACTTTCAAATGTGTAAATTTTGTTGCTGTGGGTGTTCAGTAATTATTAGTTTGGTTTGTATGTCTGTTTTTTTACGTTGTGCGTTCCTCCTTTTTGTTTTCTACATTGCTGAGAGACTAAGGGAACTTCTCTAAATTGCTGAGTCTGAAATTCTTCGTCTGATCCTTCAACTGTAATTATTCTGGTCAAAGGGCACCTGCTGTTTAAACATTCACTGTAATGACTGATCCGAATGTGAAAGAAGTAGCTTACACAAATCTTGATGTTCTGTAGGCGATTCAGAAAAGTCGACCTGGATGATTTAGTTTCTACTTTTTTATATTTTACTACTTTAGATTCTGTGAAATAGTTTCATCATACAGTTATTTGTTTACAGTATTGCTGTCTTCACACTCATTTGGATGTGTTTGTACATGGAGACTGCCTGCTGTTGTTTCCCCTGATGTCTTTCACAAATGTGAGGAGTAAAGATGTAGATGAAGTCGGAGTCTGGGCACTAATTACACTGGCTGGAATGCTGTGCTTGCATTCCTGTCTCCCTGACCTCCTTATTCAACACAGACTGTGCTCTCACCCTGAAGGCTTGCACTTTGTCAATGGATGTAAACATGTTGGCACCTGCAAGTCTTAAGCTCCTAGAGACCAGTGTGGGAGTCATGGTTCTCGACTCCTTTTTCCTTTAAGCGAGCACTCGAGCTGCAATACCCTGCAGTTAAAAATAGAGGAAGGAAATGCTGTAGTTGGGTGGATGTCTCGCCCGAAAACAATGGATGGTTCAACCAGAGAAGGCTTTCCTGTCATAACTGTTTTATAAAAGTCATGTTGAAACCTGACTCCTGCAGGATTTAGCTGGGACTGGGAGGAATGTGTTGTTAGGTTTTTTTTTTTGCTGTGCCACGTAAACGGTATTAAGTTATTTTTCCCTTTCTCTGCAATGTTAAAGACCGTTTACTGTAGGCAGTTTGAGGCTTTGGGCTGTATTTAAGGTAAACATTTATCCAGGGTGTAGTAAAGTGCTCTTGAGGCTGTTTGTAGTAGTAGACCATAAGGGAAAAATCTGCTCGTGGACCAGGCGTTCAGCTTTGTTAACAATACTTTCTTTTGGGCTGGAACAGAACACGCATTGTGGTAATGGAGTGTAAAGGCTTTGGCTTATCCAGCGCATGTGACCACTTCAGCAGAGACTTGCCATTTGAAGTGGTTTATTAAGAGAGTGATGCTGAATGATTTGCTCATTGCTCCATTGGCCAGCCAAGTGGCTCCAGCTTGGCCTTGAGTGAGAGACTTTGTGTTAGTGTTATGGCTGGACACAGCTGCCTCTGTTTACATTTCTCTCTTTCTTTGTTCTGCTTTTACCAGCAGTAAACAGTGTAGTGATCTCTTGTGCTTGGATGCCTATGGTGTAGTAATTGTAACCATTAGGCAATGAGGGGGTTTTTTTTTTCGTCATTTTGGAAATGTTCCAATTGGATCATATATTAATGAATCAGACTGGTTTGGTGCATGCTTATGTCACATGAGTTTCTATAGGTTAATACTATGTCAGATGACAATTTGTGACCTTTTTTTTTGTTAATGCACTGTAGCTGATTCACGTCTTGTCGCAGTGTTTAGTGAGTCTTCTGTTTTGAGTGTCCTATTTTGCTAACCTTATAATTGTGTCCTGTTTCATGAATCACTTTCCTTCTCTTTTCAGAGGGGATCTGACGAACTCTTTTCCTCCTGCATACCTAACGGACCTTATATAATGAGCTCTGGAGCAGGTAGGCATTTATGGCTGAGGGTTTATACACTGTTCAAAAGCTTTGGGTCAGTATGATTTCTTTTCTTTTTTTTTTCTTTTTTTGGAAAAGGGAAAGGTGCCGTTAACTAGAGCAGTGCAGCACCCATAGTAGGCTACAGTTTAAGGCCAATTTATACTTCTGCGTAGGGTGCGCGCAGTAGGTACGGCGTAGCATACGCACAGACGCGTCCCATACCGCGTACCCTTCCGCGTTGCCTGACGCGCACCTCTTCAAAAATGTAACTACACGTCGCGACGACGCGGACCGCAAGATCGGTGATTGGTCGGCTTGGTAGCATCGTATTTCCTCATACGCATTTCCGCACGTACCTTCTCCTCCGACGTCTTCTCTCATTTCTGCCTTTCAGTTTTAGTAATTTCACTAAAATGAACTGTTTTTCCACCCCAATAAGCTCCAACTCCAACATGATCCACTCTCTTTCAGTCGCTATTGCTTGTAGTAATCTAGCCGCGAGGAATCTAAACACAGTGGAACATTAAAACCCTCCGCCGCCTCCTAGCGTTTCGGAGCAGTACTGCAGAGCAACCAATACCTGAACGCAGAAGTATAAATGCTCACAACGGCGTCGCCTACGTGCGTAGCCAACGCCGTACACTACGGCGTACCCTCGACGCAGAAGTATAAATCAGCCTTTAGAGTGCACGTACGCAATGGGGAAAGCATTAAATAATGTATAGTTATCTACATCTTTCCATCTCTTAAGTATAGTTAGTTTTTAAATACGAAAATTGCATTCAACATGACACAAGCGGTTGCCGTGGTAATGAACAACCTGCTTGTTAAAGCGAATGTATAAGGCAAACTAACTAAATATACAGTGTTAGTTATGTACTTTTATCTTCCTTTGATTCGAAACGTGATTATAACTTGACAGTCAAATTAACCGCTTGTATTTTAGTGATGCAAAAGACACGCGCGTGCACATGCACTGAAAGGGAGCGTGGTGTGTCAGTGTTCACTGAGCTATCGTCAAATAATGACGCTGTTAAGTCTATAATTTAAACTACTTTGTCATCTCTAACAGTAGCTGCTGTTTGGTTTTCTTACTGCTGCTTTCCTTCGAGTCCCTTCTGAACTTGACACTTCTGAAACTCTTGATTAAAGCTCAGGGTCACTGGTTGCCAGATATCACGAAAAGAGCAAAACCAGCCTATTAAAAAAGCAGTATAATAAGCAGACAGGGTATAACTAGTTTTACCAATATCCTACAAAATTAAAGGAAGTAACTGATTTATTATGAATAGAATAATTCAATATAAAATATTCAGATATTATAAACTGAAGTAAACCAATGCATGAGATTAAAGTGTTGCTGGATAATTTTTCAAAGTTTAATTGCACCTATGAGTTGTATTTATTATCAATCACTTGGGTAAAGTTCATCTAATAGTTGAGAGTGAGAGTGTTTTGTTTACTATATTTGGCTATCAAAATAGTTTACCAAAGAAATAATTGACCAAATAAAAGAAAAAGAAAAATTAACCAAGGTGAAGTATTTGGGTTTATTCATTATACAAAGCCCTTTTTGTTAATTTTGAGAATAGCTAGGCTTACATATATAAATAACTATATTGTGAAATATACCCTTACCATAAAATAACATTTCATGCCGTAAAACACAATTTTGGTCATACCGCCCACCCCTACCGGCAGTATATTTGAAAGATTATATCCAACTTTACATGCAAACATATAATTAATGCAAGGTAATGTATGGTATGTAGTAAATCTTGGCTGTTTATAATGGAAAAATGTAAAGTATTATTGCCCAGACCTAATCTGCTCTAATGCAGGCATAAAAAATATGAATGAATTATAAACCTTGACTTTTTTTGTAAAGCTGCTTTTGTGTAATGTGAAAGGTGTGTTTTTTTTTTTTGTTTGTTTTTTTTTTTCTTTTTTTCTTTCGCACAAATGCAGTCTTGATGAACATAAGAGACTTCTTTCAAAAACATTAAAACAAATCTTATTGACCTCAAACCTTTGAAAGTTAATGTACATTTTTATGTATTTGGATTCTTAATTATGAAAGTAAATTGAGATTCTTTTTGTCAGCAAATGGTAATGACAGCAAGAAGTTCAAAGGGGAGATCAGGAGCCCTGGCATTCCTTCAAGAGTGATACATGTACGCAAACTGCCAAATGACATAAACGAAGCAGAAGTCATTTCTTTGGGGCTTCCCTTTGGAAAAGTCACTAACCTTCTGATGCTGAAAGGAAAGAACCAGGTAAAGATCACTGCTGCCTTTTCCCTCAAAATATGATCATACCACGCTTTGAATGTACATCGTCGGGCTTTTCCTTATTGCGTTCTCTCCTCACAGGCCTTCCTGGAGATGAACACAGAGGAGTCAGCACAGACCATGGTCAGCTACTACTCCTCTGTCACCCCTGTCATCCGTAACCATCCGATCTACATGCAGTATTCCAATCACAAGGAACTGAAGACTGACAACTCACCCAACCAAGTCGTTAGTACAAATTACATCACATTAGACATTTAATCAAGGTTAATTACTCAATATAAACTCTTTCAAGAATGATAATGCATACTTGTGCCCTGCCCCCTCCATTCCCATAGAGAGCACAGGCAGCACTGCAGGCTGTGAATGCGGTCCAGACAGGAAGCCTGTCTTTGAGCGCTGTTGATGGAGCAGGTATGGGCAGCCAGAGCCCTGTGCTGAGAGTTATCGTTGAAAACCTCTTCTACCCAGTTACTCTTGATGTCCTTCACCAGGTAATGACTGTCCTTCAAATAAAATTGAAACATTTATTTATAGTCCTCAAGTAATTTTATTATTAAATAAAATTGTTGTTGTTATTATTATTATTTAATATTATTCCATTACTTATTGCCCCACCCTCCTAGATCTTCTCAAAGTTTGGGACAGTTTTGAAGATCATAACATTTACCAAAAACAACCAGTTCCAAGCACTGGTTCAGTACTCAGATGGAATGACTGCACAGCATGCAAAGCTGGTGAGTGGCATAGTGGATCAATATATTTTTTGGATGAATGGGCAGCTAAATCCCTTCTGAACCTTGTAATCATTTGGATTAACATTTTAACAGTCTTTGGATGGACAGAACATCTACAATGCCTGCTGTACCCTTCGCATCAGTTTTTCTAAACTCACCAGCTTGAATGTTAAGTACAACAACGATAAGAGCAGAGACTACACTCGTCCTGACCTACCTACAGGAGACAGTCAGCCCTCCCTCGATGCACAGACGATGGCTGCAGCTGCCTTGTGTAAAACTTAATCTGTTTTTTTTTTACTGCTGTTAATAAATGGCATTCTCAACATGCATATCACAACTGCTTTTTTTTTTTCAGCTGCTCCTGGTATCATCTCTGCATCGCCATATGGGGCTCATGGTTTCCCACCAACGTTTACCATTCAGCAGGCAGCAGGTCATTCATAGCCCTCATAATAACTCTGTGGATTGCTTTAGCACAGTTTCTCAGCATAGCATCCATGCTGTGTAGTGATGGCTGTCTCTCCCACAGGTCTGTCACTGCAGGGCATGCCTTCCGGGGCTCTCGCATCGCTTGGTATCCACGGTGCTGCGGCGGCCGCTGCTGCTGCTGCTGGACGCCTGAGTTTTTCCAGTCTCACTGCAGGAGGAAACAGTGTCCTGCTAGTCAGCAACCTTAACCCTGAGGTTAGTGCTGTTTTGAATAGTTTAGATTTTTTGTTTCAACAACCCATAATCCATTTTGGTTGGCAGAACTGTAAAAACAGACAAATGTTAGATGGCATATGGTGATGAATGAACCAAATACTTCATATGCGTAGCTCTTCAAACCATGTAATTTGTGTTCATAACTGTGGAGGCTCATTTGACTACTGTACAAACATGCATGTCAACCATTTCTTAATATTTGTTGACCCTTGTCTGAAGCCATCTGAAACATTTCGTTTCTAGTATGTATTTCTTTAGAGCTATGAATATATTGTCTCTATCTTTCCTGTATTTCATTGTTAATCTTCTCTCCTTTCTTTATTTATTGCCTTAGTATTCCTATAGTGAAAAGCATTTTAATTTAGCAAGTTCTGCTGACTGGAACACTACATTTTTTCTTTGTGTATACTGACCTTGTTTTTTACTTCCTTTTTCTTGTTTCTCTCCCTCCCCATTCCCCTTCCCCCTTTTATTATTTTAATACTTTGACCTGGAATCTTTTGCCAACTGACTGCACCACTTGTTTTTTGTAATAATTTAAACTCCCTACCCACCCAAACAATATGATTCCCTATGCACATCAATACTGGATACATAAACAATTTGTTTTTCTACTGTGCAACCTACCAACACACAACAACATCCCTACACTACATTGCCGGATATCCTCCTTTACTTCTACCCTTCCCCCACCTTTCCATCATGAACGATATCACCCACCTTCATGATCCTACCACCGTTTTTCGCCATTCCTGTGGAACTGCCTCGCTGTGGACATGTTCAACCTCCACTGTCCTGCCTCCGATCTTTTCCTGTCCCTTCCTCCCTACGCTGCCTTCCTCTGCTGTCTTAAGAGCGTTACGCCCCAATGCCTCTTTATTCTTTTCGGTATGTTATCATTGGCATCTCCTTTTTATTACCTTTTTGTTTTTCATATTTTAACTTCATCTAAGATGTGTGCTTTGGTTTGTATATGTGACGTGGAATTTTAAAGAATTTTTGGGCTCCTTCATTTGGCGGATGCTAAATATATACTGCAAATGGCTAAATTGTTAAATATTGTGGCCATAACTGTTGTGTTCTCAATAAGCCCTATTTAATACTGCATTTAATAATCTTTAGAAAGTTGTATGTTTCATTCCCTGTTTTTAATCAAAGGTTAATGTGCAAATTTCCCGCAGCCCTAAACGTAATGTTAAACCAATCAAGATTACATTGAGTAAATCTTTCCAAAAGCGACATACTCTGTTTGTTGTGAAGTAATTATACGTTCATAAATGTAGAAAGCCGGGTCCAGTAGTAATGGGTCACAAGAGAAATTTAGTCTGTTTGCACTAATAATGCATGCCTTACTTGGCTATACAATTACTTCATTACATAAATATTTCATTGAAACAACATTGAGTGTTTGGTTGAGAAAATGGTAATCAATTGTCCTGTCATACAGTAGTCACGTCCTTATGTAGCTACTGCTATCTTTTGTTAGGCGTGTATGGTGATGTCATGAGAGTGAAGATCCTGTTCAACAAGAAGGAAAATGCATTGGTGCAGATGTCTGATGGAACCCAAGCCCAGCTAGGTATTTATAAAGGTCTTTAAATTTTTAACAACTTTCTTAAGAAGCAACACCAACCTCTCTTGCCCTTTTTAGCCATGAGTCACTTGAATGGGCAGAAACTGTATGGTAAGGCTTTGCGGGCCACTCTTTCCAAACACACCACGGTACAGTTGCCACGTGAAGGCCATGAGGATCAGGGGCTCACCAAGGATTACAGCAACTCTCCTCTTCACCGCTTTAAAAAGCCAGGCTCCAAGAACTACTCCAACATCTTCCCTCCTTCCTCTACTCTCCATCTCTCCAACATCCCGTGAGTCCACCAAACTAATACCTGTTAGTAACAGCTGTTATTCTTCTTTAGCACTGCTTTATTCAATTTCAAGTTCTCTTCTTAGTCCTGCTGTCACTGAGGATGATCTCAGAGGATTGTTTCTAAGTTCAGGAGCTGTGGTTAAGGCTTTCAAGTTTTTCCAGTAAGACATTTTTACATATTTGATTTCTACAGATTGTCATGATATTTCCTGGAAGTTTTAAAATATTGTATTAATCCTTTCAGGAAAGATCGTAAAATGGCTCTCATTCAATTGGGCTCTGTGGAGGAAGCAATTGAGTCTCTGATCAAATTTCACAATCACGACCTGGGAGAGAACCATCACCTCAGAGTGTCCTTTTCCAAGTCCACCATCTGATGGAGGCTGTTTTGTTTTAAAGAGGTTGAAAGGACTGTCACTTTAGACCAAACTGTAAGCCTTCCACAATTTATATCACTGTGGACAAATGTGTTCCACAACACACACTTGATCATTCCTTTAATTATATCTATATTCACATGTATGTCTATTTTGTAATTCCACTTTAAACAAGTAGACAAGAGGAACTCTTCAACCCAATGTGACTTGGGTTTTAATAGTACGTTTTCTCAGACGGTTTGTTTCATGACTTTGTTCATTGTTGGCACACATCGGTTTTGGATCATAGATGCTGCGTAGTTTACACTTGTGCCTCTGCGGAAAGCCGCACCCCTTCAGGTTGCACATGCAAAAGCCTTGTTTCGTTTGTCGAACCTGTAATTAACCTTTTCGAACTTATTCCCTTTACAAAAAAAGGAAGTGTGCCTTACATGGTGCTTAAAGTTAATCTTCATGGCCTTAGTGATATTTTGATGTTTTTTGGCCTCTTTACAAGAACCATTAACCTCAAACCTAAAAAAAACCTACCTGCTGTTCCTAGGTGGTCCCCATTTAAATTTGACTTGTGAAAACAAGAACGTTTTCCTGCGAAATTTTTTCTGGTAAATTACTTTAGTTTATTAACAGGCTTTGGTTTTGTACCTGACTGTCACAGCTTATTTTGCATATAGTTATTCTAAATGTGGACCTTTTCCTTATGTACCGTATGTAAGATATTCTATAATCTATAGTTTCATTCCTTTTTTTTATTGTAGTCACACGCATACTTCTATACTGTCGTCTATTTGGGCTTTAACCCACTGTGTACTCTGCCTAGACTGTTATATTGTCAGTTTACTTGGGGGAAACGTTTTATAATTTCCCCATTTTACCCCATTGCCTTGCTGCTTATGGGTTTTGTCAGTTATGAAACCGCTTGGAACCAAACCAGAGTTCACTGATTTTTACATAATTTGATTACTCTGTGTGCGGTAAAATAAGTCAGATTAGTTTTTCTGTTATCTAGTTCACGTGTTTTAATGAACATGTAAATTTCGACCTTCAAAAACACTTCTTTTTTTGAGGAGGTCTCTTATTGTCACTTGCCATTTATGTTCAAGAAAATGTAACATTACAGAGTCTTAAGTTCCTATGTGACATTTGTGTGAACCGAGACACCTGTGACAAGACTTGGGTTTGTTTTTGGCACTTCTGTGTTTGTGGGGGGGTGGCATTAAGGCCACGGTCTTTTCGAAACATCCATGTCATGTTTGTGGCAGAAGTCCTAACGCTCAGACATTCCCTTTTACCTTTGAGCTTGTACTTGTAACCTTTATATTTTAGTGGGGTTTTTCGCCTTTGCAATTAATATTTGCTTGGGTTTTTTTTTTTTTTTTTTTTCTTCCTGAAGAGTAGCATGATGGACCAAAGCATTTTCCATGCACTGCGAGACAGTTTTTGATATTTCCTGTATCTTACTGTGCAGCAATATTCTGTTTCATTGACTGCTTTGATTTCAGTGAGCAGAGGCAAAAAGTTTAGAGGCCTTATCTTTATATTATTGCCTTTGTTTACAAGACCTTAAAAGAAAACAATACACAAGACATTGTGGGCTTTTTTGGCCTAAAGCATGGATCAAAACATTATTTCTGTTGTCGGAACAGAACCAAACAAAAGTCTTAAAGTAGCGATAGAGCTCCTTTCTATTGCGTTTATAATAGATACTACTTTCTATTGCGTATATAGTTATACTTGTTTTTCCCACTACGGATGTAATGTTGAGAAACCGAATGGGTGAGGGCTACTGTGTATATATATATTTTTTTGTTTTGTACCAGTATATGAAAATCAGCATCATTTCTGTGTCAAACATGTATATTTTGATAAGGTAATAGCAGACATTCAGCTCATTGTAGAGCCTTCCTTTTTTATTACACAATATTAAAGAGATTTCAACACGTGTCTGAACATGTAATTGCCCCCTTGAAAGCATAACCTTCTTTTGATATAGATGCTCATACTTTTCTGTCTTCAATAAATCTTTCTTTCTTGCTTTCATCTTTGTCTTTTTTAATTTCTGAAATTATTAAACATCTTGATCTTTTCACGTTCTACATCTGTTTGCTCTGTCAGTCATGTGGTTAACAATCTCTCTTTTCTACCTTCCTGCATTTGGGAGACCTCTAATGACTCACTGGTTTCACTAACTTGTTTCCTGCCATCTGTTTGCTGTTAGAGGATATAGAATGAGAAATCACTTGAGTGTATGAATTCACTTTAATTTTGATTGGAAGCTATTTAATTTTTGGAGTTGCTTCAAGTGGCTCAATTAAAATATTTTTTATATGATTGTGATGTTCAAAATGAGTTTGTGTATAGAATAGCTGGAGATACAATCTGCCGTCTAGACTGAAATATGGCAATTCCCCCAGTATAGACCTTTTTCAGAGTAGCGCCATGACCGTTATTAAAGAAAGGCTGTGAGGGATGGATTTACTGTGCTTCAATGTCATCCATTTCTTGAAAAGAGATTTTTGCAGCGGTTCATGAGCAGAATAATCCAAAAACACATTAAATAACAGTGCAACCCACTGAAAGCTGGTTCTGCTGTGAATAAGGTCTATTACTGCTTTGCTAATTCAGTGGCTTTTCTCTGCCATTATCACTTGTAAATTTTTTTGGTATGTTTTTACAATATTTACTGATTTTGCACATTTGGATGCATTAAGTAAGAGCCATATGGCAATGTACTTTTAAAGTTAAGTTTATAAAGAGCCCAATAAAGGTCTATATTTATACATGTATTAGCCTACAGTATGTAAAAAGTCTCTTTGACTTAATGTTATATTCTGCTTCTCATACAGCAGGTGGCACACTAGTGTAAGATTTAAAAGTGGGTCATTCCTGCATTTTGGTGCCATATATACATTGATACTTGTGGATAATACATGTTTTTTTTTTTTGTAAAGAAACATGGGATGTTTTAAGTTGTATTGGCTCAGAACAATAATTTATTAAAGGTGCAATATGTAAAAATGGAGTATCTATTAACAGAAATGCAATATGACATCCACAACTATCTTTTCAGTGGTGTATAAAGAACTTGCTTAATAGACCGTAATGATTTTATTACTTTAGAATGAGACATTTATATCAGAATGTCTAATATAGGGAGAAACTTCAGGGGTTCTGGACTGGTTGCTGTTACATATGAGGGCGCTCGAAAGATAAATGGAGGTCTATGGAGCTATACCCCTAAAAAGCTTTTCTCAGGATATAATTTTTGTCTAGTAATTTGAATGTGTTATTTGAAAGGAAATGCAAAGAAATTACACAATATTGGGTGTTAGATTGGGTGTTAGTCACTTATTTGCTTTAAAAATTGTTTTAAAATGTCAATGACATCATACACATCGTACGACCAGAGACCTGCTTTATGGCAATCCTTCAGTCACTTACGCATAGACAGACGAAAAAAGCAGCTAAATAAAAAAATACTACCGTTATTGTGTCATGAAATGTAGTTTTAATAGTTTTTCAGTCAACAATGTAGTTGTTTAAAGTCTGTATCTGTGGTTTATTTATAAAGATAGTGCCTATTTAAAAATTTGATCTGACGTGTTCGGAGTTGTGAGATCCAGTCTTTCACCGGGCCCTCAGCGCACATGTACCCCGCCTGGAACAGCCTTACCTCGGCTAGTGCTTCTGACGTCTGGCGCTGATGTCTCTAGTGGTTAAATATGAGATATAATTCGTCTTGTGCTAAAGGATCCATAAGTAATCTTTGTTACTGCTAAAATCGTGTCAATCAAAGAAAATGCTTTTTTTCCACAATAAGAAAACTATTGCAGGAACGTGCATGTATCCATTATGTCTGTTTTTGCGCTCTGCAAAAACACAGTTGACACGGGTAAGTAAATGTGAGATTTTAGTCCGCTTTAACATTGGTCCCTTTTCAGATGCCACAATGCCATCAAGCAGGATCTCTGGTCGCAAGTCCTTCACTGACCAATCAGCGTCCATTAGCAGAATGCTAGTGTGTTATGGGCAACAACAACTCAACCTGTCAGAAATCGAAAGGACGTGAGTACACGTTTATTCAACTTCAGGCCTATAACCCATGTTGAACTTGCAATGGCAATCGGGTGAAAGAGACAAATTTAGCCTAGCCCTATGATAGACTCCCATTAAAGGATCAGAATGCGTTGTTCATTTTGTACTCGGAAGATCGCCCCCAGTGGAACAACCAAAATTCAGTAGGACTTAATAAGGAGTGGCCTTGTTTATATCTACGTACATAACCGCAGACACCCCCTTCTTTGAAGGTCAACATATTGTAACGTAATTTTCCTACCATAGCCGACAGTGCTACAGAGCGTATTTCGTCACTACCTTGAAAGCGAAGCAGCAGAACGCTAGAAGCTAGCCATAAACACCGTGAGTAGTGACTTTTCCCTCGTCAGTGGTGTAAAATATGTAGTTGGATTGTTTCATGTAACTTACTTCTTCTCCCTCTCTGTGTTATGGCTTTGCTATGTGGGGATAAATGTTCTGGCTACGGTCGTGAGACCGCTGATTAGCCTGCTCACCGACCGTAAAACAGTATGTTGAATCACCAAACCGATCGTGGTCGACAAGTGGATCTTGGAAGCATTTTAAGCTGATTGCGAAGATTTCAAAATCAGAGAAAAAAAAGCCTGTAGTAAATGGTGTCTAGGGGATGCAGAGGCGCGCGCGCTGTTATAGTGCGTTATTCGCGTCAGGCGCGAGTGATTTCAATGTTAAGTCAATGCAAAGACGTGGTTCTTCTCCCTCGTTGTATTATGGGTTTGCTATGTGGGGAGAAATGTGCTGGTTATGTTTGTGAGACAATCAGCAGATTACTATTATTAAGTCCCTTCCTTGATCCTCACTTGACTATGGCTTTGTAAACTTTATCCTTGATGTGGTTTATAATGGACTATGGTACAGAGACAGTGACAATGCTGCACACTCTTACTCTGGATTCTCGACTGTCTCAGACTTGTCATCACGGCAACACTAGAGCAGTGGGCTGAGCCCTTAGTGCAACTCGCAGTCGAACGGCTAGTTTAACCCAGCTATTTAATACATTACATTTAGGAGGGTTGTGGCAGTTTAAAAAAAAGGTTTGGCCAACATGTAATTGAGGTCACATGATTAGACGAGGGTTGTGTATTGATAAAATAGTCTCACTTTAGCATCTTTTTTTCGTAGAGCCTTTTAATTTCTTTCTCTACAAATCTCTCTCCCATCTCCTTCTTGTTTTCTAAAAGTATTGCCTCCTCTCCTCGGTGTCAGAATCCTTGGTATGCATCTGCTGCGCATCCCTGCAATCAAGAAGATATACATAAAATATGCTAATGTATTTCATATCTGAATAAATAAATTCAGATGTCCATCCCGTTGGCATCATTGAGGCATCAGGATTATAAAAAGTCTGGGCATTGAGTGGGTAAAATTAGCCACTTCATGGCTTGCAAACAAAATAACTACATTTGGTTATACCATTTACAAACTACTTAAAAACTAACCTTTACTGGGAACTAAAAAGGCACAAAATCATAGGAGTTTTGATGTGTTTATAGAATTGAAAGGGAATAAGCAAACCATTTTTCATGGCGCAGCGTTTGTGTGCGCTTGTGTGTGCAAAATCCAGAATGGCATGAATGTGCAGCATTTTGTACAAAGACACAAAGTTGTTAATACAAAACCTCAATTTTCTATTAATGTAGCTCAGAATTTACGTGTGCAACAAGATGTGCAATTGTGGTTGAGGTGACACACACAGACACACACACATCAGTTGTATTGAAAAGTCAGTAGCCTATTGAATAAAAAGCTTTTTTTTATTTTTTTATTATTTAGTTATTTACTTATGTTACATATCACCCCGGTGGATCTCATAATGTTACAACTAACCCCATGGGGTGATTTGTAACATTTCACTCCTTGTGTTTGAAACTAAACCATGCTTTTTCTGTTTGTGTTGCAAAGATAATAGTTAGGTCATTTGATAGCAGA
This sequence comes from Pimephales promelas, assembly GCF_016745375.1. The sequence continues at coordinate 16,346,469 of NW_024121210.1, forward strand.
CACTTGTAACTAGTGTGAATCACATTTTGAACACACTGGCTTAAAAGTAGCTACTCCGAGATTTAGACAGAAAGGTCTTCCCTAGTCGTGTGTGTGTGTGTGTGGGTTAAGAAAGTCTCAAAATCCAAATGAATCAAATGAGATTGACTCAGAAAAGACATCAATGAATGCACGCGCGTCACCCGATCCACACATGCACATCTTCTTTGTTGCATGGCTTTATGCCCAGCTGCACTACTTCCTGAACTTCAGCCATGCAGCTCCTTGTTTCCTGTCTGCAGTTATTGGCCAAATTGATTAATCCAGGTGTGCCTGGCCTCAGTTGTCATGGCAACAATAATCAGACACACCTGAATTAATCAATTTGGCCAATAATGGCAGACAGGAAACAAGAAGCTGGCTGAAGTTCAGGAAGTAGTGCAGCTGGGCATAAAGCCCACACTAATACAAAAGAAAATATTTGTTTTCACAAAAAAATGTCTCTTTTTGTATTGCAACTCATTCAATTTTTAATTTAGTAAAATATTTCTGCAACATTAATCAAGTTCATTGATATTTGTGCTTGCACGTGTTAATTATTTTGATATTATATGAATCCCATATAGCCTATGAGCAATCTTGAGATGACTGTAAACGGCAGAGGTGAGTTTGAAGAGAGCTCGTCCAGGCCCCGCCCCCTCCTGAAGGTAACCGCTGATGAGAACTGTCGTAAACGAATCAGATTCAGGATGATGAACTGAATTATGAAGTGCTCGAGTCAGATGCGTTAGAAAGCTTGCGCGATTTAGTTGATCTAAGCTAAATGTAGGCCTATTCCAGATCCGAAAAGCTAATCCAAAGTGTGAGCACAGGCGGAGATGTTTAAACCAGAATGTGGCAAAATCGCCTTTGTTCCCCCAGGACAGAAAGGACTGGTGCAAACGGCTTGAAATGTGCATAGGATCTCTGCTTTTCAACTGGAGTGAGCAAGAAACAACACGATTCCGCCAACAACTAACAGATAACTTGTGCGAATAAGATGAAGCACTGAAGAAACGCTAAACGGAAAGGCGTTACAGACGGGGATGTGTTTCTTGTGTGCTTCTCGAGCAGACCACATGGGGTAGAGGTATCTGGAAGTTGCAGCGCTGCAAACGGGGAGCATCACTGTAGGAGGCTCGAGACGCGCATTACACTGTCCCGCGTTCAGATGATGGACGGATTTCTGACAGAGGGATAGAACAATGACCGTGGACCACATTGGAGCCCCCTTGCAGCATAAGAACCGATTGTAATGGATTTCCCCCTGAAAAACATCAACTCTGTGCCGATCAAGAAGTAGCCTAAGCTACAGAAAGTGATGCTGCTCGTTCCGTCTGAAGGAATGAAAATCGCTCTGGATTACAAGCCTAGTTATGATGTTCAAAACTGCGTGCATACATTCACTCAAGCAAGCGGGTATTTGAAAATTTGTCTGTGAAATAAGCGATCGAGAATCTTCGTTTGGAGGTGAACTATACCAAGTCAAATGGAGTTGCCACTGGTGGTTTTTACGGTAGTGTGTTGGGTCTCCGTATGGTCGGACGACAGGATCATCTCAGACAGACATGCGGTATACTGGAACAGTTCAAACTCCAGGTAAGAGTGCATGTAACGTTACGCTATGTCAAGCTAGCTTAATATTTAGTCCTATATGTTACCGTACCATTTCCTTAGGAGTTAGTAGCTACTGACCAATTTGCTGAATTCTTTAACATTTAATTCAAATATGCTTCATACCCAGTCCTTTCCGATTATTCCAGTTGTTACTGATACCGGTTTAACATTGAAACATATGAAAATGACTAGTGGCATTTTCTCACCAGCTATAGCTAATTTGCATTTTGATTTTTCAAAGATAGGCTATATTTAAGTAACCAGTGTCTAACCAGTAGAATAAGCTAACTAGTAGCTTATTAATAACTAAACTAGTAAAATTTAAGGGGCAGCAATAATTGAAATACTCACTCACTTGTTAACTTTGAGCAGTTGATTTTATCCTATCCAATGGCGCGCCTTGCAATTTATTAGGCTATTACTGGGATAGTGAATGACTAGTAGCAAATGACCACTAGGATCTAATTATTAAGCACTAGCAACTAATTAATTTGGTTCTTCGAGTCACAAATAAATGAATTACTGGTCGTTAAAATCGGTACAACTTAGTTTTAAGGAATAAATGTTAAAATGGCTTGCCATCGTTTAAACCCTGGATCACAAATCATTACTGCTATAAGGCACAGATGATGGAGATGGGCTTTTCATGTGTTTGAAAAAGATTAATTTAATGAATTTCAAGGTGTAAGTAACATTTTTTTGTCATGTGGACTGTAGAATATGCATCATCCACAAAATATTTGTGACTAAGTATGAGTTTAACACTTCTAATCCTCTTAGAAATGTACTCGGGGTTGAAGAAAATAGCAAGTAGGGATCATATAATTGCCAGGATTTGTTCACCACTGCTGATGCTGTCAGAGCCCCTGTATCATTTACAAAATTAAGCAGCAAAACTTCTTAAATGTATATGATGTTTCTCAAAAGATTTTGCTTGAGCTGAATAAAAAAAAAAAGCACATTATCATGATGTGGGCTATTTTAGTCAATCAAGAGAGCAGATGCAGCCCCTGATGCTTTCATGGGTTGACAGGTTTTAAAATCATAAGTTCCATGTGAAGTTCCTTGACATTGCTCATTCCTCCTTATTTGAAGGGTATCTGTGAGCAGGGTTCTCCTGCTGGCTTGGAAGGTTTGCTCAGGGGATGTCAGCCTAATGGCTTTTGACATGCAGCTCCTCAGGTAGAGCTTGGCTAGATAAATAAACACGGCGAAGGTGCTCTCACGGCTGAATTAACAAAGTTAAGAGTGGCTGTCTTGCAGTACATCAGTAGTCTGCCGAGGTTTAAAATATTAAAGAGGCTCAGAGGAAGATTTCTTCTCGAGCTGGGAGCATGCTCTTCCACCTCAATGAAATGTAGGGCTGAATTAGAATTTTTTTTCTTTGCATTAAAAAAGCAACCCTGATGCGTTTAATCTTCATTGATCTCTATTTAGCAAGATACTTTAGCTTTTTTCACACTGTAGCCCATAAACGTGCAGCGTAAGAGTCTAAAATCTGTTTATGATATAGCTTGAATCGTTAGGCATACATTACGCTCTTAAAAATAAAGGTTCCAGATGTTTTTTTTTTTTTTTTTTTGCAACATGGCTTAGAAGAACCATGTTTGGCTCCTCAAAAACCTTTTACTGAACAGTTCTTAAAATACCTTATTTTTTTCCATTATTGTTAAGGATTAAAAACTTTTTTTCACTTTAAAGAGCATTGTGTGGAATGGAAAGTTTCCATAGATGTGAAAGGTTATTCATGGCTGCCATTAAAAGCTTTTATTATTTTTATATGCTGGAATAGTTGTCAGAAGTGAAAGAAAAACGCTGTTGGTGCTCACAAAGAACATGTATTTCTTTTATTTTCCAGCTATTCTATCAAAAAGAGTCACATTTGCGCCCCTCCAAGGGATTGTACGAGAACCAATCCAAAAGAAAAAATCTTAGGGGTCAGCTTTACTTTTCAGCCCATCCTGACCTCCCTTCTTGTCCTCTTGCAGTATTGTAGTCACAATCGAGGTGAGCCTTTTGCAGGGCAATTCACCTTGAGCATTAAAAGCTTGCCATGAATCATATTTTCTCTCTCTTAAGCTCCCTGTCAGGGCTTTTCTATTGAAGCCCACACTGAAAAGAAGATGGACATCCCCTCAATGCCAATATGCTTGTCCTCTTGGGGGTCCAGATGAAAAAAAGAGAAGATGCCCAGCTCTGTAACCCAAGAGGATAGACTAATCTAATCCTGTGGTTTATCCTTCAAAAGGCCCTCTCTTCTTGAAAGCTTTGAGGTTCTTAACAGAAGTCCCGGCTCATAGCCCCTCGCTCAAGTTGTGCTGCGGTTGGCTGGGGACAGCTCAGTGCTGGATGTTGTCTCTGCCCTCGGAAAGGAAAGAAGAAGAAGAAGAAGAAGAAAGAAAAAAAACAAGTGGAGCTGAGGAATCCAGTGCTCACAGTGATTCATAGATGGCTGCTGTCATTATTCCCTTGACAGCTCACACTGCTTTTTTCTGAGACACTCTGCGGCTGCCTTTTGGGGCCTGCGGTAGTGCTTTCTGTTGGAAGTCCTGGCACAGCAAAGCAACCCAGGGTTATTTGCATACAGGTTCATCTTTAAATTGTTACCATTATGGAAACAATGAATACGTGAAAAGGTCTTGATGGAAGCCACAAATAGCCCTAGCTCTGAGAAAGGCTATGAATATCTTAAAGTAAATTGCTTGCCCAACATACAATGCGTATAAAAGTCCAGTTTGCAAGTCTTTATATCAGCTTATTGTTATTCGTGATTGAATTTAATTAAACATAACCTCTCCTCTCGTCTGATTGTTTGCTATTAGATGGAGTTGCACAACCATGTCTAATGATTTTGACGATCCACAGCTGTGTTGATGATGATGATGTAACGGCTTTGAAATACCCATCTTTGAGCTGTCTTTTCAACGGGGAGAATCTCAAGCACTCCGGCTCAGATTTATACGCTATACCCTTCAGTCGTTTACATTTGCTCTTTAGGTGGAATTAAAATTTTTAAAATGAAACTTATTTATCTTTTCATGCTCATTTGCCTTACGCTGAGATAGCACTCGGATACTCAGGAGCGTGTCAAATTTCCTCTTGTCAGACAAGGCAGGTAGAAGCTCAAGTAGCCGTTTGAACAGTAAAGAGGTCTGATGCTCATGTTGTGATTTGTCATTCCTGTCTATCTCTGGTTTACAACCTTTGTGGCTAAAATGTATTTTCAAGATGTTTCCACCATATGAATTATCCCTTAAAACAGCACCATCTTGTCAGGAAACGGGTGGCTTTTAAAAACAGGAATGGTTGTTGGTTGAATTTTATTCTTTCTCTCTGTTTCTGATTTTACTGCACTCAAAGGGGCTTCACCAGTGACGCATTGTCATATGGGAATATGTCTTGAAATATGTAGGTTCACCAGTTAAAGATTCATCCCCTTTGGCTTTATCATTTGGTTGCAGCGCGTCAGAGTGCACCATTCTGTTTTTAGCTTTAGCCCTGATTTTCAACATTAGATGTGGTAAATATTTATCTTTGCTTGGTAAAAGTGTTTAAGTTTTCAAGCCCTATTACACCCTAATTAAATCTCAGTATCTGATGTGTATTAATGTAGTTTCATGGTTTTCCCAAGGCTTAGACATTTCAGCATTTAGAGCAACTGTGTATGTTTATCTAAGAAAACCAGAATAAAACATGTTCTTTGAGATAGACATGGTCAAAATCATACTATTACATAAAAAGTGATGCTTTTAAACGTTTAAAAATAGCACAAGGTACAGCTTTAACCCTGGGGCTACAGTAAGACCTGTGGCAAACCACTATATTAATGCATGTTTTTCCACTTTCCACAAGCAATCTGGAGGGAAAAAAGAGTGTCCCTTTTCCAGTAAAGTTTCATAAATCTTTCTCTTTAAATACATAGCAACGGTTGTGGATGTTGCTTTTGCTGTATATCTTGCTTTCAATGCTTGCACAGTATGCTGTGTCTGTCTTGGGAATACAACTCAAGGAATTTTTCAAGCTGTCAGAGCACTTTCGGCACTGTGGAACAGAAGCTCGGCATTGTTTTAGGCTGTGCAGTTTCAGACCTGACACATGCTTGTTCAGCAGTCATTGAATAGACCAACTGTACGTGAAATGTGAAAATCAGATTGTAGGATTCCTGTGCTGATGAAATAAGATTTCTTCTTTTGTGATTTATTTTTGTTAATTATCACTTCTCTGCAGCTTTTACACCTCAGAGCACAAAAGCTAAAAAGGCAATGTACACAACAAAAAGGTGCATTTACACAGTCTAGTCCTGCACATAAGATGCATAAATGCGTTTACATTGGAATTTGCAAAAGCAGATATAATAATAATATTATGAAATTTAATGTTTGTCAAATATTGAATTTTTAAAGCTGCAGTCGATTAAAAAAGATCCAAAATACGTATTTGAGAAAATACGCAACCAGCCAGTGATCAATGCTATCTGCTTGCCTTAGCTTGATTCAAAACAGTAAGCTTGTTAATAATGTTTTTAATTCCAATGGTACTGGTGGATTTCCGCAGGAGATTCATTCGAGCATGTCTTTGCGAGTTTCGGCTAGGCTATATTGAGTCATTACGTCACATCTGTACACATAAATGAGGAGTCTCGGCTAGTATGCTATATTTAGGGATGCGTCGATCCGATACTCAGGATCGGTATCGTCTCCGATACTCAGGATCGGTATCGTCTCCGATACTGCCATTTTTGCCGGATCGGGTATCGATCAGACGAGACCAATCCAAATCCGATATTGTGCGCATACTATTCTGTGTTATTGTTAAGCCCCAAAAAAACACAGAAACATTCTAAAGTACCATAAAGTTTTCGTTCACTTTATTATAAGTGTTCTGAAGCCATTAGGTGAGAAAGAAATTAATATTTAAGTCATTAAATTCAAGAGCACGTAAACTTTTCCCCCGCTTTCCCTCCCTCCGGCTGTCAGTCATTCTCCATTCAACGTTCAAACAGCGCGTCGCGTTCGGTTACAGTCAATAATGAAACTATATTCAAGATGATTCATTGTTAATACTATTATACTTGATCTGTAGATAAAGGTCCATGGTTTCGCATAAAGCAACTTTATCTTTATTGCTGTAACTTAATCGCGTTACCGTCTACCGGGTGTCGGACGCTGTCGGTTAGAGCAGCACTATAATTGTTCTTCACGCGCACAGTTATTGACATTTAAAACTGTTAAAAGAAAAGGCTCAAAAACTATTGCAAAGATACTGTATAATACACTGTCCAACAATATGTATTCCCTTTGTGCTGTGAACTTCCCAATGCGGACTCGACGCGTTGCGCGCTGTGCGCTGTAACTCCGTGTGGCTTCAAGTGCATCATTCTCCGCTCGGGATGCGCATAAGCGCTTTGTGCCGCACTGTATTGGAACCTTTCATATCATAATGCAGTGACGCAATGAAAGCTTATTAATAGCCTTTCTTATTCTGTCCTATCTATTATATGTTGTTGCCTCATTAAACATCAGTGCTATACATTTAAAAGTGTGATTATCAGAGTTATCATTGAAATTCTACTTGATTAAAAAAACTGCACTGGTATCGTATCGGTCGATACTCAGATTTTTTTGGTATCGGATCGGTTCTGAAAAATATGGTATCGGAGTATCCCTAGCTATATTGAGTCATTACGTCACATCTGAATGTAGGCTACACATAAAGAATGAGTCTCGGCTAGTTTAATAAGCTATATTGCATGTGATGATGTTGGAGGTGGAGGTTTAAAGCCTTTTTATTGCAATGTCAAAACCAGAACAAAAGTGGATGTCACTTGTTCAGATTACATTTTCCGGTGAAAATTCTTATGTTGGTCATACTTGCAAATAGAATATCTGTGATTCTGAAAGCCAGTATCCACACCGGCACGTTGACTGATAGCCTCACACTCTCCTCAAACATTGTGTTTGTCATTACAAATATTTTATAAAAGTTATTCAGTAAAGATCAACAATTAGACTGTGTTTGGACTGTGTTTAAATATGAATATTTTTCTTACACAAACTCATTGCTTTGCCAGTAGCAAAAACAACTAGCCTGACTAATATAAATTATTTAAATAAGCATAAGAGCATAAATCTTACTTTTTTTTTTTCTAAAATTAGATATAAGACATAATGATCATTTTAGCTTGAAGTTGATAGTATCTGTCTCTTGCATTCCCAGCTAATTAAGTGCTCTCAATAAATTGTGATAATGTCCTTCACTCGTTTTAGGTGAAGAGCGGAATTCATGATAAGGGATCCAATCACTAAAACGAGTGTTTGCAGCTCATCAGACCTCGCTGATTAATGACATCTGAACAGCACTTTGCGCTATCTGCATCATATAATGAAGAGTCTATATTTCGCTAGATGTCCTCTGGCAATTCTGCACAGCACACGGGATGTGTTCTTCCATCCAGCCAGCCAGTGTGTTACTTTACATGTATTAAAGAACAAAAAAACAACAACAAGGTTATAATGCTGTTTTCATCCAAGAACATTTGTGATTTCGAGTTTCCTGACATAAATGATCCACTGTGAGTTAGGTAGCGTGAAGTTCTCATTTCTGTCGCCTTAAACCGAGCTATAACTTTCCATTGTGCTCAGCACCGGAAAGTGGTTGTCCTATATCAAGCCCATCGCTGTCTGTGTTTCTCAGCCCCTCGCAGACATGCCCACAGTGGCTCTTAATTAAGAATGTTGTCACAGAATAAAACTTCAACAGATTGGTTATTGATTGAACCTCTTTTCTTGGCAACAGTCTCCAAATCCCCCATGACTTTTTGCCAGCGGCAGCTATTACACACGAGCAGTAGGTACTGCATGTTTAACTCTACCATTTTTCTCCAAAGCCATTTTACTTGCTTTATTTCTATTATGTGTGGTTATTTATCAGTGCCTTCTAACTGAGGATTAAAATGGGTTGTAGCCTAATTCCTAAATACATTACACACAGCTCTGCTTCGGTCTGTGCGTTTAAATGCAGTTTAAGATATTAACTGAGATAAAAGCTAGATACCAAACCTGTTTGCAGTCCTTAGGCATAGATTTTAGGATGTGGGATAAAATCACTTCCTAAGGCTTGGTCTCACATATGATTAGGACATTACACTAGTGTGAGATAAGATATCTTTTAACATTTGTGTTTTAGACCTTGGCTAACCCCAGATCATCTTATTGATTAGCACCTTGATGCACTTTTGAGCAAAATTGCAAAAAAGGCATCACTAAAGTAGACTCCAGTGTTTATATCTGAAATATAAATGTTTATCACTGTACTTTTGTGCTAACTTGAATTATTGCAACACAGAAGCAAATAATGATACCGAGTGGCTGAAAAGACTGTTTCATACCTCTGCATCATAATAATAATACATTTTTTTTATGGATGGCTTACGTGACACTCAAAGACACCTTGCATGCAGATAAAACACGTAAAACTATTTACAAGCAACAATTAAATAAGCTAAAAAAAAACTTTACGACCAATAGGAGATATGCGCTTTCAAACGAGATTTAAAAGTAGGGAGAGAGTCACTATTGTGAAGTAAATTCCACAGGATCGCTAAAAGCTCAAAATCTCATAGAAGCCAAACAAATGCGAGGGAAGAACTAAGGAGAATGTAGATGATGATCTAAGAGTTCGAGAGTGTGTTGAAAGTAGGTCAGATAAGTATGAAGGAGCCAGGTTATCCAGTGCCTTGTAAACAAGAAGCAAAGTTTTAAATCCATACGCGGTAACAGGAAGCCAGCATATTTGTTCCATCGTAGAAGTTCTAGTAAGTATTTGTACAGCTGAGTTCTGCACCAACTGTAACTTGTGTACAATTTTAAGGGGAAGACCATAAAAGAGAGCATTATGGTCAAAACATGAAGTGACAATAGTGGCAAGTGCTCCTCGTTGAAAGGGCTGCGTGGAGGCGATTAATGTTACATATGTGATAATAATCCTTCCGAGTAATTTTGTTAATATGTGCTTCGAAAGACACCCAAGCTCTAAACCAGTGTTGAAAAAGTGAATTGCAGAGCCATCAATACATATATTAAAACCCACATTTGTGTATGTGGTGTTTTTAATATACTTTAAGACGAACCATATGCCTGTTACTGTGTAAAATATTGAACACGGAGTTGAATGTTTGCAGTGATTGTACTTGTTAAAAATGTAATAGATGAATTATTGTCATTAAGGAATAAGATTGTGTTAGTGTTGGAATTGAGATCACTAATTTTCGATAGGATTATTCATGCAGCTCTACTTTGTAGTGTTTTATGTTGTGTATTTTATTTGTATTTGTCAAAGTTAACTTTCATTACATGGAAAAATTAATCTTCTATGTTACACAGAAGAAAGCCAGTTATATGGGTTTGTAACACGACCAGCTATTGAATAGAGCACAGGGTACAATTTTCATCAAAGAATAGCAAAGATGGCCTATATATTTCAAATTTGAGGGTTACATGTATTTAGAATTACTGTTTTTTAATCTGTTTTTTAACAATCAATATTTTGCATATTATATTAAGTTCTGAGTGGTAGTTGCCATTTTCATTTATTTAATTACATTTAAAAAAAGTATTGATTTAAAGTATTTGACAAATGGGTGACAGTGTATTTTTTTTAGAATAAAAGTCCTCAAAAATGTAAGTCAAGTTAAACATTTTTGGTGAGACGTATTTAAAAAGACTACGCAATTTTTATAAAGTTTGCATGTGTGTGGTTGGAGAAACTAAAGCCCTGAGATTTCAGGCTTTAGAGAAGGAGAGTTTTTGGCCCCTTTTGCATCTCTTTACTATTTCATGGTCTTTTGATATTAAAATAAACAATCTTTTTGGCCAAATGTACTGCTAAGAATATCAATGAAGTGGATGGCGTAGAGAGCGAGGGATGGGGTCGCTACAATTTTTAATGCCCTAAAGAATATTTTATGCATCATATCAGAAAGAGCTGGTAGTTGATTGGATACACTTCAAACAAAATATTGTGGATGTTTCACACAAACAAACAAGTCATGCACTATGTTCATGTGTCTGTTGAAATTTGAGTTTGAATCAATGTTTATTAATAGTTAACCTTCTAATCTGCTTTTTTTATTTTGATAAGTCTTAGTGGTTAAGGACCTGGTTCAGCAAGGAACTGTTAAGATCTCCAATTGTAGCCTGTGAGAAGCACAGCATGTTGCTGTAAAGTGAATGGACTAGAAGGTTCTCTCTGCCCCAATGCCACACAAGGTGCCAGACATTTTCACCCATGGGACTTCTTTGCATGCTCAGATGATGTTCTCTAATGGACCATAATAGCTGCTTCCTTTAATGCACTCACTGACCAAGTAATAATTTATTCACCTTTTACCAGACTGATTTCAACAATTCTCTTACAATGCATGGCAACTTACTCTGCAGCTATTTTTTTAAGTTTCCCTCCACTATAGCATGTGGTTCTAGTCTACACCTCCCAGAGAACTAATTCATTTTCTGAATTCTTACTTATCTAAGTTTGTTTTCTAATATGAGGGGATGTAGGCATAAGTTTGTTGTAAGAAATAGTAGGCTATGTGCATTTGGAACTTTAATATTTCTGGCCTTTGAAACCTTTGCACCAATATAGTGGATGTATTAGTAGATTATTATTTATAATTTAGTTGTAATTTGTTTATCCATTTATTCTTATCTATTTTGCAGACAAATGACATATGCCCCTTAGGCTTAGTGCATGACCCGTGAGACCTTTGTTTATCTTCAGAATCAGAACCCAAATGAAGATATTTTTGATGAAATCTAAAATCTTTCTGTCCCTCCATTTATGCAGCTACTTTAAAGGTCCAGAAAGGTAGGAAAGACATCATAAAGTAATCCATGTGACTCCAGTAGTTTAACCTCAATTTTATGAAGTGACTCCAGTGCTTTGTTTGCTCAAAAAACAAACAAACAAAACATTTTTTATCACATTATTTACAAATAAAAATATTGGAATATTTGGAAATTGGGAAATATTATTCAAACAATGTCAGGTCAACTAAACATGTATAATGGTGCTGCTCAATATTTTTGTAAATTAAGCAGAGTTTGGTCAAAGTGACTGGCAGAGTTTTCATTTTATGAACATTTTGATGATATGCCAGTCAAATATCGCCACTTTAGTCAAGTTTAGGATAACTGGAGGCAGGCTATGTAACTTAAAAAATGACAAAATCAGGCTATATAAAATGCAACGTTTATTAGCCTAACTTTCAAATAGGCGGAAAAAAACATGAATGTCCGATTGAGGTCAATCAAGGCAAATTTTTTTTAATATGGTCTCACATTCATAGTTTAACAAACCAATCCCCCTTCCCCACATAAAATATCTGAATAGTAGCCTATTGTTTTTACCTAAGCGAACTTTCAGTATGTCTCATTTAGCTGACGCATTTAAACTGTCCACTGTGAAATGACTCTGTAACAACTGGAACAAACAAATGACTAGGCCTATAACATTGTCTCGTGTTTTTTTTGGCTACTTTTTACGCTGTTTTGCAGTGCTGAAATGCGCACCTGCCGACTTAAAATCAAAACTTCCCAATGTCTCTCCACAACTTGCAATGCGCATAAGCCGCACGCGGTCAAGTTGGCGCGTATGGTCAACAAGGTAGGGCATCATGCGAGGGCATCATGTCGCAGGCTTAACCCCAATTTATACTTCTGCGTTGAACGTGTGTAGCACGTGTACCCTTCGGCGTACGCTTGTGTGCACCTCTCCAAAAACGTAACAACGCATCAATTCTACGCGTACCGCAAGCGCTGTGATTGGTCTGCTAGAACTGCTCCCCGGGTTTCACATGCTTGTGTAATTGCATGTCAATGCGGACAACGACGCAGAAGTATAAATGAAAGCCAATGCGAGGTCTATTGCGTAGATGCTCCACTGTAAGTCCAACGCAGAAGCGTAAGGCTCATTTATACTTCTGCGTCGGACGACCTATGCCGGGGTGGTGATAGCGCAGTGGATAAAACACATGCCTTGGTGTGAGAGACCCGAGTTCGAATCCACTGTAAGACACCAATGTGTCCCTGAGCAAGACACTTAACCCCTAGTTGCTCCTGAGGTGTCCGACCTCTGACATAAATAGCAATTGTTAGTCGCTTTGGACTTTGGCTTTGGAATTATCGGACAACGGAAACCCTGAAATAAAGTGGTAAAAGGTAAAACTACTGGAGTCTCATGGATTACATAAATGATGTCTTTCTGGTCTGGACCTTGAATATGGTAGTTGCGTAGCTCCCAGTGGAGGGGCAAGAAGCTCTCTGATTTCATTAAAAATATCATCATTTGTGTTCCGAAGATGTTAAGGTGAGGAATTAATGACAGAATTTAAATTTTTGGGTGTACTATCCCTTTAAGCCAAAGCTTCATCCACCCAGCTGACACTGATTCCTTTTGTACAGTTAAAATGAAGAATGAAGATTGTCTTGTTTTTGTTGAGTGTATTGCCTTACCAGTAGTTAAGTGTAGATGAAACACATTAACTAGCCTTACTGGGTTCAGAGAGTAGGTCAACAGCAACTAGTTAACATAATTGCAAATAAACAGTTCATGTCATTTTTTTTTTTTTTCGGTTTTCAATGGCCTGAATCATGTTTGTCATCAAAATGGTATCCCCCCTTTGTGTTTTACATCAATTTTATGTGTTTTTGTGTGTGTACCTACCTGTGTTTGTCGCTTGCAGAGTGTTGGCTCTGAGCTCCCTTGTCCCTTTCTGCTCACGTTGAGGGAGTCTCATGGTGCTCACTTTAATTCTGAAAGGCAGGCCCGTATAAATAATTCATTTCCCCTTTGCATGCCTTATTTCTGCATGTGGTACAAGTGTTACAGCCAATCTGCAGGGGAGGGTTTTGGGGAAATGCAAGAAGGTTACAAAGAAAGTAAAAACGGGTTGGCACTGGCAGTCACTTTTATGCTCCTTCTGCTTCACTATATCGCTCTACTCCATTTCCTCCTTTCTCTCGCTCCGTATGCACTTTCTTTTGTTTACACATTGTCTTTGTTCCACATATCATCTTTGTGCAGATTGTTTTTTCTGGTGCCAAGAGCGATCAAACACTCAAATACTTTGACAAAAGAAATCATCGGAGCCTTACAACCAGTGAATGTTTTAGAAACCCCAGTTTTAAAGACTGTGAAATGCCAAGTTGACATTTCAGGAGCCATCAAGTTATTGTTGCCAAAAATAGAGACTGCCCTTCACTGTTTGGTTTGGTCACCCGAAAAGTTGTGCATTAAAAAGGTGAGGAGAATATTCAGTTTAACCTTGCAGGGATAGTCCACCTAAAAATGAAAATCTTAAATAGGAGGCGATCTGGCGGAACACTGGAATGTGTTTTTGAAGTGTTCGTTGCCAGTGTTTTGGCTCATGCGTATTCTTCACAGATTACACAGACGAGTGTTTGGAATTAAATGATGAGTAATTGATTATTATTTTTTTACAATTGTAAACTCTACTTGTTTAACAGGGAAAGTTAAAAAGTTGAATTTAAAGGTTTTTTTTTGTTTTTGTTAAAAATGTCAGATTGCTTTTGGCAGACTTGGCACAGCCAAAGTCTATTCCATGGGATTATGTTATGTTCCAATACAATTTTAATATTTTGAGTAGGTGTAACGATACACAAAACTGACGGTTCGGTTTTCCCACGGTTTTTGACGTCTTGGTTCGGGTCGTTAGATAGCTAAAATTGTTTTTTTTGTTGTTGTTGTTGTTTTTCTTTGTCTTTAAATTAATTCAGTTACAATTAAACGTTTCAAAAGAATTAAAAAAAAAATATGCTAATGCTGTAAACTATATAGGGATTTAATTCCAAACACTACATTAGTATATAATATTAAAGGTTGTAGCTGAGACTTTTAACTTAAATTCAGATGCTATTTGTTTTTTAGATATAATAATCAACACACAACACATTGTATGAAAACATGTAAATTGAACATTAGGCAGTTTTTGCATTTACTTGTGTTTTTACTCTAATTTGTTATTGAAATATAAAAATATAATAGAATGCACACCGATGGCTCCTGCAATGACTCAACTTTAGAGATGTCAATCTACATAAATTCATTGTTTAAATTAATTTGATTAATTGATTAACTGATGAACTTGTAAGTTATAACATTACCTAACAACCACTTGCTTAACCAACAAAATAGGTGTTGTTTTAAAGCTTAGAAGCAGTGAAAATAGGGATTATGACATCACTTAACATTTGATTTAAAATTTACTGACATATTAGAAGTAATCTTATTTTCATATTATGAAAAAACAACTACATGAAAATGTGATCTGTAGAATTATCGTATATAACAGATAGACTTCAGCTACCTCTTCTTCGAAAAAAAAGTTAAGATTTGCAGTATGAGAAATGTTTGGAAATAAAAAAAAACAAAAAATGCTAGTTGTCCTCAAGGATAGATATCTAATTTTGAATCACAGAATCCAGTCAAGAAAATGAAATTTACAGTATAACGCAGATGTTATATAAAATGTGTGAAGTGATGGATGGATGAATACATCGAAACTAAGTACTGTGCAATAAATCACATCGCAACAAGAAGACTGTTCCAGGTCCCTGCCTACCTATTGTCAAATACACTCAAAACTTTAAGAAATTATGGCAGAAATGTATTGCTATTGTACAATAGAATGTACTTCTCAATATAAAAACAATAATAATAAAATTTATTTAAACATTAAGGGATATATTTTTTGTCCATGTTTTAACTGAGTAAATCTCTCTCTGTTGTGCAGAACTTTGCCAAAAAATATAAAGATAAAATGAATTGAATTTTCATTTGATTACATTTTAAAACAAATGTTATCAATCAAATTATCAAAAATGTAATTAATCAAAATATTAGTTTTATGCAGTCATTTGATTACCACCATTCTTTGGTAATAAATGTGTATTAAATCCTAAAAATATTTTTATTCTATTCAACTATTCTTTTTTAAATAAATTATTAATGATAAAAATAAGTTTTTAATCTAATCCATAATCAATTGTTACATTTAACTGATTAGACTTGTTTGTGATGATGGGGATTTTAATAAACTAAACAAACAAATGGTTTCAAGTTTGTTCTAATGAAGCATTTGTTCATCCAAAAAATCTTTGTCTCATTAATTTACTGGTCATTTTAAATGATTGTAATAATACAAATATTTTCTAGACCTCTGTGAAACTGTAAAATCTCATACCGTTTCTCATACCATATTCATAACAGAATATAATAAGCATATTTGTTTCAGTTAGAGTTAGAGACCAAACTATACCAAGTATTTGTGGTGTGTAGATGTGTAGCTCACCTGGATTGCTTTGATCGCTAAGATTGACAGGTCTTGATTGCTCACATTGTTATTGCTTTCAAATTATTAGTGTCATCAAGAATCCACTTTCCCCAAAAAAACTGTCTTGGCATAGGCAATGAGATCGTTCCACGTTTTTTTTTTTTTGTTTTTTGTTTTTTTTTTTCAGTGTGCTGTTTGTTTACAGCTTGTGACTTTATAACCAGACCATTTCCCTGGAAACCCCTCTAAACAGACCATGCAGTTCTTGAGGCTTGAAGAAAAGTGCTTTTTCCCCTTGAACCCACAAAATTACTGTCTCGTTATGGTCTATTTGTGTTGGATAGATTTCCTCAGCGCTAATCTCTGCCACAGAGGACATTGATGCAGCACAGTGATATGCATTATATCCAGACCCAATCCTGGACTACCTCATCTCCTTAGAGGGCTATTTCACTTCTGCTCTACCCCGGTTTAATGCTGCTCCGTACAATTATACAGGCCTCTCTCATGCACACAATGCTCTGCCCTGCAATTTCAGGCCCTTTTCTGATATGGGTTATTATGCAGGCTCAGAGGTGACTTGCAAAAACTTTTGTCGGTAAACAGGCAATTGAACACACGGGTTCTTCGCTCAGTTGACATTCAAGAGTCTGGCCGAGAGTGTGGGTGGACCGCTGGGCCACAGGATATAGTTGCCATGACTGCTCAAGCTCACATTTCACAATTCAGATGTGGAAGCTGCTATATGACATGGCACTGTTTTCTCAAGCCGTTCTGCTGGTGGTCTTGGTATGCGTGGATACGATGTAACGTCTTATAAGAACATGGTCGTTCTGTTAGTCATCTTGAAGTTTTACAGAGCTCAAACATTCATCTTGATTACTGACTGATTTTATAGTGTTTTTGTTGTGTGATTCTACCTGTTTTTCTTGCTGTTGCAGTCTGAGAGTCTGAAGTGCCACTTAAATTGATTCCTTCATTTTAATTTAATTTCTTAGAGTTCATTTTCAAATTACACTACAGTTCAAAAATGTGGAGTCAGTTTTTTTTTAATTATTGTTTTGAAAGAAATTCATAGTTTTATTCAGCAAGGATGCATTAAATTAATCAAAAGTGACATTTAGATTATTTGAAATAAATGCTATTCTTTTGAACTTTACATTTATTGAAGAAAAAATGCAGCAACTATTTCCAACAAAGATAATTATAAAATTTTCTTAAAGGGATACCAGACAGTTTCTGGTCTCATAGACTGCGATAGTATATTTTTTTCCTACTATGGAAGTCAATGAGACCAGAAACTGTCTGGTTACTGATTTTCTTCTAAATATCAGAAAATCAGCTGAATGGATTCGAAAACGGTAAAACCCAACTGTTTAACTCTGAGGGAGATGTAAAATGAGCCTATTTCCAAAAAAAAAGTGGAGTATCCCTTTAAGCATGCAAATCAGCATATTAGAAGGTTTTCTGAAGGATCATGCACTGCAGACTCGAGCAATGATGCTGAAAATTCAGCTTTACCATCACAGAATTAAATTATATTAAAATGTAATGTTACTGTTTGTGTTTTGTTCATATTTTGCAGCCCTGGTGAGGATTTCATTGAAAAATCTTACCAACCCCAAACTTTTGAGTGGTATATTTTACACTGTTTATATAGTTTAAATGTAACAAAATAATACAATAATAAAACTGACAAGTTTTTAAATTGATAAGTAAAAAAGTAATTTAAACTGTTTTAAAAGTAGCAAAAAGATTATAACCGAGTTGTAAAATTGGCAATTAAATAGGCATTTGTTTTTGACAAAATTCTAGTAAAAGTTTTTTTTTTTTTTTACCTTTTAACATCAATTAATTAAGCAGTTATAAATACACATTGTTAATTGGTTTCTTAATTTGTTGTATCTGCCACTATAGTTCCCCACAAACTGTATTTTCTACATTTTCTGTGGATAGAAAGTGATTGATGAGACCTCTGCGCATTCAAGCTAACAAGAACCAGCTTGTCTTCAAGGATTTAACGTTTTTTTTGTATCACCTTAACAAGATCAATCCATTGCCATTTCTTCTGAAAATAAGTATCGACTTCTGAATTGACAAAGCACTAGTCAGCAGATTACAGGAGTCAAGTATGGTCAAGTAGGCTTGGAGATCTTTAAGGAGTGTGTCTTTCAGTATGGAGCTTGATAAGTTCTCTTCCTGCTCCTTCATAGTCTTTTTTTCTCTCTTCTTTTTTTGATGAAGGAAAAAGCAATCACTTTCTATTTGCATTGCATGATTCAGCCTAACTGATTAAACATGAGAGGGCTCACAACATCTGTCATTTCAACCAATCAGGATTTATGTTCATATGATGTTTTGGATGTCTTTTGAAAGAAAGACTGTCCGTCTTGAACCTCATTAAATCCCTCTCAGCACCCTCGGCACGTTTACCGAATTTGTCAAACTGATCTGAGAAGATTTCAGACCACAGTGTTTGTGCTGATTCATGGCATTCATCAGTCAGCCACTGTAATGAGCTTCTCGAATCAATATCAATAAGCGGAGGATGAGAAATGTGATGAGGACGAGAAAGGCCGATTTAACACTCCCTTCTGCCTTCTCATCGCTCTCAGTCCTCCATTTATTGTATAGGATTGGACTCATCTGTCCATCATGGCTTAGTGCATCACTGACACCAGCCTTAACGGACTCTTGTATATTTTTCCTCACATAAAGTAAACACGATTGAGTGCTCTTCAGCTTCATTAAATCTCGCCGAGTTTTCATACATATAAAGCAGGTGTGTTCTCCTAACAAAGATATCTATCTGCGTTGGAATATAGATTAAATATCCAGAATATAGAGGAGCTGATTTGTGGAAAAAACGGACAAATATCTCTTCATTCCTCTGGCCTGTTTTGCAAAATGCTGACCAATGACACTTATTAATAGAACAGTAAATGTATTGATTAAAGTGCTGCGCCTTAATAATTGGCAAATGCCTTGCAATATCGCTTTTCTGACATGGACTTAATGATGATTTTCGAGTTATTTTAACCACAATTTGAGCGTTGTAGCACAGTACATGCTGAGTTTCTGGGTGGTTTTAGTAATGTCTTGCTTTATAGCAACATGCTGTGTGGAGCAAGACAGCGCTACTCAACATGTGGCCCTCGAGCCTTTGCTTTGGAACCTGCTTGACATCAACAGCAACAATCACAAACATGCCATCTTACTGTTTTAGTAACCAGCAGGGGGGTATGACAATATAAAAAATGGTAGAAATGTGTCAAGTGGCTGAGATTGTGCGGAACCATGTAATGTATTGTATTCTGCAAACTGTCGCAGAGCGAGCGCTTCAAATGTAGACAGCTTTGTTGATTAGAGTGGGAGTGATTTAGTTTTCATTTTCAGCCCATGTCCTGTTAGAAAATGTCGGCTATTTACAACAAGGGTTTTTAAGATGGGGTCCGCGGCCTGCTAGTGTATACAAAATATGAGAGAAAAGAAAACCATTTTACAGAATGTATTTTTGTAGGACTGTCAAAATGAACTGTAAATCTGCTCTGGGTTGATATTGATTTTGAGAAGTGTTAAACCAGGGGTAGGCAGAGTCGCTGTCCTGTAGAGTTAAGCTCCAACACTTAAAAAAACCTCTCCTGCCTATAGCCGTAGTAATCCTGAAGACATTGATTAGCTTGTTTGTGTGTGTTTGATTAGGGTTAGAACTAAATTTTGCAGGACAGCTGCTCAGGACCGAGCTTGCCTACCCCTGTGTTAAACAAATACAATTTATATCAAGTTTATAGACCTTTCAAAGGGTTGAGGTACTTTTTTTTTTTTTTTTTTAAGAAATGAATTATTTTCTTCAAGGTGCATTATACATAGACATTTATAATGTTACAGAAGATTTCTATTTTAAATAAATGCTGTTCTTTCGAACTTTCTGTTCATCAAAGGATCCTGAAACAAAGATAGTCACAGTTTCCACTAAAATGTTAAGCTGTTAAACTGTTTTTAACACTGATAATAATATGCATCAAATTAGCATATTTTAATGATTTCTGAAGGATCATTTGACACTGAAGACTAGAGTAATGAGGCTGAAAATTAATTTCAAATTTTATCATTTATCATCTTTTTTAATCATATGAAATTAAATACTTTTTAACATGCTGCACAATGAGCTTAACTGTTAAAATTAAAACATGGAAGAAAATTTGATTATTCCTTAAAAAAACAAGTTTTGATGATAATTTATTTGGATTAGTGTTAGTATTATTAAATTCTACTGTACAACAGTAATATATTTCCGAATATATTAAAACCGAACTTTTATTTTGATGGGTTGCCGTGAAGACCTTGAGTTTCTGTGTGTTTAAAGCGGTTAAATGATCATGAAGTGACTTTCAGAGTGGATCTAGAGCCTGGAGAGGAAGTTCATGCAAACGTCACACGTGCTTCAGTGTGTGGTAATTTAATAAAAACTGTGCGTCGGCTGCACTATTCATTTACACAGAACATGCAGGATTCGTATTTAAATAGTCTTTGTGGTTTAATATTCACACACTCTAGTCTACATCGTGATTTGATTTCAAGTGTACTGAACTGCTTTCTATTTATTCCTCAAAAAACTTACAAATTCCATTAAATCCCCCCCAAAACAATATTAGGGGAAACACTGCTCTTCCATTTCCTGGATAATGAGGCATTAATTCAAGGTTTTATAGTTTTTGGATTTGTCCTCTTTTGAACTCTGATATGTCCCCCATTATGTTGTGGGGATTGCAATAGTAGTATTGCTGTGCTAATTCAACCTTCAAACTCTGCTCTTACTGATGGAATGGGCCACCCATATATAGACGTGAAACCTCCAACACTGTACTGGCCAGTGTTTCAGTTTCATTGTCCGACCCCTTGTCTGACCCGCACCTCGGCTCTCCTGTATCCACCAAAAATGTTTGTCGGGAGCTCCACAGAGTCAATATTCATGATCGGGCTGCTATAACCAAACCTTTGGTCACACCATTGCCAAATGTTGGTTTCATTGGTTCAAGCAGTGAAAATCTTAGGCGGACAATAGGAAACGTGTTGTTCTTTGAGCCCACATTCATTTGAGTCTTTCCCACATCCATGGCACTCACGGTGTGGACTCGAGAAGCCTCAAAGAGGCTCAAAACCTGTTCTGTACATGTGACAGAATGGTTTGTTAAACATGAGTTGTTAAACAAAGTGAATTGAACTTCTCCCACTTTTGAGCCACATTGGGGCATTTTGGAGCGTGGCTCTTGATGATAAAGACCTGCTTTGTGGCCCCCTTTGTTTTCCAAAGTTAATTAACCTTGGAGTAAACTGAATATACAAATGTTTTATATTATTTTTGGAAGGAAAGATGTTTTTTTTCCTCCAAAGAAGGGGGCAGCAATAGTAAACACACCTCCTCTAAGGAGGCACGTGGAGCGGATCAGAGGGCATGCTGATTGCCCATTGGTGCATTGTGTGGCGAGTATATTCAAGGCTCCGAAACTGGAACAAGTGGCCCCTCCTGGCGAATGATGGGTCAGGTCCCTACAGAGACTGCTTTCCCCTCTGAGTAGGCCTTGTTTCCCCTGGCAACATCACAATCCAGGAGGTCACAAAGGGCTGGGGAAAAGAGGCTTTAGGGTTCAGTTCTGATGGTTATTTCTCCCCTTGTCTGTCAGAGGCTGAATGAGACGGGGAGCTAGGATTACACTGGACAATTCCTCCCTCTCTCACTCCTTCCTCTTGTAATGTGCGTTAGAGCAGCACTGAGAGAAAACGTACACGATCTGCGCTTTTTGTTTTCGCCGTTTCGCTCCCTGCTGAGCATGGACCTCCACCAATTCTCAGAGCTGTAGTGCGGAAAGTGGGCGAGAGACTCTTCTGTTCTCACTCATTTGGGTCCTCTCATTCCCTAACACAGAAACAAATAGACACAGAACAAGATTTGATTGGCTATTAGTGGAGTTTGCATGACTCGAGACAGGAGTGATGGATAAAACGATGGTAGACTGCAGTCCAATATAACTCCAATATAAAGTTCGCCTGAAACTTTGAAGTTAAGTGAGCGTGAGCTAATGCCGTCTGAAAACAAAGCAACAGATATAACAAATGATCCACCCTTTGAGCCTTTTCCGTTTGAATTCGGCAGCATGCAGGGGTGTTCATTAAGTGCAAATAAATTAAATCCTCTGAAATCTCCCTCTCTGCTTTTGTTGAGGCGATGAAACACAGAAGCTAATGCTAAAAATTGAAAAGAAAAATAGCAATAGAAGATGACAATGAATTATTCATGAGAGATAAAGTCACCATTTTGTGTTCCTGTTTGTACGTGTTCCTCTGGAGAATGAGAAACAAACATGAATGCAAAATGCATGTCAGTTTGCTTATTGGAATCAATTACAATTATTGTTAGAGCGTTTGTTTTGTCATTTTGTTTGACCTCCCTGGGGACAGATGAACTTGTAAGTCTCTGATAACATTTCTCTGAACTTTCCTCTCATGAGGTGTGTTCTCAATTTACATGGTGAGCTTTGCTTGACAAATGAGTCACATAAAATAAAATAATTTGATGATGTTTATTTGTTCTGTTGTCTTGCTGACATACTCTACTCTAAAGATGACAATGGCATCCCTTCAGGCCTTCCACACTATTTAACTATCATTCTCAGCAAATGAAATTACCAATAATGATGAACATGGTCTGTGTCGATCCAGGGAAAATTATTTAGGAGACTTAATCTCCAGGTCTGATGTTTAGAAATGAAGCTTTATGCCTGCAGGAAAAGACGACTAGAAGATTTGGCTATAATTGTCCTTGCTTTGGATTAAAAGAGCTGCTTTTTGTAGATTTCCCATTAGCTTCTCTCTGTAGACAGGGTCTCTGTAGACATTCTTTGCTTATTGAACCATAGATCAGAGAGCTCAACCTGGATAGAGCGATGTAGTGCTGCTTTAAACGCATAACAAAAACTGTGAACATTTTAAAAGGGGGCATCAAATGTAATGATTTATAGTGCAAAATAATGCAATGGGTATGTTTTATATAGCTAGCTTATACGACTAACAGTAAAATAATAGAATTTCCATAATCTAACCAAATCTTCCATAATGTAACCAAAAAATTCGAACATTTTACTTTATGCATTTTGGCAGATGTTTTTATCTAAAAGCCTACTGCACATTGTACTATTTATAATAGTCCTTTGCTACTGTGCGAACATGATCCTTGCTGTAAGCCATGTCACACTGTGGGATCTCAGTTGTCATTGATGTCAGACTCTACGGCAGTCAAGACGCGCTAAAAACAGATTCACACAAGAAGACTCGTCCAGAGATTTACATCATCAATCCGTGACATGTTTAGTGAGTGACGTGATCAGCATTTACATGGGGGATAGAAATGGTAGCTAGTAGCAAACGAAAACAATCTCTGGCGTTGATTTTGATCATCTTGAAAAGAAAAAAATGAAGACGATGTGTGTGAAGCAAGTGGTGGTTTGTTACTCTTATTTGTTTTTGTTTTGAGTTGTTGTAGAAGTCATACAACAGGGCTGTGTGTCAAATCTTTTTGTGCTGTGCGGCAAGACGTGACAATTATATTGTTAGGCATATTTCACATGCAACTTTAGAAGTATGGTGATAATGTTAGCGACTTTTATTACATGAGTTTCTGAAATATTTTATTCTGGTCAGGTCAAATGTTATTAAAACGGCAAAACTGTATGTTTGACCATTATCTTTGGCAACCATGAAGTG
The DNA here is from genome assembly GCF_016745375.1 of Pimephales promelas. The sequence continues at coordinate 16,370,215 of NW_024121210.1, forward strand.
TCCTAAAACCTTGTATCACTCCACTGCCTCTTCTCATATGATGAAGTAATCTAAACTCAAATCAATATGTCATGTCCCTTTATTTATTTATTTCTCTAAGTAGCCATGTATTAAGTGGGATAATGTACCTTTCAGCTTGTCATTATCTGAAAATAAACCACTCCAGGATAATACAAGACTCAGCTTTGTGTCAGTATCATGATCACCCTGTCAGGTGTTGTTTTGCAATAATGACCGGCTCACTGTACATTATCCCTTACATAACTGCTATTTGTTATGTGATCAAATTGCACGTCTTGTAGCAATGAAATGGAAAACATCAACATCAAAATCTAACCATCAAATCTCTGGGAACAAGGATTATTATGCAGACTAGATTATGTTGAAAATGCTTTTTGAAAAAAGTATGGTAATCAGCATTTTTTAGAAGCCAAGTTTAAACAGAAACAATGCACTTTACTAAGGGTGAATACATAGTCCGAGCAGTGTCAGGCAAGTTGGTCAAAATTGCCTTTGGCAACAAGTTTACACATAGTGTAAATAGACTCAGCCTATTTTATTTAACCTTTTTGACACATTTTTGCTAGGCATATACGATGTATCACAAATATTCTATCCACATGGCAGTGAGCCTGCAGGCAGAGACATCTCTCTTGCACAGTGTTCCCATCAGTCGAGCTACAGCTACAGTGTGTTTATCGAGCAAAGATTCGAGTTTTTTTTTTTATCTACTGGACATTTACACTTTAAAAAATGGTGTCAAGGTCACATAAAATACAAGTTTGACCAGATAACCGAAATTACCTATTGATTTGTTTTGCATGCAACTCCCATTCTGTAGAAACACATCAGTTCTTGTGTGATTTCATCTACATTTGTTTGAGGGACTGTCAAAACCTTACCACAAAGCATTTCATGTTTCTGTCGAGGGCATCAGTGCAATGGTCTTCTGGACATGAAGTCTGACAGAATGCTGAAAACCTCACATGAGTTACTGTGTCTCTCACTGATTTTATCTCGCCATTACACTCTCATCCATTTTCTTGTGAAGGTTAGGGAGTTGGCAGTAGCCTCGTAAAGCTGTACAAGAGCAAACAGCAATCTTTCCTGAGGCCTTTCAGACATAAATAACAAAATGCCAGAAGGATTTGAACAGTTCTGTCAATAACACAAGCTCCCTCTCTATTCTGTTTTGTCATTCTGCACCCCGAAAGTTATTCCAAACCATTAGTGCATTAAATGAGTGGGGTGTCACTTTATTGCTATTCCATTATTTCAAACTCCCAAGTGTAAAGACAAACAACATAGGAACTGATACACTGATCTGGTAATGGAAAAGAGGTCAATGCTCAATATGTTATTCCAGCACACACCATAGCGCAGAAATCAGAGCCCCCGTTCAGCTTCTGCTGTTGACAGCATCCTACTTATGAGATCTAGTTGGTACAGTGACACCTGTTTGGAGTTTTCTCTCTCTCTCTCTCTCTCTGCGTGGTTATGTTCCCTTGAGTGTTCTAAGCCCCAGCTGGTGAGAGTCTCTCATCTGAGAGATGATTAATGAACAGGCATACAGAAGGCTGCCCAAAGAGCTCTTCAGGACCCCTCCAAACCGCACCACAGCTCTGCTTGTAAATCATCAGTTACCGCTAGCATCCTGCTGTCAGTGCTTTAGTTTTAATGTGTTTAATGTGTCATTCGTACATGTACGTGTCCATGTGGGAAATCATTGTTTGTGGCGGTGATGGATTTGTTCTGCCTTTTCAAATAATTGTTAAGAGTGATGGTTTGTGGAAACCTGGTAAATGGGTAGATCTCCCAAAAATGGAAATTGTGTCTTTATTTCATCAATCTCGTTCCAAACCCATGTACATGTGGAACAAAACGGGAGATTAAAAAAAATGTTCTAGCTCCTCTTCAAAAAATGAAAGTGAATTTGGAAAGAATGTAAAACTCCTATTATGACTAAAAAACACCAGCAGTTTATAAGATCACCCTTCCATTATTTGGGAAAAAGTAGAACTGGATTTCACCAACATTTTTAATTTGTTTTAAAGGAGTAGTTCACTTTTGAAAAAACTTGCCGATAATTTACTCACCCCATGTCATCCAAGATGTCCATGTCTTTCTTTCTTCAGTCAAAAAGAAATGAAGGTTTTTGATGAAAATATTCCAGCATTTTTCTCCATATAATGCACTTCAGGAACCAAACGGTTCACAAAAGACACTTTCAGTGCAAACTGCAAACTGTTCAAAGGGTTTTAAACGATTCCAGACGATAAATAAGGGTCTTACCAAGCGAAACGATCGCTCATTTAATAAATAAATAACAAAGTTTAAGTTTTATAAGCTCAAATGCTCGCCTTGCACTGTACTGCGATGCATGTTTGTGACTCTCCTGTTTGAACTCGTTCATCAAAATGAACGAATCTTTTTCCGAGTCAATTTGTTTGTTTCATTCGTAGATTTTTCAAAAGTGAACTACTCCTTTAATCACTGCATTGTAAGTAATAATATCCTGAAATTGATTCAGTAACTGCTATACTGGACTTGTTATCTCATCAGATTGATTCAAATGGTAACTCTTAAGCTTGTGAGCCTTGGAATAATAGACTGAGTCATTTGTTTGTGAATCTGAAAATAGGAGTAAGTAAATGAAGACCCAAATTTCAGTGGAGCCATTACTTTAAAAGCAACAGGAGGTGAGATAAGAATGAAGCCCACATTGCCTCTTTCTTGCAGATGATCGTAGTGCTGATGGAGGTGTGCGCCAACAGAGAGACAGGGAAGCAGCGTGGATGTGCAAATAAAGTACTTGTCAGACATTGACTGTGCTAAACACAAATTCATGACTTATGAAATGACATTTATTACTTAAAAGCATTCAGAATCTGCTGTCACAGATATACTCACATGTTTAACATGGTGGATTACTTTTTGAGAGCTGAATCAAGTACTATACTTGCAGAACGCTTAGAAAGAGCATAATGCGATTCTACAAAGGCAGAGCAGTCAGAGCCATCCGGCAAATTCCCTCGATATAAATGCATCTTGTTAGACATCATTAAGAGTATAAAGGTCTAAAACATTAAAGGGCTGAGATAATTCGGCATGAAAGTGAGGCGAGAGCTCATGGGAAAGCTGGTTATGTTAACTTCATTATGCTATCCCAGTTTCATCAAATGACTTCAATTTTATAGAGTTAATATGCAAATACAAATCTGATATCTACAGTATTTATTACTATTGTTTCAAATGTTTGAGTACTGTATGCTTGCATATTAGTGCATACAATACAAATACTGTACACACAAAGTGTATTTAATCTTTAATAGGTTTTGAAAAAGTTGTGTACTGTGTATTCTATTGAGCATGAATATTTTTTTTTTGACATAATATCAGCCGGCAGGCAAACACGGTGTTCCTTCAGTTCCTTGGAAAAACTAAAAAAGGAAAGATGGTTACAAGATTTACATATTGTTCACTCTCTTCCTCTGCCTGTATTTCTCATGTTTTCTAGTGTTCTGGAGTGTAATTGTCCATCTGTTTGACTTGATCATGTGGAGGATTCAGTGTGACTCCTCTCATGCAATGTATAATTTATTTATCAAGTGACATTTAAAAAGCTAGAATTTCATTTGCAAGATTCCTATAAATGTTAACACAAAGTCGAGCAGTCACTAAAGGTGCCCTACAGCAGTTATGTAAGACAGTCAAGTCCCTAATGACTCAGTAAAAGTCACTGAATCGCTGAGTCATTGCGCATTACAATGTGTGGGTAAATGTTTAAGACCACATTGCATTCTAACTTGCAGATAGATATTTTGTATTTGCATATATTAGTGCAAAGTTAACTTTGTAGGTAGAAGTTATTTAATAAAGTGTTTACCTGCTAGAGGCATTTATTCCCTGTTGAAGTGTGCAAGTGAGGTTTCATTGCAACTAGTGGCACCAAATGGAATAGTAATCTATTTGTTTTAATGGCCTGACTTACCTTGACGTAATAACTTACTTTGGTTCAAGTAATGGCATGAGTTTGCCAAGACTGGAAAAGAACTTTAACTTCAGAATGTTATGAGATTGGCTTTGTTGTTGTAAACTGCACAGTTCCAGGCTTTTTATTCTGATTGGATGAAGTGGATTTCAGAAGGGTATTACAAATTTTACGTTGACATGAAATCAATCAATCGATCCTTGATGGGAAAACTGTGGCGACATTTATGCAAAATTATATTATGTTGCTTCTTGTGTTTGTTTTGTGGTGTTTTTAAAGTGAAATATCCAGTGCACGGTGCTAAAAGTGTGTAAAAATCTGTCAAAACAGATTGAACGTAAATCTTGTAGCCTTATGTTGGTTGAAGACTTGTAGTCAAGATCGCCTAAACCAGGACCAATGCATACCAAGACCAGAGGCTATCAAGACCAAGACAGACCAAGTCGAGACCAAGACCGAGACCAAGACCAAAAAACAGACTAGTGTTGTTGAAGCTAAGCAATAACTTTTTTTTAATTTATCTATTTAGAAGGGACAATGCATATTAATGAACGAACGTACAAACATAGTTGAACGTAAATACGCCAGATTTAGCACAGTGCTAGTTTCCATCCGTAATAATGCTAATTACGGATGGAAACTAGCCCTGTGCTAAATCTGGTGTATTTACGTTCAACTATGTTTGTACGTTCATTAATATGCATTGTCCCTTCTAAATAGATATATTAAAAAAAAGTTTTTTAGCTGGAAATTAGATGGAAACAACTTGTACGATTTTGTTTTGCGTTGCATGTCTATCTCTGCCGATTTCGTAGTCTCCAAATGAATCCATTCTGCAACTTTTAAATACATATTTTTAAAAACGAATTTATAAGCTTAAGTGCAGGATCCGAAAGATGGTTGTTTTGTCGCTATGGTTACACACACACACACCATTGGCGGTGGGCTCAAAGTCATCTGTCAATTGTGCAGTTACCCAAAATCTCCTGAATGAAGTTAAAACCCATCATGTCACTGATATGTGTTTTACTAAATATTAATACATCAAAAACTACATGATATGTGTTTTTAAATCAAGTGATAAAAGTGCTCGTTGCCACTGCTATCAGTGGCGTAGGTATGTCGGTATGAGACAAGACCGGTCTCGAGACATACATCACTAGTTGGTTGTCATACATATTGTGGCAGTTTGAAAATAGAATGTCCAGTGAGTGGTGCTGAAAGGTTAATCGTGTTTAAAAATAATGTTCAACTTGCACTGAACCCTACTTATACTGTCAACAAAAGCAAATGTGAGATATAAAACATTTGCTGAAGCAACCATGCTATTTTAGAATGCTTTGAGCTCTTCTATTGTAATTCACAGGACCCGTACTCAAGCGCTCCACATCACAAGTGCAGTGCTGTACTAGTTAAACTACTGACCAAGTGTAACTTTGAGGCAAGGACAAAGAGTGAATCCAATAGCAAGAACTTTTAATAATAAAAAAAAATGTAATCCAGGGAACACTCAGAACAGGATCCTCAGACAGGAACAAAGAGACAGCTAACAGCAAACATTACAACATCAAGAACTCACAAAGATTGAACTAGACACAGGGCTTAAATACACATGCAAACAAGAGGGGCGTGGCTAATTAGAAACACCTGGGAACATGATCAGACAATTAACAATACACATGGCAAATAGGGAATCACATGACAGACAAGAACAAGGAACAAGACACAAACCCCAAACCGTGACAGCAAGTTTAGTTAAAAAAAGCCATATGAAGCCATATGCAAATGAATTAGTTAACTGCATGAAAATAAGCCTTTACTAATTGATAATCTGCTCCTGTAATCATAATTTGTGGGAAAAAGAGTAAACGTTATTGCAATTTTACTGCCGTTAGAGTTAATTTTAGCTGGAAACCGCATCGAATTGTACTTATAAGTACGTTTTTGTGGAGACACATTTTTCCAGTGAGCCTAGATTGCATAAAATAGCTGATATAGACAACTGTGACCGACCACACATATTCTATAGATTCTGCCACTTTTATGTTTTCACCTTACCTACTGCAAGATTGGCTTTTGTGAATTAGCACTTTCATTAGCATTCTTAAAAGGAAAACTTTAAGGGCACCAAGTCATGCATAGTTTAACATTTTGCCTATAATTGAAATTCTAGTAGGCCAACGTACCTTTTGCCCAACAGAACCATTAGACCATTATAGGGTAAGGCACAAAATGGTGTCTTAGATCAAGATGACAGATTTCATGTTATGTGCTAATGTGGAGCTCTTTGCCCCTAGCACTTAGCTCGATGAATGTGAACTCTTGACAGCTGTTGCCAGTAATAACACTATACTTACAAAACAGTAACGGACAGTTCCCTCAAGCATAATGGTCTGCAGGGGTAGAGATATATTACAGTAAGCCTCATCAATGCTAATAATCTCCAGAGGGGCTCTCAAACAATTAGTTTCATCATCTGATCCCCAAGCTCTGTGACACACTCATGAGAAACTTTGACTGCCGTATGCTAACAACTACAGATATGTACTGGGTGAAAATACCATGATCATTAGTTGACATTAATGTTATTCTTCACAGTCTCAGCAGGGTATTAAACAAGATGAATATTTCCTGCAGATTTTGTCTAACCATGATGATCATTTGAAGTTGTAGATAAACAGCCCAGAAAGCATACAATGGGGTACAGAAGTTAGAAACCAGTAAAGAAACCAACGGGTGTTGATATTTCAAAATGTCTGACTACACTCACTCAGCCACAGGCTATCTCAGATGACTTTCAGCAGCAGGATGAATTTTGTGTTGAAAAATGCTGCAGTTGTGTTGTGTTCCTCTGTGTTGTTGACAGTCTGGTCAGGTGTGGGAGGGTGGGAACTCTTGAGGGACAGTACAGACACCCTGGATAACTATAATTGGCCCCGGGTGAATAGTTGTGTCAGCGGTGGAGGAGCGGGAGATGGAAGAGGGCCTTATAGATGAGATCGAAAGAGCAGGATCGATCACAATTACAGATTCACTCATATCCCAAGTGCTTGTTAATGACTTTATGTGTTTATGATGGCTGAGGTTGAATTGTAGGTGGAGTGGTTTTCAGCTAGAGCCAGTGATTGGTTTGAGATGTCACTGGCCATAGTTCATCATGATGCCACTTCATAGGATGAGTATGAGTTATGAATAGCATGCGCTGTCACAAATTAGGCTTGTTTCACTCTGCATATATAAGCTATGCGCAAGCAAATCTGCAACCTAACTAACAGCATCTTTGCTGCACGACAGAGTTGTGCCTTTATCATCTGTAACATATCAGTTAATGGTCGATTTTACTCATTTAGAGAGTAAAGACATTTTTAATGTTACAAATGATTTCTATTTCTATAAATGTTGTTCTTTTTAACTTGCTATTCATACAAAAATCCTTAAAAAAAGGTATCACTGTTTCCACAAAAATATTAAGCAACAAATGTTTTCAGAATTGATAATAAGATTTTCTTGAGCAGCAAATCAGCATATTCGAATGATTTCTGAAGGACATGTGACACTGAAGACTAGAGTAATGATGCTGAAAATCTGTTAAATTGTGATAATTCATTATAGTACTGTTTCTACTTTTTTAATATCAAATAAATACAATACTTTTCAAAGACATTACAAATCTTACAGACCCCAAACTTTTGAAAGAGTACATTATAATGTGTAATTTAATTAAGTTTTAACTTTATTTTGAGACTATATAGAATTTTGATGTCTCCCATTTACTGTTTTACTAAATGGTAGGTAGTTAGTGGCAATATTTTATCATGTTATAAATGCCCATTTCGGAAGATTTTTAATAAATATTTTTTCTAGTGCATTTTCTCCAGGGTTTTTAGCAATGCAGAGTCGCGCTGCTTACATCAATGGTGCGAAGACTGTGACCAGTTAATGTGGGTGCCAAAATGCATACACGCTGCTTATGCGTTAGTGTGAAACAGGCTTTAACAGAAGCCGAGAATGAGCTTCTTGCTTGAGCATCGATTTTGGGGAGATAGTCAGCAAAAATCAATTTGCCTTTTTTTTTCATTTATGTGCCAGAGGTGGAGTGTAAAGTTGTTAAAAGCTGTGAGAGAAGGAGGAAATGAGCAATATTGTCAAGCTGGAGGAACTTCCTGAAGGTTGGCTAAGATCAACTGACAAGCCTCACAGGGGAATAAAATCAAAGCTCGGTTCAACATCAGCTTCAGTTAGCCTAACGTTCTTTAAAATGCGCAGAGCAGTCAGGCATCTCATTCTGAGGAGAGTAACCCTTCTATCTCTTTTATCAGCAAGTTTAACCTACACAACAATTAACATGCCACTTTCCTTATGATGACTAGCATCTCTGGTTGCTTTGATGTGTAAATGAGCGGAGGTCGTTTTTTTTTTTTTCCTCTCCTTCCCCATCGCAGAGTATGTTTACATAACGCAGAGCGCTGGGAGCCAATGAGAGGCAGCGTGCCAGTGCTGCCAAGAGAGGACCGATAGATCTCAGTGTCTGATCTCCGCTTAGCCATGGGCACTGAGAGGCGGTGGGAGAACCCGGGAATACATTATCCACTCAGGGAATTTTAAAGAGGGGGAGAAAGGTGGAGGATGGAAGAGAGTGAGAGATAGTTGGGGGGAGGGCGGCTGTTGGGATGGGGAAGGAAGAGGGAAGATTCCCACAGACCGCTTGGCCGGATTCACCCACCCAACCCCCTCACTCACTCTTTCTCTCTTCGTCTTTCACTTCCTATGAATCGCTCCATCCAAGTGCTCACTAATGTACTGTACTTTTGTCCTCAATCCACAGTTTGCTATTGCTTTATTTATTTACCCTAAGAGGAACGCTGCAATCCGCTCAAGGTCAAACTCACTTAAGTACCTCCATCTGTATTGCGTAACCCCAGTAAATATTCTCTTTGTTTCTTATGCCTGACTCGAATACTAAAGCGTGTACTAAGTTGTGCATGCTGATTTGGAAAGTTAGAGAGGAATCTCATCTGGCACAGCTGATTGAAGTTTTGCATCGCATCTTATTCGATTTAAATATTTCATACACATAGTCTGATTACTGGTGCGTGGGTACCACGGCTTCATTAATTACACTGCCGAGAAGAACTGCGTTGAACAACATTTGGGTACAAGTTGAATGGCACTGGTTTGGTGTTGGTTGGTGGTTGAAAAAAGTAGCCTTGCTGGTTAATCTAGTGGAAAATCCTGTTTGTTAAGGGTTTATTTGGTTAGCATAGCCCAGTTAGCCCCTGGTTGTAAATCCCTGAACTACACCATCTGGCTGCAAATAATAATAATAATAATAATAATTCTCAATTTATGTGTATTCTGACACATAAATTGTTAATATTTTTCCATAGTAGTTTTTTTTTCTCCTCCAATTTTTAGTATGGTCCAGGATCAGAAATGGCACATTTAAATCTCATACTTCCAGAGAGATCTATACCAGCCGAGAAACTGCCATTAAGATGAATGGATTTTAGGGTCTTGACCAGGGTTTTCAGCAGTAATCTTTTGTTTTATTTTTAATATGATAATTGCCAGCTATATTAAAATATGTTTTCATTTTTTTTATAAAAACATTGAGGAAATTTAGTAGAGAGTATTTGCAGCCAGTGTTGTTTATAAATATTCTTAGTTAGGATTTCTGAGGAAAAAAGTTAATAAAAATCATTAGACTGCGCATCATTACATGGTTTTCTTTTTAATTAATTATAAGCTCTAGTTTAGGCTATGACCTGTTGTTTTCTAAATCACTTGAAACAAAGAGAAATCCTGGAGTGAGGATAGTGTGGCTAGAACGTGCCGTAGTGGGATGAAAATAAGTGTCTCAAAGTGCAATACTTATCCCAGACTTCGATCATTTGCTGGACACAGACCAAACCTCACACACAGCACGGTGCCAGGGACCCGGGAAATCAATCGATGTGACAAACTGCTCGCCATCTGTTTAGGAGTGTCTTCCCCCTTTGAAACCACCTGCCGGGGGGCGTTGATCTCAGAGACTTGGCCAAGATATAATTAACATTATTTGTGGATTATGCCAAGCATTAGCATTATTGAAAAAAAATAAATAAATAACAGTCCTTTTTGGTTCTTTTCAAAGCGTGGTACCATGGTATTTTGGACATGATATGTTGTATTATCATTCGCGAGTTCACACTTACATACAATTAAAGGGAGTAAAGTTTAATCCGTATTCGGTGTGAGGGCCTGAACCTAGAGTACCCCCCCCCAACCCCTTTCCTAAGTTTTTCGGCTTTAAGTTATAATCGGGACATACCTTTACCTACATGAGGGATGGTGTCCTAAATCCTCCTTTTGCAGCCACTTTGCGTCCACATTTTTTGCAAATTGGATATCTATCCTCAAGGACAACCACGCTTTTTTCCTACAAAGTACTTTTATACTGGCCATAATTCACTTCATAAGAATTTGAGGGTGCTTTCACTTTCAGCTTCAGCTGGGTCTGCATCACCTTTCTTGCGCGTTTGTTCTCCTGCCCTTCAATCAATGCAGTAGTTTCTGGAGTGCAGAGCTGCCAACTCTCATGCCTGTGAGACACCCGCATTTGATTGGTTTCCGTCAACCTGGGGTGCGTTTCCCAAAAGTATCGTTGGCCAACAATGATCGCAACTTCCATTGAACTCCATTGTTAACGACGAAACTTGCGACCATGGTTGGCTTTGGCAAACGCACCACAGGTCGGTCAAATGCCTGTAGGATGAGTTTTTTCTATATCTACCTATTTATCTACCTGTTATCTACTGTGAGCCACTCGTGATTGAGTAGTTATGCCGCAAATAAGTTAAATTCTCCTGGAATCTACAGCGAGCGTGTGACAGAGAGGGAAAGCGAGTGGAGAGTGTTGGAGTGGTTTTTTTTTTACGGTGCGCTAGACACCGTGTTTCGTACAGCTTCCTGGTTGTCGCCATCAAGTGGTCGGGAGTGTGCTAACGCTTCAGACTCAAATATCGAGCGGAAGTTTATACGCGGTTGTGAGGTGTCTGAAAAAAATAGTTCCACTCTAGCAAACAACACGGATTGAAAGCATAAACTGCGCCGATATATTTGTTTTTAATCATCAACGAACACCACAAACCACTTTTGTTCCGTTTTGAAAAATGAACGTTAAGAGTTGTTTTAAGGACATGTTTGTGCATGCCCATAGACAGCCAGTCTAACTCTGTCACAGGCGATTCTAAAATAGTCAAAAAGTCGAGACAGGACCCATTGTCGAAATTTCTAAGTCCACCACTCTATTTCATTCAAAACAAACTACAAAATAGACTCAAGGTGAGTCTATTACATTAGCCTCTAATGTAGTGGAAAATATCATCAAGTTCTGTTATTCTTTCAAACCAAAGCCTCATTGTGTTTCTCAGTCATCTATCCATTGAGTGACCGAAGAAATGAAGAGTGAAGGAAAAGGAAACAAGCTCAGCGGGCATTATCAGAGTGTGTCATAATTAAATCAGCGTTATTTAATGCTATTCAGCTATCCTTCAGAGGACCTAGAGAAGTCCCGAGAATATATCAGTGTTACAGTATTAACCATCCTTCTTTGCTGAGCTCATATGCCTATCTGTCACTGTCCTGTTTTCAAGTAGCACACAGCAGCACTTCTTCCTCACAGGTGTGAGTTAGGAGATAGCAGGACACCACTTAATTCAGATGTTTCCCCTCACAGTTATCTTGCTGTGATCAATGCAACATGACAGTGCTGCTTTTATCGGGGGTATATATAGGCCAGACCTTGGTGGTCCGTCCCTTCCCCTGACAATGCAAACTCATTAAGGGTCAATCAGAGAGCTTCCACACATAAGATCTAGTCTCATGGTAAGTGAAAAACCATGTCTGTATCTTTGCGAGACTGTCTGTCACCTGACTGTCCTCGCGGTATGATCATGAGAAGGATCTGGAAGGACTAAAAGGACTCCGTTCATACCGCAAAGTGTTAGTCAGGCATGAATTGCTTCAAACTGATTGAATGCTTCATTGAAAATGATAATTCCTGACATGTCACCCTCACGACTCATTCCTACAGAGTCAAATGTTTGTTGCTTGAAAGTAGTTCCTGCTTTGTTTACTTCAGGCTTATTACATATGCAGGTTTTAGATACAATAGCTCATTCACAAACTTAGTCAAGCAGTTAATTAAAAATCAACAAACATTTTTGACAGTTAGAGTCGCACATAAAGTGCTAAACATTACATTAGCTTCGGCTAATCCACATTGTAGGGCTATTGCAACGTTATGTGGTTATCACAACTCGGTTGTAATGCTAACTGTCACCGCATGCCAAACATCCACTCTTTTTACGCTTCACGTTATAGGCTATTTAACAGGAGGAGAAGGATTGTCCCTTTTTTAGTCTAATTAGCTAATGGCACAGAACAAGGCAGTGAGGGGCTAAAGGAAGGAAAACAGGATAAGAAAAACAGCAAAGCTAGCAGAGCTCATTAATGAACTTCAAAAGAAAATATTAAAAAGTGAGTAAAACCAGGAGCAACAATTTGGTTAAGTGAATAATTAAGCAGCTTAATTAAGTGCTTACCCTGGTGCTGAATTTCTTATTTTTGGGGTGTAAAAAAGGAAATATAGGCCTATACTCCACCCGGCTTTGTGTCTACATTGTTGTTAGCATCAGTTTTAACCCAAGGGGCTCAGTAACTGTTCAGCAGTTAGCCTTGCATCCCGCAACACTCTGGCTGATGGCTAAACTGTTGGGAGAGAAATTTAAATTCACACCAGCTAATGCTCGAAAGTCACGTACTATGGCTAAATAATATAAAATTATGTTTGTCAAGCTTTTTATTTCAATGACTGTCTTTCGTTGACCTTGATAGAACTAGATATGAAAGTCAGCGGGTTCTTTTGTTCTTGAGTCACCTCTTTGACAGCTATTCCCCTGTGCTTGCGTGGGAAACATCAAAAATGTATGTTTGTAAGAGGACTCTTTTATTTTGAGCTGATGCCCCAAGACATAGCCCTTCATTCTGTACTTTTAGATTTCAGTAAGCAGTCCTTTCATTCAAACAAAAGGAAACAAAGCATTGACCCTGTAATGTAAGTCAAGAGAAAGCTAGTCGAGCCACTGTTAAGGTGGTTGAGGTGAAGATACTAAATGAAACTAAGAAGTGACTGATAAATTATTTTGTTGAGGAAACTCAAAATGAAAAAAAGATGTCATGTTATCTAACATAACAATATAGCATAACACAACAACATAAATAAATGCCTAATGCCTAAATTCCATACTGTTCTGTTCAAGTTGTTCATTTAGTGTATTTAAGCCGTTAGCTTCGTTTATGATGGAAGTGGTTGTTCGTGTTTCGTGTTTTTTCGGGGAATCGTTGCGTATTTTCCAGGTAAAAACTTTATTATTTTATTTGCCATGCTATGCAATTATTACCGCTACCTAGTGTTGTCAAAAATATTGATATTTTGATAAATATCCATACTAAAATATATGAACGGTACCAATACTAATTTCCCGAAGTAGCTTTCGATACTAGTCGAGCGGTCTTTCACTTCTCTCCTAAGGTGCGTTGACAAACACCACACGTGACGCACTTGTCTCATTCGCTCTGGTAAAATATCAAAAGTGAATGGAAAGATGGCAATGGCGCCCCGACCGGCTTTAGTTGATTTATAAAGAGCACCGCGAGCAGGAGTCGGAGTCGGAAAAAAGCGTGGACACGTGCTACACACCGCGAGCGGGCATGTCGGAGTCAGAGAATAGTGTGGACGACGCGCTACACACCGCGAGCGTTCATGTCGAAGAATAGCGCAACTATCAATAATCGCATCAGGGATGTGAAACATCTTTCTGCTTTTAAGAAATACAAAATAAAAAGAAATACCATTTGTAGTCTCAAGGCATCGATTTGTTCATTTGCTTTAAAATTAGGCTGTTGCAGGAGCCTGAAAACCCTGGAGTATGTACCTATTTCAAGAGCTCTACGAGGGTCAAGGTTTGGTCAGTGGAGGAGAAAAATAGCGTCCTCGTTTAAACAAGAGCAACTGCCACTTTAAAGCACTGTACTGGCAATTTAGAGATTAGCCAAACCTCCCACAAACTGCTGTAGTTATAGCTGCAACACTCCAGAGACAGAGTCCCCATCTACAATAAACAGAGATAACTAGCGAAATTATTCACACTTTAATAGGGCAGTTGACATGACACATTGCAGCAGAGTCCTGCATTCTTTCCAATTGTGCCGGTTTGTGGCCTCATATTAATTGAGACGCTACATGGAGAATTTGTTTATACAATGGAGTTATACTGTGTGTATGTGCGCATGTGTATACAGTACTGTGCAAAAGTCTTAGGCAAATTAGCATTTTCACCATTTTTGAGCCATATCTTTAGTTTGTCAGTACGAAATATAAGTTTACTTTTCCAAACATTCCTTGTGCCATTAATTGTAGTAAAAAAAAAGATTTCTGTATGCACGAGGAGTTTGACAACAGCCGGCTGTGCTCCACACAGGGATCTATCTATATATATTTATATGTATTAGGGCTATCGATTTAACATGTTGATATAATGAATTAATTATGGAAAAGTAAGGTGTTAAAATAATTGAACGCACTATATTATATATTAAACTTTTATTTATATTATATTATATATTATGGGCCTGTTATATTTGTCAACAGTGCTTTTTGCTACTTTTTTGAGTGTGTGTGTGTGGGTGAGTTAGTTGCTATTGTTGCTGCAGCTGTTGAAGGACTTGAAGATTTAATTTAGCTGTTTAGGTCCTTAAAGCACTCAGTATTCCGATCAGTTTCTATACCACCTCTCAAGTTTGTAGCCTTGTGCCTGTGTGTTAAATTGACCGTTCTGTCTCAGACCAGTCATGCATTTCAGTAGTGAGGACAGCTTTCCACAGGAGCCCTCCTGATTAGAGCCAGTCAAAGAAGAGTCGATGGAGGGTGAAAGCAGAGCAAAGTACTGTTTAGAGCGTATACACATTCATCTGGAGTTTTTTTCGAGGCTGTTCGGACCGTGCCGTATGGTCGCTCTTTTATGTGTGCAGCACGCTCTCATTTGAGGCAGAAGGGGGGGTGGGGGGCTGGTCTGGTCAGTTGTCTCGCAAGAGATGGATCTCCCAAGAGCTCTGGTCTGAAACCGATTTTTCAGCTATGTTTATGGGACAAAACAAAAAAGAGAAATGGGGAAAGCGGTGAATTGTTTCCAACTAGCAGGACTGCTGAACACATGCTGTATTTGTTGATTAATGCTCTGAAAAAGGCAACAGATGGTAATGTTTTGCATCTGTCAGAGCAATTACAGAATCAATCAACCTACCCCGACCTTCACTTCAAATAGTCCTAATTTATTTATCATCAGTGGCATAGGGGTTGCATATCGAAATTTGTTATATTTATTGAAGTCGGTTTACCTCTTGAGAGGGATAAAGCTCTGTTGTAGCAGATAAAGCCATATCACAGACATAGTCATTTACTTCATATCTCATTATATTATCTCACCTATAAAAGAGGTGTGTTTTCCAGATAAGGTGCAAGGCAGTTACTAAATCATCTGGTAGATATTGCTGCTTTATACAATCACGGTCTCAGTTGGCACGTGTTTGCTCTTTTGGTCTGCTCCAGTTTCGGGAAGTTTTTCATGAATAATTTCAGGTTTGTGTTGGATTTTGGAGTCGAGTCACCGGGTCTCGTTTATGGGCCATGTTCGGGCTTCAGCTCGTCACTCCTCAGCAGTCACCTTCACCGAGCTAGTCTTCTGCGTGTAAAGGCAATCAGGATATTCATTCTCTCTCCATTCGCACAAATCACAATCATGTTGTAAAGTGGGTGATGATGGCTGTCAGTTGAGCTGCATGTTGGGGCACGGCCTCATTGGAGTCCTGTCAGTGGAGAGAAGATTCCCTTTCACTCAGTTTTCATCCACTGTGGGAATTCAAGAGTCTTGTTTAGTTTCAGGCACGAGTGTAAAATCCACTCCACGACAGCTCTGAGCCCAGCTTCATCTGTAGGACTCTCACGAAGAGGCTGAGTGTCTCCTCTGTGGACAGCTGTCCAGCATCATTAGGCTTCCTCCATCAGGGAGACACGTGCCCACTGTAGATCACCTCGTCAGGTGAGGTGAGACGAGACTCTCAGTTCCCTTCAGCAGAAAGCCATTGTTCACACTGCACGCAAATCCGATTTGGTTTTCAAATCCGATCTGATCCGTCCGCACTGTCATTTTGCAAATGATAAAATCTGTTCAGAGCTTGTAGTCAATATCCACTGAATCACTATCTGTTTGTACAGCGTGTAAGCGTCAGAACAAATATAAGAGACTTTCATTTAAAACGACTGAAAATAACTGTCAGTGTTAAAGGAGAGGACACAAAGCTGGAAATTGTACCTAATGACATCTTGCTGTGATGCTGAACTCACAGGGAATATTGTGTGCCTAAAACTGCTGACTCTATTTCTCATTCACTACTCACAACATAATGAATGTCTCGCAGTTTGATATATGATAAAACAGTGAGCAAAAATGAGAGTATTTGAGTAGTGTAGAATACTGTGTATTCTGTTACATGCATTGTCATGACTGTACTGAATAAGAAAAAAAAACTACTTGACACCTGATCTGACCATTGAGACTGGGATATCTGGAATCAGATTGCAAAAAAATAAAAATAAAACAAAATCACATTCTAATGGGGTTTCAAACCACAATTGGATCAGGTTTGTGAACATTGATTCAGAAATTGGTTTGCAAACACATTTCATGTGTAGATTAGACTACAAAACTACTCTAATTGAATTTATTAGTGATAATAAAAGAAATAATAATAAGGTTCATTAATGAAGTCAATTAACCTCTTTCAGGGGTATTACAAATGTATTACAATATATGAAGAGTTCAGATGCAAAAGCCTCTAAATGCCATTTGAAATTTTCTTATTTAATGATGATTTTTTTATCAAACTTGTATATTTAAGTTCAGTAATTTCACTTAAATAACAATTAATAGGTAATTATCATTGTCATTTAAGTGAAATTACTGAACTTAAATATACAAGCTTGATAAAAATGATCATTCTAGAAGAAAATTTCAAATGGCACTTAGAGGCTTTTGCATCTGAACTCTTCATATGTTGCCTTTCAAACTTTGGGGTTGAGATGAGTTTTAAATATTTTTTTAAAAAAAAGTCTATGTTAATTTTTTTTAAATGCATCCTGTGATGGTAAAGCTGAATTTTCAGCATCATTACTCCAGTCTTCAGTGTCACATGATGCTTCGGAAATCATTCTAATATGATGATTTGCTGCTTAAGAAACATTTCTTACTATTACCAATGTTGAAAACAGTTGCGCTGTTTAATATTTTTGTGGAAACAAATCGTTTGTGGATTCTTTGGTGAATAGAAAGATTGAAAAGAACAGCCTTCATTTGAAACAGAAATCTTTTGTAATTACGTACAAAAGTCACTTCTGATCATTTTAATGAATCCTTGGGGAAAAAAATCTTACAGACCCCAAACGTTTAAACAAAAATGTATACAACATAGACATAGCTTTGGATTTGTACTAAGCAGTAATTTGCTTTGTCCTTTTTTTCCGTTGATGGATTTTCTTATCCATTATTAATGTATCCTTCTAAAGGATTCATCAACGACCCAAATGACTCTTGACAATTTACAGACAAAAAGTACTATAATTGTCACTCTTCATGACATAATCCATTTTATAGTCTAACAATGAGACACTTTTGAACTGCTTCTGTTTGACTTGATGCTCTAAAATCCATTCTATGAGAAAAGAATAAAAAATATGTGTTTTATGTCCTGCCCTCTTTAATAAGTTACACAGAAGCTAAAGCTTTGGGTCCTGCCTCCAATATCATGCAAAAGAGCAGACAAATCTCCTGGTTGTGACTTCCGTACGTGAAAGCTCATAATTTCACGTTTAAAATGATTACGGCCCCTGCGAGGCTGCACAGGCTCCCCGCTGGCATGTCACTCCCTATTCGGTGCCGTAGCTAGCCGTGCAAACCGAGCTGCCTAACAATGAGGCAAATATTAGGACCGACAGTGCCTGTGGTAAGATGCCACACTCCCGATCCGGTAATTGTATTCAAAAGTATTATTTCTTCCCATGGAGATGCTTCTCTATCCCTGCTGTGTTTCTGTCTGAGCGGAGGGGAGTAATGAGGCCGGCTGTATGCTGCAAGGAGGCTGTGGACGCCTTCATCATAAGGATGGGTCGCTCCCTCCAGAGCCCAGGAGCCTGGCTGCAGATCTCTGCCACTGTGACCAGAGGCAGAGTTACGATCCAAACGCCATCTATCATACAGCAGCTTGCTAAAGCAGTCAATGGCCCTGATTAATCACTTCGGCCAAGCATTGCTTTAGGAGGACTGATCGAGTCTGGATATTAGGGCTTTATTTTATTTTTTTACACCCTCCATCAATGCCATATAATAGATTAGATTGCATAGTGCATGAGTTCAGTCACTCGCTGTGATGTGTGTTGCAAGAGAATCTTTCTAGAAAGTGTCAGTAATTCCTCAATGAAATATTAAGAGTTTCCACGATAAAAGAAATCTAAAATCTTTATACACAATTGGCAAAAGTTCTTAGAAATGCTCTCATGTTGGTTTCGGTTTGAAAAGCTTCTATAGCATTTTCTAGGAAAGTTTCAATTAAGGACTTTAAAGATGTCATGTGGTGTAACCAAGGAAAGAGAAATAATATATTTTCCTCAAACCTTACGCGTGTACACAAGTACATGTGACATTTTATTTTATTTATTATTTAAAATATATACAGTGGTGGCCAAAATGATTAGAACGGTAAGATTCATTTAATGTTTTGATGTCTCTTCTGCTCACCAAGGCTTTATTTATTTGATTTAAAATACAGAAAAAAACAGTAATATTGTGAAATTTACAAAAACCGTTTTATATTTGAATACATTTTATGTAATTCAAATGTAATTTATTTCTGTGATTAAACCTGAATTTTAAGCATTACTGCAGTCTTCAGTGTCACTTGATCCTTCAGAAATCATTATAATATGCCGTTTTGCTGCTCAAGAAACATTTTATTATTATTAGCAATGTTGAAAGCTGTTGTGTACTATTTCTTTTCAGGACTTTTTGATAAATAGAGAGTTCAAAAGAACAGCATATATGTAAAATAGAAAGCTTTTCCAAACATAATAAATGTCTACTGTCATCTTTGATCAATTTAATGCATTGCTGAAATAAAATTTCTTTAAAAAAAAAACTCTTAATGACCCCAAATGCTGTTCTTTTGAACATTTTATTCATCAAATAATTCTGATTCATCAATATTTCTGAAGGATCATGTGACACTGTCACAAAAAGTAAATTGTGATGAAATATCAAAATATAATATCAAATATATATCCAAATAGAAAACATTTATTTTAAATTGTAAAAAATATTTTATAGTGTTTTTGCTGTATTTTGGATCAAATAAATGAAGCCTTGGTGAGCAGAAGAGACTTCTTTTAAAACAATAGAAAATCTTACCCGTCTAATAATTTTGCCCACTACTGTATATATTTAATAATATTGACATTTTTATTACAAAGAAAATATATAAATATTAGTTTTTAAATATTTAAGATTTTAAAGCATTGAAAAGTATTTTTTTAATTTTTTTGCAAATGTCATT
The DNA here is from genome assembly GCF_016745375.1 of Pimephales promelas. Next base: position 16,389,908 of record NW_024121210.1, read on the forward strand.
ATTTATTCATCAATATATTTTAGCCTTGCCTTGTCATAATGTCATGAGATCAAATGATCTGATGATTTTTAGGACATTTATTGAGCTTGTCACAGCCATAAGGCCTTCTCTATGATATTGCGTGTTATCATTTTGATTGTGCTGATTTAAAATGATGTATCAACCTAATGAAGTACCCTGGACAACAGCAACCGTGTTGACATCATCGTGCAGGCTAGATTTGGCTCTCTCATCCAGCGTTGCTGTCATTTGGGCAAACTTGTTCAGAATGGCAGCACTCTCTCTCTCTCTCTCTCTCGCTGTCCCTTTCTCTTTCTCTTTTGGCAGCGTCAGTACATCCTCGCTCCTCTTGACATAACAAGGTCCGGTTCCCAAGCCCCTGCATCAGATGCGGGCAGCAGATAGCCCCAGCGATAAGTGGCTTTTCTCCTCTCTTTTATCTCGCATGGAAGAGCTTTGCCTTGGAGCTTTGCATTCACAACATTGTGGCAGCCCTTTGCTTTTCCATATCATTAAAAGCCCCCAGTGTCTAGCAGGGCTGGCATGATGGCAAAAGGCCTGCTTGTGGCAAGAACACAATAAGTGGGGCTGGAAAGCCTCCAGTATCACATCGTACCGAGCCGCTGCGATGCCTCACAATGTGTAACGCAAGTGTGTGTAATGCCAGAGTTTCGGCTCCACCACCTGAAGATTTACAGCAGTGTGTGTGCGCTGTGCGTGCATGTGCCTCAAGTGATCCTTTGGTACAAAGACTCGGGGAAAAAAGTATGCAAGACTTCCTGCGAGGCTTAAAGAAATGCTCACATGCTGCCATCTTCACTATTAATAGCAAATTTTGCTGGTTTCAAGTGTGTGTGTGTGTATGAAATGTTTGTAGAAATGCATGTTTTTACCAAAAATAAGTCATTTTGAATTTTTCTAAGTGGTTTACATAGAATTCTGATGTCTACTTTGGTGGAAATCCATGTTTAACCAATCATGTGCAAACCACCATGGATGATGAACCTTACCTATAACTCTAAATGTCAGTCTGACTGTATGTCATTGTGTTTTTATAGCAATTTTAGTTCAACATGATTGATGAAAGTTGTGAAGTATACTATTAATACTGAAATCTCTCAAAACACATTATTTTGATAAAAGAAGAAGAAAGTTGAGATTAAGAAGAGGTTTTTCTCCTTTGGGATTGAATTATTTATGCATTAGAGGGTTAAAAACATTTAGAAGTTTTTGTACCAGCGCATATATGTCCTTCAAAAAGCTTGTGTGCAACGTTTACAATTTTCTCAAATGTTGTTTACCAGAATATGAATGTTCAGCTCCGGTATCGTTGCATATTTTCTCCGATTGTGACAGTTTAGATCCATCGAGTTCTCTGTCTAAAAGCAGCTTCAGATACTTGAATGTGAAGATCTTCTGAATATCAAAGTTGTGAGAGACAAAGGGAAGACGACAGCAGGTGAATGAGGAGCGGCGTGCTGTGAGGAACTGAAGAGTGTTTGTTTAGAATTCTCCATGATGCTCCGCCTATTTGGGAAAGCAGGGAGATATGCGTGTGTGTGTGTGTACATGAGAGAGAGATCTTTTGATATTTCTGAGCACGAGCATCAGTTTATGATTCAGCTGTCTCCTCATCATGTCTGTTAACACTTGCCCCCCTCCCCCCAAACCACCGTCGGGAATAAAAATCCATTTATTGCGCGATCCCGTGTTCAAATCTGAACCAATCAGCGGTTATTTTTAATGAGGTTATGGAAGCCGCTGTAAATTCACAGATCGATATTTCACCATGAACCATAAACAAGTTCCTGATGTGCTTCGGGAGAGTTTGAGAAGGTCAGACTCAACAGAAGAAATGTGTTCCTGGAAAGATCGTGAAGGATGGGTTTCACGCACACACACACAAGGTTGCGATCCCTCAACATATGCTGGGATGTTCTGCTCGAACTGATATATGTCCCCTCGGTAATCTGTTCATGCTTGATTAGAAAGAAATATCTCCGCAGCGTTTACGTTGAAGGTCAGGAGCTCCAAACTTTCCGGAGATTTATTCCTTTTGATAGTATAAACAAGTGATTAGACAAACAAGTCACTTGGACTTGTTTGAAAGGACCTAAAATACATTTGTCCGCTTAATGTAAACGTGGGTGAAGACAGATGAAATTGAGGTAACAGTTTGGGAGTGCGGCTAATCTACAACAGGTGGACCCGATTTAGACTGTGAGAGCTGAATTACAGTAACATATCCAGAGATGTTCCGCAGCATGGAAGTCATTTACGGCACGTTTTATGGTGCGTGGGTATTTGTGTGTGTGTGAGAGATTGTGACTGCAAACATCTGAAAGAGCCATTAACAGAGGGCAAAACAAGCTGCCTTTTGGAAAGGCACTTGATGTGAGGAAATCACTGTGCCAATAGTTTGTCTTGTTAAAGGAAAGACAGGCAGGTGCTGTAGAGGGCAGCTTGTATAGATGAGAGCACAGGACCTCATTCTGAACACTGGAGGTAAATGGACCAGTTCCTGATGGTCCTTCCTCGCTTACAGAGGTGCCAGTGCTTTCTGCTGTTTTCACTCTATAAAATTGTCAATCTATGACAAAAAGGGAAGGTTTACATGAGGTGCACTTTTTGAAAATATTGTGCTATTGGTTAAATTTCTGCTATTCATTGCGGTTTGAAAAAATTTAGTCTTGTTTTGGTTTCTAGTACAAATTTGTAAACATTCATGAAGCAAAATGCATGCATGGATGCATCTCACGAAAACATGTTTTGGTCATATTTCACCAAAAGAAAAGAAAAGAAACACACACACAGAGTATGTATTCAAAAGTTTGGGGTCAGTAAGATTTATATTATAAATGACTTTGATGTCACATTTGATTAGTTTAATGCATGCATAGAAAGCTTTGTTGTTCTTTTAAAATTCACTAATGTAATACAAAAAATAATGCTTTTATTTGTATTAATTAAAATCAGTCAAATAAAAACCATTGCATTAGTGACTCTTTTTTTTTTGCATTAAAATAATATTAATGCAGTAATTCTTGATGGTAGAATAATTATTCATATCATGCAAATATAATAAAAGATGACCCTGACATATCCATGCCAACACAAAATTGCTTTAAGGCCGTCAAAAAAATGTGACTTGTCTTGTTCCAGTTGGCACAGTTGTTACTTGTTTTAAGCATAAAAACCCCTCAATACATCTAATGTTTTATGTTTTATTTTGTCAACAGCAATTTATTTTTCATTCAAAGGCATATACTCACAGGACTCTGACAACACAGTAGTGTCACACACATTCGCAGCCTCTGTAGGTCACACTGACTTTCAAACTGATTCACTCATGCTATCTTTTGCCTTCCCACCCGTTCTCTCTCCCTCTCCCTTCTTTTTTCTTACGCTCTGAGAGCTGCATTCTCATGAAACGCTCACAAATGCAAAGCATGAAAAATTATTTTATGGTGCTAGTGTGGTTCAAAGCTTGGATTAAGGGTGGAATTTAATATGAAGTTGATGATTTATATGACAAGCTCAACTCGCTGACTACATTTGTGTTTTTTTGTGAACATAATCTACATTTTCATTCATTCATGTTGCTACTGCACTAACCCAAAAATATGAACAAAGTTGTTTTTTAAGAGGTCTATTTTAGGCCCTAGTCAAAGATTTTTCTTTTTTCTCATTACAGTATTACAGCGAGAGTTTGGTTTTCTGTGTGTTCTGGTTTGCCATTCTCTCTCTCTGCATAACGGTGACCTAGATAGAAAATATGCATTGTGGTTATTCATTCCAGCTTATTCTGTTGTGTTCCCTGTGATTTTCTGCCCAACAGATTTAGCCTTTGTGTGTTAAACATCGTTCTTTGCTGCTGTATGGTTTGAATGGAAGCCAAATAAAAAAAGGAACCAAAGATTATTTCAATTGTCCAATTGTACCAGAAGTTATGTCAGTCATTCAAATCTAAAGCTTGACTCTCCGTTGCAGGTTCTGGCAGGGCGAATACACGGTGGCCGTGAGCATCAACGACTACCTGGATGTGTACTGTCCGTACTACGAGAGCCCCCAGCCTCACAGTCGCATGGAGCGCTACATCCTTTTCATGGTGAACCACGACGGTTACCTCACCTGTGAGCACCGCATGAGGGGCTTCAAGCGGTGGGAGTGCAACCGCCCCCAGAGTCCCGACGGACCCCTGCGCTTCTCTGAGAAGTTTCAGCTCTTCACCCCCTTCTCGCTTGGTTTTGAGTTCCGGCCTGGGCACGAGTACTATTACATATGTAAGTGTGTGCATTTTTTCATTATGTGCACGTTTCCGAAGTGGCATGTGCCAAACTTCTAAAATAAGACAAAGTCGACTTAGTGTTGCAGTGGTTCTCAACCTTTTTGACGCTCCATTGTAACAGTCCCCAAAAGTTTTCCAAGGCCTGACATTTCTAGTTTCTGTAAATTTAATTTTGGGATTCCAGAAGTTTTAAAAACAGAATGTTCTTAAACCAGTGATACCATTGTGATTCACTAATTATAAGGATTAGGATTTTTTACTCTCAATTACTCGGTTTGGCTGCTCCATATATTTTTGATCTTCTTTCATTTTATCATACATCCAGACACCTCAGATCAACCAGTAGTTTATGGTCACGTCTTAAACTGAAAGGAGATCGTGCCTTTTCAGTGGCTCTGGAATAATCTGCCACTTTACATTAATTCAACATATGATGATTTTAAATCTATTTTCATAAGTAGGTACAGTAGTATACTTTAGTACATTGCATGTGATTGTTTTGTTTTCTAGTTTTAATATTGTTTTCTGAACTTTTTACAGCACTTGTTGTTTTTAAATGTGCTTTATAAATAAATGTGATTGACTCTTTTAAAAGTAGGCTACCACATCAGTGTTATTTTAGCATTAATTATTATTCTTTTTTTAATTGGCTGGAATTTTACATTTTCAGTTTTAACTCGTAATGTTTAATCTTTTTGTTATGTGCTTGGTCATTTGTATTATTTCAGTTACTTGCCCGGACAACGTTTCTAAGGTTTTCTATCTAGTATTTGTTCTATTTACTTAAATTAATTTTACTTATAGTTAATTATTACAACACTGCCTCACATAAGTTTTTCAAGACAGTGGGAACCAGTTGTTGTGGAGGTTAAATACAAATAAGAAATATCTCGTTTGTGCTTGTTTTGGTTTATTTTAAATAATTTAGTCATCTTGAGATTCCAGGGTTTTCTGGGAGGCCCTGGTTGAGAACCACTGCAATGCGGCTTATTTATTTAGGACAAAAAAAAATGTCCATTTACATGTGATGTTTACATGATTTTGAGGTAAAAGGCATACTGAACATCATTGCACATTTCCTATGATGCTATTATTATTATTATTGATATCGTAATACATTAAGGCCTAGTTTAAAAACAGGGCTAAGCCAGGATTAAGTTTAATTAGGACATTTAAGTAGCTTTTATAAACATGCCTTAGGAAAAAAAGACATTACTGTTGTGCATCTAGGGACAAAACAGTGGCACTGACATAATTTAAGATATGTCAGTATAAACAGCTCAACATGCATTTTAGTCCAAGCATTAAGCATTAGCATTAAATCCAAGTCTCAAAAAGTAATTGAAATTTAAAAACGAATTACTACAACAAAACATAAGCATATTTTGTGTAGCAATTATTGGCTACGACTAGATGTTATTGCTTGGTAAATAGGTTTATTTATGGTCTCAAAAACAGAGGTACATCTTTAATTTAATTATATCTGAGTAGTAACTATACGTAATCTGAACAGGAGTTGTTTTCTTTGTAATTAGTTTGTTTTGACCAGTTTGTGGACTGGCTGTGAACATGACAGGCTGGCATTATGGCATTGACAGGGTCAATCAGCCAATCACAGAGACTTTATGTGACTTTTCAGACTGCATTCACGTTCAGCATTCATTGGAATCTCTGAGAACACAATGAGCTGCAGGGAAGCAAAAGAGACGCTGCCTAACTCTGAAACCTCAGCTGGTGGACCTGAGAAAAATGAGTGTTTTACGTGCAGTTTGAGCTTGTATTTCACACTATTTGTTTTGGTATTTCTTTTCTGTCATTTGTATTTTTTTCTTTCATCCTTGGTTAGAACGTTCTAAAGTTACAGGACATTTTGAAAGGCACGGATAGTTTGTGAGAGAAAAAGAAATTTTGAAAAAGAGATGCTTTAATCTCAAAAGCTTTAGCTTTTCCTAAATGAAAAACATCCAGTAGGTCATTCCCATTATCCTGCACAAAGCTTTAAACTGGTGTGTTCAAATGGAAAACTTGTCCTTCAAGCATTTGTTTTACTCTCCTCTAGTGAAGACAATTTAGTGTGGCTAAACCAAATTAAAAGTAGACATTCAACAAAAAAACATCTATTCAACCGCCTAGCTGTTTTAATATGATAACATGAAAGACTTGTATCAGTAAGATGCCGGGAGAAAACAGGGAACGGCAAGCAAATCAATAATTTATATGGTAATTACAATTCCTGATATGGGAGGCTGTGGCGTGGGCAGATGTGGCTGGGCCGGGAGCCACCTGTGTACAGTACAGAGAGTCTGGTGACTTTGAGCTCTCGTCGGCTTTGTGTCGCAGAAGCGCTCTGTCCATCAGCAGCCACTCGCACAGCGGCCGGACAGGCCTTCCTTTCTCCCATGGAGATTGCCACAGATCCTACATGCTTTTCATTTGACTGCTGATTATTCCCTGATTGACAGCTCAAACTGAAAGGGAGCGAAGCAGGCGCGGAGGGGGCGTCGTTCTGAGTCAACATCCCCTCCGCCCAAACCCCCCCTAAATCAGCAGGGCGTAACGCTGCTTATCATACACGCCGCAGTGTTGTCTCCGTGCACGAGAGAGAGAGTGAGAGAGATGCCATAATAAACAGGCAAAAAGGTTCAAAGATACCCTTCAACTCTGTGTTTCTGCCCCCAAACTGATTTTTAATGCATCTGCCTCGCAGCTCCCAGCCAGGTCCTGCATTGTGAAAGCTTTTGTTTCAGGCTGAAGGGGCAGGGCTGGAAAAGGCCTTCGGACACCCCCACTCCCCCACCAAGACGGCCCCATTCAGCACCCCAGCCGCTCCCTGAGAGGATTGTTTGGTTACCGGCAGCTCTATGGGCGTCATGGTCCCTTGAGGGATTGATGCTTTGAGGCAGGGTCGATGGGGTCAGCGATGAGAGATGGATCTGAGAGGTTATCACGGGGGAAGTGGGGGCTGATCTCGATTGTCTGCTAGTAAAAGAACACGTCCATCAGACCTGGTCAGACTTAACCCCCGGACTTCCATCTCTCCGCCCGTGTATTGATCGGCTGTGATGACATCTTGACAGGCGTCTTCTACACAGCTGCCGGCGGTTGAGGTTGGGTGCTCTCCAATGAACCTAGGATCCGGTGTGCTGGACATGCCACAAGAATACACAATGACCTGGGGTGGGCAATGGGGCGTGGGGGAGGGGGAGGGTTGTTCAGGTTAAGAAAATGACAAACTCAAGACCAGGGTTGGATTTTTTTAGGGATCCACTGAAAACTTTCGTGAAAATACAAATATCTAACATATCTAGCAATACTCTAATAGTGGTTAGAAAGAAAAGATGCATCGGAAACGTAATTTGTAAACATTTTCAAGATAATATTGTAATAATTTTTATACATTTTTTGCTTTAATATGGTGATAAAACTATATACTATATAAAAAAGCCAATAATTTATAAATTATTAAATAATAAAAAATAAATTATTGGCTTTTTTATTCTCTCTCTCTTCCTGTGTGTGTATATATATATACACAGAAAGAGAGAGAGAGAGAGAGAGAGAGAGAGAGAGAGAGAGAGAGAGAGATAAGAAGTTTGGGGTCAGTAAGATTTTTTTATGTTTTGGAAAGCCTCTCAGCAAGGCTGCATTTATATGATCAAAAATGAGATTATTACAATTAAATGATTTTTTTTATACATTTCTATTTTAATACGTTACTATTCAAAATACTGTCACTTTTGGTCAATTGAAAAGCTTCCTGATCCCATATATATATATATATATATACGTTTGTCATTTCTTGTCTGTATTCAGGGTTCGTACTACAGCAGCTTGAGCGGTACATCATGTGCTGGGTTTTCTTTGTGGACATTAGACTGCAGCCAAGTTCAAATAAATGATTTCACTCCCCCCTTCTTTCACAGAAGACCCTATAAGGAAATAAGCAGGAGATGTGTTGTGTCTGGAGCACAGAGATGAATGAAGTAATCTGTCAGAAAGCTTGTGTCTGGGGAGCAGAGATGAACTGTGTTGCTGATGTTCTGGTGGAGCCGATCTGATGGTAGACTGCTCGCTGACTCAATAGTGACTCTTTGCTCTCAGGTCACTGAGTGCTATGTGGGGTAATTTGCTATGGGAACATTGCGTGTCGCAGGCCATTGTATATGATGGCACCAAGCTGGTGAAGGTCATAGCAATTTTCCTGAAATGAAGAAAATCTCAGACTTTGTTCTTGATTTGGTTGTCAATGGATCAAACATCTACAAGCGTTACCTCACAACAGCAGGAGGATCTTAAACCGGATTGACTCATTGGCTTGCTGAACGATTCTGTTTGTCGCAAGAACATTTAGCTCATTATTTCTCTTTTACTTCCTTTTCAACAGCCTCTCCTCATCCTAACCACGCTGGCAAGCCGTGTTTAAAGTTGAAGGTGTACGTGAAGCCTACAAGTAAGTCACGCTCTAACTGTTTCGCCCTGTCGGCATAGAAAATAATATCCCCTCATGTCTACAGGTCAGCCTTCTGTTAGGCATAACAGGAATGCAAAAATAAGCAGTGTTTGACACATTTTCCTGGAACATTTTGTTAATGAGATGTCATATTTATTTTCAAGCTGTGAGAATGTGTTCAAATGCAGTCTGCAGCTGTTGAGGTTTAATGGGACTATAGGATTATGACTATTGTGGATTTTTCCTTTAGGATTTTACCTTCCTTTCTCACCAATGGAACTGAATCTTAAATTCTACCAAAAATTTAAATTTCTTACAATTTCAAAAATCAAGATTTCTATGGAGCATACTGTTAAAGAAGATATTTTGAGACATGTCTCAGTGTTGTTATTTTTTCCCATACGATGCAAGTTATCGGTAACCCAAGCCAATGTCCGGTTATTCAATTCAACATTATGCAAAATATATATAATACTACCCGACTATAGTGAGACTACAGTATACATTGTAATTGTTTTGTGGGAAAAAAGATGTACTTGGTAAGAAGGAAAGCAAATAAAGTACGATTGAAACACATTTAGTAAATTCTAGACAGAATAATGAACTCAGAGAAGAAAAGGAAACAGTGTGTTCACTTTCGTTGTCACTCCGAGTTACGTCGGATGACGATGAATGGGGTTTCGCTTAGAAAGCCTATCAACTTAAGGATTACAAAACGAGCCAATGGCAAAGAAATGACATGGGCCTGCATGGCGTAAGTCCGCCCACCTCGTATAAAAGCAGGACGCTGACAATATGTAGATATGTTTTTGCTTCGGAGCCAAGTTTATTAGCCATCTCTGAACTGTCAGCCTTTACAGACGAGTGAGATTTTCCGATGTTCATGTGACTGCGATCTCCCAGCGAGTTTACACTTCCTGTTTATCTGTGCAGTGGTTTGTCAGTGAGTGTGTTTCTCCCTGGGAATTTAATATATTTTCACTTAATATATTTCAATAATTTTTTTACAGTTATTACTGTATTGGTCAATCAATAAATGGAGCCTTGGTGAGCATTCTCCAAGTCTCCGTGAGATTTCTTTTAGACACATGGGCCGTCCAAACTTGGTCCTGGACGGCCACTGTCCAGCAGAGTTTAGCTCCAATTTGCCTCAACACACATATCTGGAAGTTTCTTTCTAGTATGCCTATAGACCTTGATTAGCTGGTTCAGGTATGTTTAATTGGAGTTGGAGCTAAACTCTGTCAGACAATGGCCACTCTAGGAGCTGATTGGACACCCATGGTTCAGAACAACAGCGTTCAAGTTCCATTTGGAAATACAGCGTTTACTTTAAATTCATTGGCACAGATATGTCAGGTTGGTGTAATCTATGAAAACCTTGTGTGAAATGTGAACCAGATCCTCTGCCTCAGTAATTAAACTCTAATCAGGTCACTGCTGTGGGCCCCTGCTGCTTTGAGTAAAGGTATGCATTTCCTATAGCGCTTCTTCTCCGTGTGCTGTCTCTCTGTGTTTGTGTGTTTCAGATGGTTCGGGCTATGAGTCTCCAGAGCCCTTCCTGACTGATCAGAGCCAGCGGTGCAAGGTGGACGGCCCGTGCATAGCTGTGCTCCTGCTTCTGGCCTTTCTGCTGGCCCGCGTTTAAGAAGCACCACCGCTGTCCAGACTGCCTACCGCTCTCCCTCCATCCATACTCCCTCAGGGAAGCCCTCTCATCCAGCCCCCGGCTCACAGGCCAACGCGCAGTCATATTCTTTTTTGGTACTGAACGAGCTCCTCGCAGCTGAACCGAGGACAAAGACGTTCGCCCTGCTTAGCGGCTCATGTAAAGCAGTTGTGAGACTTAGACACCTGTCGTGGAATGTGACCTTTTATATATGCTGTCATGTAATCGAGGCTTGTATTCAATGTGCCATTTTGTCACATTTCAGGGCATAGCGGTTTACAAATGATTTCAGATTTCACTTATTTGGTCAGCTATAATGCCCCCCAAGTCCCCCATCACACCATCTTTACTCCTTACTCCATACTCAGCCCCTGTTTACCCAGAAATGAAGGGATTTCCCCCACCCTAATAACAAATGACACCAAAGGACTCTCTTCAGAGTTTTAGTTTTATTTTCCGTTTGAAGGGAGAGAAGAAATGTGTTTTGTGGTAGCCAGCAGTTAGGGACTTAGTGTTAGACGTTCACATGCATGTGAAACACTGTGAAACAGAAACTGATCTTCTTACAATAGTAACGATATATTTTTGTTAGCAAAAAGGAAACAAAAGTAGACCTTCTAGCCACTCGTTCAGTGTATGGCTCAGCTGGTGGAGTTCGGATGAGACGCAGCCAAATGTCAGTGCTCACTGTTGGCCTTCGCCTCAAAACTATATGTCTACTGGCGGGACAAGGACACTGAATCTCCGAGATGAGAATAATCACTTTGGTGCAAACCCGAATGCCGCTTAATAAAACTCTGCATTGTTTTTTCTTTCCAGCTCTGCGGGACAAACAAGCAATGAAACGCAGTGTGTGTTTCAAAAAATGATCTGTGTGGATCAGGGACTAGCCACTTTTAATTCACCGACACACGCACTGCGGGCATGGCCGAAAAGGGAATGGATTTTTTGTATTCTATTTCATGTTATTTTTGTAGCATTTAAAAGCAACATTAATTATTCATGTGATATGAGAAACGGTTTTAGTGGCAATACAGTGTGTGAGTCAGCAGTCGGACGTATTCAGATGGGCCCACTCTCTCACTCTTACTGTTGTTATTGTGATCTTGTCAAACTGTATTCAGTATTTAAAGAGACAGAAAGCATCTGATTTGATTGTGTCCTCTTTTTCATGTGACATTTTGTACAGCCAACATGTTCTGTCGAAATGAAGAAACATGCAGAAATGAAAAACAAAAAAAAATAAAGCATTTTTGTCTACGAGATGTGAGAAAAGATGCATTGTCTAAAGTCGACAAGTAACATTTTGACTCAGCTTTGTATAGAATAGATGTTATATGAATATTTTACATTGATGCTAAAGGTGCTAAAAGGTCTTTTTTTTTCTCCTCCCAAAATTAAATGACGACACAACACATCTAAAAACTTATTTGTTTTGCTATTCACTGCTAAATTTTCCTGATCTGTAAAGTTCATTTTGTACAGTATCTAAATGTTGATTTTTAAAGTAACTCTATGTAACTAAATTGTGCTACATTATAGTGTTCTTAAGAGAATACTTTATATAATGATGACATATATTTTGAGATAAAAAAGAAAAGGCTTTAGGCATCCTGTGATTTAAAGGTGATTAAATCAGCAAATTATACAAGAAAATATTAGAAGAGACAATAATTTTCTTCAACAAGGATGCATTTAATCCATCAAAAGTGACAGACATTTATAATGTTTCTGTTTCAAATAAATGTGGGGTTTTTTTTATAAAAAAAAAAAAAAATCAGTTTCCACAAAAATAGTGCAACTGTTGTAATCAACATAGGGAGTTAACTAGTTAAAGCTAGGGTATACGATTTCAAAGATTGTTCATTATTAATATCCTTGTTTATATGCTGGTTATGGTTATAGTACAATCCTAACAATATGAATAGAAAAAATAATGAAAAAAATCCATTCACTCTATTCCCAGACAGCAAACTGACATTGAATCAACGTGAAAACGACGTCTCTCATGACATCGAAACAACGTTGATCTGGCATTGGGTTTTTTTTATATTAAATATATATATTACTCTTTCACTGTATTTTTGTTTTACTGTATTATTTTTACAGTTTTCATTATCATTTATCGAATTGTGTTTTAGTCATTCATTTATACAAGTATAAACTAAAATATATAATTTGTACTTCTGTTTTAACTCTTAAAATGTAATTAAAAAGGATCATTATAATTATCAGCCTTTGTGAGCATAAGAGACTTCAGAGTTCAGAACAGTTATGTATGCCATAATGTACTAAAAGCAAAATAATATATCAGATTTTAAATAATACTTGAGGTTTTGAAAGTAAACAAAAAGGAATCATTGTACTTTAATTAAAAAATATTGCTATTTCCAAAAACAAATTTTGTTGCCCTTATATTTACACTGTATCAATAGCAAGTGGACATGTAGCTCCATTTACATTTTAATTTGAAAAACTCCTTTTGGCCTTTTTTCCCACACAGATTGTGTTGTTTTATCAATATTAAATACAAATTTAATTATTATGATGATTATTAATATTATTATGTCATTAACTTTGACACTAACCTTTTCTTAACCCATTCAGACCCTGTGTCCATTACAATGGACATCACATGTCAGCCCCCATTTTAACTTCTGGACCATTTCACCTAGTTTAAAGCCTACAGTCCATGAGATTGGACGTTTGTCATCCAATCAAATGCCAGTAAAGCTCTGCATGTAGTAATTATATAAAAAAAACTACATTGAAGAGAAGCATGGCAGCACTTCACTCCAAACACAGAAGCAAGCAACATTTTCTAAGGTGTATTTACATTTTGTATATATTTTTGCCAGTATTTCATAGTTTGTATGTAAAATAGAAAGATTGAACTTATTAATTAAAGTTAAAATCGACTGTAGAATTTCACGTTTTAAATCAGGATTTTTTTTAAAATGTGTCTGTCCATTAGAATAGACAGTAGGATTGAAAGCCTGTTACTGAAGTCACATTTTCAGTGATGCTGATTGAAATTTATTTTTTTTTAAATATATATATCACAGTACCGATACATTTTTGAAACTTTTTCATGTGCAAAATATACAGTTCTGTAGTGCTTGAACATATAGCTGATGAAAATATCTCAGATGTTGACTTTATGTGGAGTAATGAGGAAGATGGAGATGTAAGAAAAATGTCCATATTTAAAACTTTATAAAGTAAAATAACTTCCGACCAAAAGAACATATGGATTTGACTTAAATCTAAAGCACAACTTAGATATGAATATTTAAAATATTTTATATTAATATATATTTTTTATGGATAGATGCACTTTTATGATGGATAGATGCACTTTTATGATGGATAGATGCACCTTTATCATGGATAGATGCACTTGTATGATGGATAGATGCCCTTGTTCTTTGGCGTTGGCCCCGTCCTTAGCGAGCAAAGCGAGGTTAGCCGAATCTGCATGTCCAGCCCGAGATGAAGGCGGGGGCGCAGCCGACCCCCTGGAGGTAAGGAAGGGACCATCCTGGTGGTGGTGATGGGGAGGATGGAGGGGAAGGTACCATCTTGGAGGTGGTTGGGGAGGATGGAGGTGAATGGCATGCGTCAGCATCTGCGAACTCAGACAAGTATAAGTACCAATCTTTTATACTGTGACTGTTAACACCTGATTGGATAGGAATGACGTAATACATGACACGCTTATTGAGTCTTCCTTCATGACACGCTTATTGAGAATCCAATCTTCTCAAAACTTCTCAAAAACCCTTCCAGAGCTGAGATATCGAAACTCAAAATTTCGACCAGAAAAAAAACCGACAGTGTTACCCCTTACGTTTTTTTTTTTTCGGGCGAAAAATTAAGTATCCCCAATCTTCTCAAAACTCTGGATTCTGATAGAGGGCAATGAGACTTAGTCCTGAGTGCAAAAATGGAGGCTCTAGACCCTTCCAGAGCTGAGATATCGAAACTCAAAATTTCGACCCGAAAAAAAAACGACAGTGTTACCCCTTTCGTTTTTTTTTTTTCATTTTTGGGCGAAAAATTAAGTTTCTCCAATCTTCTCAAAACTCTGGATTCTGATAGAGGGCTGTGAGACTTTGACCTGAGTGCAAAAATGGAGGATCTAGACCCTTCCAGAGCTGAGATATCAAAATTCAAAATTTCGACCCGAAAAAAAAACGACAGTGTTACCCCTTTCGTTTTTTTTTTTTTTTTGGGCGAAAAATTAAGTTTCTCCAATCTTCTCAAAACTCTGGATTATGATAGAGGGCTGTGAGACTTTGACCTGAGTGCAAAAATGGAGGCTCTAGACCCTTCCAGAGCTGAGATATCAAACTTCAAAATTTCGACCCGAAAAAAAAACGACAGTGTTACCCCTTTCGTTTTTTTTCATTTTTGGGCGAAAAATTAAGTTTCTCCAATCTTCTCAAAACTCTGGATTATGATAGAGGGCTGTGAGACTTTGACCTGAGTGCAAAAATGGAGGCTCTAGACCCTTCCAGAGCTGAGATATCGAAACTCAAAATTTCGACCCGAAAAAAAAACGACAGTGTTACCCCTTTCGTTTTTTTTTCATTTTGGGCGAAAAATTAAGTTTCTCCAATCTTCTCAAAACTCTGGATTCTGATAGAGGGCTGTGAGACTTTGACCTGAGTGCAAAAATGGAGGCTCTAGACCCTTCCAGAGCTGAGATATCAAACTTCAAAATTTCGACCCGAAAAAAAAACGACAGTGTTACCCCTTTCGTTTTTTTTCATTTTTGGGCGAAAAATTAAGTTTCTCCAATCTTCTCAAAACTCTGGATTATGATAGAGGGCTGTGAGACTTTGACCTGAGTGCAAAAATGGAGGCTCTAGACCCTTCCAGAGCTGAGATATCGAAACTCAAAATTTCGACCCGAAAAAAAAACGACAGTGTTACCCCTTTCGTTTTTTTTTCATTTTTGGGCGAAAAATTAAGTTTCTCCAATCTTCTCAAAACTCTGGATTCTGATAGAGGGCTGTGAGACTTTGACCTGAGTGCAAAAATGGAGGCTCTAGACCCTTCCAGAGCTGAGATATCAAACTTCAAAATTTCGACCCGAAAAAAAAACGACAGTGTTACCCCTTTCGTTTTTTTTCATTTTTGGGCGAAAAATTAAGTTTCTCCAATCTTCTCAAAACTCTGGATTATGATAGAGGGCTGTGAGACTTTGACCTGAGTGCAAAAATGGAGGCTCTAGACCCTTCCAGAGCTGAGATATCGAAACTCAAAATTTCGACCCGAAAAAAAAAACGACAGTGTTACCCCTTTCGTTTTTTTTTCATTTTTGGGCGAAAAATTAAGTTTCTCCAATCTTCTCAAAACTCTGGATTATGATAGAGGGCTGTGAGACTTTGACCTGAGTGCAAAAATGGAGGCTCTAGACCCTTCCAGAGCTGAGATATCGAAATTCAAAATTTCGACCCGAAAAAAAAAACGACAGTGTTACCCCTTTCGTTTTTTTTTCATTTTTGGGCGAAAAATTAAGTTTCTCCAATCTTCTCAAAACTCTGGATTATGATAGAGGGCTGTGAGACTTTGACCTGAGTGCAAAAATGGAGGCTCTAGACCCTTCCAGAGCTGAGATATCAAAATTCAAAATTTCGACCCGAAAAAAAACGACAGTGTTACCCCTTTCGTTTTTTTTTTCATTTTTGGGCGAAAAATTAAGTTTCTCCAATCTTCTCAAAACTCTGGATTCTGATAGAGGGCTGTGAGACTTTGACCTGAGTGCAAAAATGGAGGCTCTAGACCCTTCCAGAGCTGAGATATCAAAATTCAAAATTTCGACCCGAAAAAAAAACGACAGTGTTACCCCTTTCGTTTTTTTTTCATTTTTGGGCGAAAAATTAAGTTTCTCCAATCTTCTCAAAACTCTGGATTATGATAGAGGGCTGTGAGACTTTGACCTGAGTGCAAAAATGGATGCTCTAGACCCTTCCAGAGCTGAGATATCAAACTTCAAAATTTCGACCCGAAAAAAAAACGACAGTGTTACCCCTTTCGTTTTTTTTCATTTTTGGGCGAAAAATTAAGTTTCTCCAATCTTCTCAAAACTCTGGATTCTGATAGAGGGCTGTGAGACTTTGACCTGAGTGCAAAAATGGATGATCTAGACCCTTCCAGAGCTGAGATATCAAAATTCAAAATTTCGACCCCAAAAAAAAAACGACAGTGTTACCCCTTTCGTTTTTTTTCATTTTTGGGCGAAAAATTAAGTTTCTCCAATCTTCTCAAAACTCTGGATTATGATAGAGGGCTGTGAGACTTTGACCTGAGTGCAAAAATGGATGATCTAGACCCTTCCAGAGCTGAGATATCAAACTTCAAAATTTCGACCCAAAAAAAAACGACAGTGTTACCCCTTTCGTTTTTTTTTTATTTTTGGGCGAAAAATTAAGTTTCTCCAATCTTCTCAAAACTCTGGATTATGATAGAGGGCTGTGAGACTTTGACCTGAGTGCAAAAATGGATGATCTAGACCCTTCCAGAGCTGAGATATCAAAATTCAAAATTTCGACCCGAAAAAAAAACGACAGTGTTACCCCTTTCGTTTTTTTCATTTTTGGGCGAAAAATTAAGTTTCTCCAATCTTCTCAAAACTCTGGATTATGATAGAGGGCTGTGAGACTTTGACCTGAGTGCAAAAATGGATGATCTAGACCCTTCCAGAGCTGAGATATCAAACTTCAAAATTTCGACCCGAAAAAAAAAACGACAGTGTTACCCCTTTCGTTTTTTTTCATTTTTGGGCGAAAAATTAAGTTTCTCCAATCTTCTCAAAACTCTGGATTCTGATAGAGGGCTGTGAGACTTTGACCTGAGTGCAAAAATGGAGGATCTAGACCCTTCCAGAGCTGAGATATCAAAATTCAAAATTTCGACCCGAAAAAAAAAACGACAGTGTTACCCCTTTCGTTTTTTTTCATTTTTGGGCGAAAAATTAAGTTTCTCCAATCTTCTCAAAACTCTGGATTATGATAGAGGGCTGTGAGACTTTGACCTGAGTGCAAAAATGGATCTAGACCCTTCCAGAGCTGAGATATCAAAATTCAAAATTTCGACCCGAAAAAAAAACGACAGTGTTACCCCTTTCGTTTTTTTTCATTTTTGGGCGAAAAATTAAGTTTCTCCAATCTTCTCAAAACTCTGGATTATGATAGAGGGCTGTGAGACTTTGACCTGAGTGCAAAAATGGAGGCTCTAGACCCTTCCAGAGCTGAGATATCAAAATTCAAAATTTCGACCCGAAAAAAAAACGACAGTGTTACCCCTTTCGTTTTTTTTTTTCATTTTTGGGCGAAAAATTAAGTTTCTCCAATCTTCTCAAAACTCTGGATTATGATAGAGGGCTGTGAGACTTTGACCTGAGTGCAAAAATGGATGATCTAGACCCTTCCAGAGCTGAGATATCAAACTTCAAAATTTCGACCCGAAAAAAAAACGACAGTGTTACCCCTTTCGTTTTTTTTCATTTTTGGGCGAAAAATTAAGTTTCTCCAATCTTCTCAAAACTCTGGATTCTGATAGAGGGCTGTGAGACTTTGACCTGAGTGCAAAAATGGATGATCTAGACCCTTCCAGAGCTGAGATATCAAAATTCAAAATTTCGACCCGAAAAAAAAAACGACAGTGTTACCCCTTTCGTTTTTTTTCATTTTTGGGCGAAAAATTAAGTTTCTCCAATCTTCTCAAAACTCTGGATTATGATAGAGGGCTGTGAGACTTTGACCTGAGTGCAAAAATGGAGGCTCTAGACCCTTCCAGAGCTGAGATATCAAACTTCAAAATTTCGACCCGAAAAAAAAACGACAGTGTTACCCCTTTCGTTTTTTTTTCATTTTTGGGCGAAAAATTAAGTTTCTCCAATCTTCTCAAAACTCTGGATTCTGATAGAGGGCTGTGAGACTTTGACCTGAGTGCAAAAATGGATGATCTAGACCCTTCCAGAGCTGAGATATCAAAATTCAAAATTTCGACCCGAAAAAAAAAACGACAGTGTTACCCCTTTCGTTTTTTTTTCATTTTTGGGCGAAAAATTAAGTTTCTCCAATCTTCTCAAAACTCTGGATTATGATAGAGGGCTGTGAGACTTTGACCTGAGTGCAAAAATGGAGGCTCTAGACCCTTCCAGAGCTGAGATATCAAACTTCAAAATTTCGACCCGAAAAAAAAACGACAGTGTTACCCCTTTCGTTTTTTTTCATTTTTGGGCGAAAAATTAAGTTTCTCCAATCTTCTCAAAACTCTGGATTCTGATAGAGGGCTGTGAGACTTTGACCTGAGTGCAAAAATGGATGATCTAGACCCTTCCAGAGCTGAGATATCAAAATTCAAAATTTCGACCCGAAAAAAAAAAACGACAGTGTTACCCCTTTCGTTTTTTTTCATTTTTGGGCGAAAAATTAAGTTTCTCCAATCTTCTCAAAACTCTGGATTATGATAGAGGGCTGTGAGACTTTGACCTGAGTGCAAAAATGGATGATCTAGACCCTTCCAGAGCTGAGATATCAAACTTCAAAATTTCGACCCAAAAAAAAACGACAGTGTTACCCCTTTCGTTTTTTTTTCATTTTTGGGCGAAAAATTAAGTTTCTCCAATCTTCTCAAAACTCTGGATTATGATAGAGGGCTGTGAGACTTTGACCTGAGTGCAAAAATGGAGGCTCTAGACCCTTCCAGAGCTGAGATATCAAACTTCAAAATTTCGACCCGAAAAAAAAACGACAGTGTTACCCCTTTCGTTTTTTTTTCATTTTTGGGCGAAAAATTAAGTTTCTCCAATCTTCTCAAAACTCTGGATTCTATGATAGAGGGCTGTGAGACTTTGACCTGAGTGCAAAAATGGAGGCTCTAGACCCTTCCAGAGCTGAGATATCAAAATTCAAAATTTCGACCCGAAAAAAAAAACGACAGTGTTACCCCTTTCGTTTTTTTTCATTTTTGGGCGAAAAATTAAGTTTCTCCAATCTTCTCAAAACTCTGGATTATGATAGAGGGCTGTGAGACTTTGACCTGAGTGCAAAAATGGAGGCTCTAGACCCTTCCAGAGCTGAGATATCGAAACTCAAAATTTCGACCCGAAAAAAAAACGACAGTGTTACCCCTTTCGTTTTTTTTTCATTTTTGGGCGAAAAATTAAGTTTCTCCAATCTTCTCAAAACTCTGGATTATGATAGAGGGCTGTGAGACTTTGACCTGAGTGCAAAAATGGAGGCTCTAGACCCTTCCAGAGCTGAGATATCAAAATTCAAAATTTCGACCCGAAAAAAAAACGACAGTGTTACCCCTTTCGTTTTTTTTCATTTTTGGGCGAAAAATTAAGTTTCTCCAATCTTCTCAAAACTCTGGATTATGATAGAGGGCTCTGAGACTTTGACCTGAGTGCAAAAATGGAGGCTCTAGACCCTTCCAGAGCTGAGATATCAAACTTCAAAATTTCGACCCGAAAAAAAAAACGACAGTGTTACCCCTTTCGTTTTTTTTTCATTTTTGGGCGAAAAATTAAGTTTCTCCAATCTTCTCAAAACTCTGGATTATGATAGAGGGCTCTGAGACTTTGACCTGAGTGCAAAAATGGATGAGACCCTTCCAGAGCTGAGATATCAAAATTCAAAATTTCGACCCGAAAAAAAAAACGACAGTG